>CP106728.1:12832643-13432643 GCA_025506655.1 Gossypium rotundifolium | reverse complement strand
TGTAAATATTAGAATTAATTTATACTTTATACATATTTTGCATGTTTCAATTGTACTAATCTAATTAATGTATTGACAGATAGAGTTTAATTTGGATTGGTTAGATCTGGTTGAGTGCAGTTAAACCCTAGGATTGCCGACCCTAGGAAGTCATTTGGGTAGAAATTAACTCGAAATTCATATTGCCTACCAAGCATCACTTAGCAGATTAGTGGTTAGGGAAGGAATAACTTAAACCATAGGCTTGACGACCCTAGGAAGTCATATAGGCAGGAATTAACTCAAAATTGATATTGCATATCTATAAAAACCTTACCCTGCCCCAGTCTGAACTGTGTCATCGAGAGGTGAGTAATTCTTTCGACTAGTTAGGTTACTATAAGGCTGAGAAGCCCTATTAGGTTAGTTAGTAACCAACTATTTAGAACCCTACATCAAAACTTAATCAGGTAAAACAATTGCATCTAGGCTAAAGGAACTTGCATAGTCGAACAAGGGATATGAGAAGCCGATACATGAACTTAGGAATATATTTAGGTTTAATTCAATTTATTTGGTTACTATTATTATTATTATCATCTTGCTTCCAAATTAACATTACTAATTCGTGACTCGAGTAGATTAGTAGTTATTTTTGGTAATTGGCTCAATAGCAGTTTTTCCCAAACTGCAATCCCTAAGGTACGATCCTCGAAATACTCACTAATTGTTTCCTTGTAAACAAACTATATTACAACCTGACTCATATACTTGCAAACATTGTCTTAGTTCATATCTTTAGTTGTAGTATTCTCACTTCCGACGTTGATACGTAGGGAGGCAGTCAGGCATCGTCGATTAACAACAAGACAAATGAGGCTTGGTAGAAACCATATTTTGGTTGGGTAAAATCAACACAAAGGGCTTTAGAAGTATATGATAGATCGATCAAATATACATAAGTACCGAACACTGAAAAGGATTTGTCAAAAAAATTGATTTTGACTCTTCTGATAATTGGGGTTCATGATATAATTATATTATATTTGTTATCAACATAATTGGAAGCCTAATGGGTCACACATGATAATAAAATTTGGGAATTAAAATAAAATAACTAAATTTAATAATTATATAATGTCCAAGGATTAAAGGTGTAATTAATCAAAAGTTGGTTAAAAACCTAAGCTTATATATATAACTTATGCCTCCCTTTTCATTGAGAATTTAGGGTTTTTTTTTTTCCTTTTTTTCGCACATCAATTCATAGCTTAGAAGAAACTCTATTGAGTTTTTGCTTCAAGTTTTGATATTTCGTTTTTGAGGCTAAAATAAAAAAGGTAAATGCATATGATCATATAACTAGCATTAACAAAGTGGATCTTAACGTTACAAAGATTTTCTAAATTCTTAGTGTGGAATACCGTTAGAGGTTAATGTTTAAACAGCGACATGCTTTCGACAACCAAGCTCAATGTTAAATGCGGAGTGGATAAAATTTTAATTGGTGATCTTGACCCCTTGGTTAGATGTATAGATTTTTCTACTAGTTTTCATGTTCTTAGACATGATAAGAACGTCCAACTAATCCTTGGAGGAATATGATATTGTATGTTCTAATTCTTCTATTGAGCTACACTTTGATGCGAGTTTATTTTAATTTTTATTTTTCGGGCTTGTAATTGAATTCCAACACTTCAATCATCCTTATTTTCACAATTTTGAATAGTATAGCAATAAATTTTGCTCATTTATTTTGATAGAGACTAAATTGCTCCTTATCCTATAGTTTATTAATGAAAATAGTTAACATAATTGTCAATTGTGCTTATTTGCTCACATTCTAATAGTATATGGATTAAATTGCCCTCTTTATTTTGAAAGGGCTAAATTACTTTTAACCCAATAATACATGAATCTTTTGGTATTTATTTCTTAGGGTAAACTACACTCAATATCACTAAACTATTAGTAAGTTTATATTTGAGTCACTTAATTTCAAAAATTCTAAAATGGTCACTTGAATTGTTTCAAAAGTTTTATTAAAGTTATTTGGTTGTTAATTTTTTAAATGGTGCGGTAGCGAGCTCCAAGCGGCGATTGGATGATCGATCGGTGGATCAATATCCATCAATGAGTAGAAAAACATACATTAGATCCAATTTGATCTGACGGTTAGTGACGAAGATCATAGAAAAAGATTGTTTGTATTTTGGTTTGCATATTCATAACGTGTGGAAGAACATCCTTTAGATCCAAGTTGATATGATAGTCGGTGTCAAAGACCAGAGAAAAAAGTTGTTTGGATTTTGGTTTGCATATTCATAACTTTCAAAGCAATTTCTTAAAAAAAAAAAATTGAACTGTAGAATAGAGGGGATAGAAAGCTTTCGATTGGTGCAGGCAATGCGAACAGAGAAAGTCATACAACAACGACTTTAACAGCTTAGTGACTTAAATGAAAATTTTCAAATAGTTTAGTTACCATTTTATAGCTTTTTGAAGTTAAGTGACCAAAAACGTAAACTTAATAATAATTATGTGACTTAGGTATATTTAAATAAAAATAACCCATAGTCAAATGATAATAAGGGTGTTAAATTCTTTTCAACGTTCTATAAATATTTTTCAAATAAAAATATGTTTTGAAAATTGCACACTATATTTCGGAACTATTGTTTTCAATAAATCCTAGTTTAAACATTTGAAGTTGTTAATAAGTGGAAAACAGTAGTCATATGGTTTTAAATGGTTTGTCCTTGTAGTCCCCATTTTTGTCGAACACTTCAAACTCCACCACTAATAATTCCCATTAGTTATGCTTCCTTTTCAGGTAGAAGTAGAATTAATTTGGCCTAAGCTTATATATATAACTTATGCCTCCCTTTTCATTGAGAATTTAGGGTTTTTTTTCCTTTTTTCGCACATCAATTCATAGCTTAGAAGAAACTCTATTGAGTTTTTGCTTCAAGTTTTGATATTTCGTTTTTGAGGCTAAAATAAAAAAGGTAAATGCATATGATCATATAACTAGCATTAACAAAGTGGATCTTAACGTTACAAAGATTTTCTAAATTCTTAGTGTGGAATACCGTTAGAGGTTAATGTTTAAACAGCGACATGCTTTCGACAACCAAGCTCAATGTTCGTACGGGAGTGGATAAAATTTTAATTGGTGATACTGACCCCTTGGTTAGATGTATAGATTTTTTCTACTAGTTTTCATGTTCTTAGACATGATAAGAACGTCCAACTAATCCTTGGAGGAATATGATATTGTATGTTCTAATTCTTCTATTGAGCTACACTTTGATGCGAGTTTATTTTAATTTTTATTTTTCGGGCTTGTAATTGAATTCCAACACTTCAATCATCCTTATTTTCACAATTTTGAATAGTATAGCAATAAATTTTGCTCATTTATTTTGATAGAGACTAAATTGCTCCTTATCCTATAGTTTATTAATGAAAATAGTTAACATAATTGTCAATTGTGCTTATTTGCTCACATTCTAATAGTATATGGATTAAATTGCCCTCTTTATTTTGAAAGGGACTAAATTACTTTTAACCCAATAATACATGAATCTTTTTGGTATTTATTTCTTAGGGTAAACTACACTCAATATCACTAAACTATTAGTAAGTTTATATTTGAGTCACTTAATTTCAAAAAATTCTAAAATGGTCACTGAATTGTTTCAAAAGTTTTTATTAAAGTTATTTGGTTGTTAATTTTTTTTAAATGGTCTGGGTAGCGAGCTCCAAGCGACGATTGGATGATCGATACGGTGGATCAATATCCATCAATGAGTAGAAAAACATACATTAGATCCAATTTGATCTGACGGTTAGTGACGAAGATCATAGAAAAAGATTGTTTGTATTTTGGTTTGCATATTCATAACGTGTGGAAGAACATCCTTTAGATCCAAGTTGATATGATAGTCGATTGTCAAAGACCGGAGAAAAAGTTGTTTGGATTTTGGTTTGCATATTCATAACTTTCAAAGCAATTTCTTAAAAAAAAATTGAACTGTAGAATAGAGGGATAGAAAGCTTTCGATTGGTGCGAGAATGCGAGCAGAGAAAGTCATACAACAACGACTTTAACAGCTTAGTGACTTAAATGAAAATTTTCAAATAGTTTAGTTACCATTTTATAGCTTTTTGAAGTTAAGTGACCAAAACGTAAACTTAATAATAATTATGTGACTTAGGTATATTTAAATAAAAATAACCCATAGTCAAATGATAATAAGGGTGTTAAATTCTTTTCAACGTTCTATAAATATTTTCAAATAAAAATATGTTTTGAAAATTGCACACTATATTTCGGAACTATTGTTTTCAATAAATCCTAGTTTAAACATTTGAAGTTGTTAATAAGTGGAAAAACAGTAGTCATATGGTTTTAAATGGTTTGTCCTTGTAGTCCCCATTTTTGTCGAACACTTCAAACTCCACCACTAATAATTCCCATTAGTTATGCTTCCTTTTCAGGTAGAAGTAGAATTAATTTGGTCGGTTTTTTTTTTTCTTTCTATCTTATGGTTCATATTAAACCTGTTATGGCTTTCAATTTGTAATTTGGTGCAAGACATTCCTTTGGCAATGTTACGGCCTATTACTTGTTTTGTCTGGCCGACATACCTTTTGCTTTCTGGGTTAATGCTGATGTTGGAAATAAATAAGAAAAGTATGTGCTTTCTTGAACTCATTTTCTGTTGTTTTTTAATGGTTAATGTGCTGAGTTCTTGATTTCAAAGGCTCAAAAATCAGTTGATGTGCATCTTTTGGATATGTAACAATTAGGATTTTAGCCTAGTAGTTAAATAAGGGTACCTGTTCTGAGTGGTCCATTGCCAACTGTTTTGATTTTTAGCCTCAATCCACTGCCAACTTGTAGCTTAATTTATAGATGTAAATATCTATTAGGAGTTCTTAGATAATTCTGATTTAATGTTGATCTTTGAATATTTGATGTGATGGACAACCTCTACTTTCCCTCCTTTAGTTTGGAGATATTGATGTTTGTTTATGGAAGTCCGAATTTTTTAATTGAAGTTTTTAAAGCGTTATTGTAAGAAGTTAATGAATCCATTAATGGACCGATATTATTTTTGGTGGTTGATGGGGGATTTTGTCTCTTGATTTTGTGAGAGTTTGGGTGCCTGAAGAGGTAGTGGATTAAACCAAGTAGGAATGCCTCGTTGGGTGCCTAAAGAGGTGGATTTGATGAGATTTAAACATATGCCCTATAGTTAGCCCAAGTGGTAGTGTAGTTACCCGTAAGTGTCATATATGTTATAGGGCATGGACTCAAATTCTACCCAAGTGCAAATGTTGAGATTTCTTTTTAGATGGTAATATGCACATGTACAATCCGCCTTCTCAGGCACTCAACTAGGCACTGTCACTCTGTTGAACTCCCCTCCTCTTCAAGAAATCAAGCTCTCGGTGAAGTCATAAGACAAAACCCCCATAGGAGATAATATCAACTCGTTAAAGGATTTACTAACCTTCTATGGATAACACTTCAAAGGCATCTCTCAAAGAAGTCAGCCTTCCCTCAATAATGTTCAAAGTAGTTGAACTAATCTTCGAATTCCCTTTGGTTTGTATGTTATGTTGTACCATTACCTCTTCGTCACTTTATGCCCTCATAAAAGAAAATGTTTTTTTATTAGTTTGTAAAAATTTCATGAAATATATAATATATTGAGACAAGCAGAATATAAGTGGTCAAGATAAGATTTATCCCTCCTACATAATGTGAGCAATATTTTAAGCCCTTGATCGAGTGAGGCTAAAAATATATGACCATGCTCAAATGAGTTTATATAAGATATTAGACTCATTTGTTTATCTACTTTATTTTAACAAGTATTTAATAAATTTTAATTAAGAAATTAGTTTGAAAAGAAGATATTCACGTTTTGATTTAAATTCCATAATATCCTATTGAAGTGATTTAATAGGAGTTTTGAGTAAATAGGAAATTCTATTATCCCATGTTTACTTCACCCAAAACTCTTCCTAGCATACTAGAAATTCAAGAGAACTCACTATGAGGTTCATAGATTGTTAATATTGAATTCTGATTGTGAACCTAATATAATATTAAACTTATTATTAGTTAAAATTTTTAAAATTGACTCTTAATTTCATCTCTTAAAATGAAATTATATTCATAATGGTTTTAATGCAATAATAAAAAAATTGATGTTTCCTTATTACCGTTATTCTCAACATTTGTTAATTTAAAAATAGTACATTCATTTTTTTTAAAATTTCTATTTTATATTTGTGTTGAAATATATGACAAAAACAAATGAAGGGTTCTGATAAAATAACATGCCATCACTTAAATATGTCATTGTGGGCAGCAGTCTTAGTAGCTTTCATCATTGAATTATATCGCCATTGAAAGTTTAAGCTTTCCTTTAAATATATAAGGAAGGAGAAACTTGATGCCATGACTTTCTAACACACGGCACCTAATTTTCATCCAATGGTTTGCTTACTTTAAATTCCAGCTATCCTATATAAGTATTATAGACTAGTCTATATTAAAAGTTAAATTGTATTTTATTTTTATTATTTAAAAAATAAATAAATAAATTAATTTTTATATATTAAATCAAAGAGTAAGATGATCATTTCATTTAAAATTCATCTTTTTACTATTAAAAATTGGCGTGATGTGTATAAACTAATTTTTAACAGTAGAAATGGATGAAATCTTTAACAAAATAATCAATTAACTCTTGTTAACAAAATAACTAATTTACTCTTTTGACCTAATGTGCAAAACTAATTTACCTATTTTTCAAACTCTCTTCACATAAAAGTACAACAATAAAGCTTCAAGACATATGTCCGCCTATGTTAATTTTTTCAATGTGAGATTCTGTCGTGTACTTATTTAGAGAATATTCAACAATTTATCTATCAAACAAGTAAAACTTTGATAAGACTAAGCATCTTTTGTGTCCTAATAACTACAAGCAAACTAAAAGAATGCATTGTCTTAAATTGGAACATCTCAGTTTATAATTGGTCAAATTCTATAATTAGTTTTTCTACTTTGCTAAACTTTCAAAGCTAGTTATTATATAAATTTAATCTTTCTATTTTATGATTTACAATTCTCAATCCAACAGTTAATTTTGATTAGAATGTGTCGTCAAAGTTAATGACATGATTTTTTTGGGGCTTAATATATTAACTGACCTATATAATTGGGAAGTCATCAATATTTAAAAAAAAAAAATTCAGATCAATTTATGTGGCACTGGTTTGTACTCTAACCCTACTTCGCTTGGAGTTGATGGACCTTGATTGAGAATTTAGAATCGTCGATTCCTACCAAATTTTAAAGATTTTACATGGAGATGTCTTCAAAAGTATGTCCCTATCAGTGTAAGATTAGTGGTTAAAGAGGTTAATGTGTGCCTATTGCTTATTATTCTGTGTGGGGAGGAAACTTTAGATACATTATTGTTTCTTGTGATTCGGCTCGTGCGCGGTCTGATAGCATCTCAAGTGGTATTATATACCCGAATAGGTAATTTATATACCATAAGGGCTTGAATCCCACCAAAGATTAGACGCTTACGTTGCCTTTTGATGAATGTCCGTACATCTAAGTATAGTCGAGATGCCTCCTCCCGTGAATAATACACGATTCTCCATGGAAGGGGAGGCAAAACCCTTTCGAAAAATAATACTTTTTATTGTTAAGAGATCATGTCAGTATCTCGAAGACAACACGTTGAAAACTTGTCATAAAAGAGCTAATCCTCTATTAACAACCCTAAAACTAACATAAAAGAAAGCTTCACTTAAAAGTAGAAAAGAAGTTACAAAACATGAATGTCCCCCCAGTTGAAAATCAAGAGAACAATAATAAACCTTTAACTAATGATTGAAGATAATTGATCAGACAAGTGTGGTCTGTTTATGTTTCCGGGCTGTTTTGTATTTCACTGAAACAAAACTATGTGGACCATTGTTGATGACCAAATCAGTAGTTTAAGATTGTATGTAATATTTCTGGAGAAAATTACAGATGAAAAAAGAAAAAAGAAAAAGAAAAATTTATGTCATATGGGAAAGCTTCCAGCCATCTTTATCCTTAATCACCTTTAAGATTTCTCATGGAAAAAAATCTTGTTTGGTTCATGAGAAATCAAGATCTTTCATACTGGGCATGGCGGTGACTGGTTTTGGAAGCTGGTGCAACTTTGTTGGCTTTGCCTTCTCATCACTTCTATATGCATTTTCAGCAACCATTACTGCTTTGTGACTCTTGCACCCCAATATCCCACCGGACCGGCTTCTTTGTGCTTCTTTCGTCATTCTACCGGCCGGAACTCTAATATTTTCCGGTGATTTCTTCCCATCACGATCTGAAATAAACGAGCAATCAGCTGCTGCGCTGGCCGTGACGACACTCCATTCAATGCTGGTCTCACTTGGTGCATATGGGGTCAAACAACTAGACATGCCATCAGATACTTGCCTTGTAAACAAAGCTTGACCACTGCCTGATATGTTATCGATCTCGAACAGATCCGAACTCGCATCGCTCTCGATATCATCTCCTAACCGGCTGCTTCGAGATATTGATGAAATGGTTGGGGCATTAGGAATGGCATCCCAACTTAACATAGACAGTTTCCTCTCAAGGTTCTTGGCTATATCTCCTTTCTTAATTGCAGTGGAACCAAAAACTTCAAGGGATTTTCTTGGATCATCATCAAGTTGTGCTTTAACTGTCACATTTTCAAGCCCCGGATTAAGAACCGGCGGTTTATAATAGTATGCCTCTCGATTCAATCCAACGCTCATCCGATCGAAACTCTGGTTCTGCAATTTCGCTTGATACCGCTTCCGTCGATCAAGATTGTTAGGCCTATGATTGATTTGAATTTGATCTTTTCTATTCTCAACCACCCTTCCATGATAATCAACATTTTGATTGACATAAACAGATTTCCCATCCGAACAAGACCCGGTGCAGCTAAGATTCGAGAAAAAACTCCTCCCATCAACCTTCTTTAACCTGTTTTCAGATCGGTTCCTCATCGAACTCCGTAACAAAACACTTTGACTGTTCCAACTTGCTTCAGAACTCGCACTCGGAGTTCCAGGCCATCGCCTCGGAGTCATCATCCGATGCCGATCGCCCCGGT
Source organism: Gossypium rotundifolium (assembly GCA_025506655.1). NCBI lineage: Eukaryota > Viridiplantae > Streptophyta > Magnoliopsida > Malvales > Malvaceae > Gossypium > Gossypium rotundifolium. The sequence goes on along the minus strand of CP106728.1, from coordinate 13,423,464 downwards.
TTGGTACAGGCTTATTCGAGTACTCTTCATCATCATCATCATCCAGTTTCATGCTGAAGTATTTTTCAGCACCAAAGACACTGGTTTCACCCTCTTCCAGCATCTTGTTCCGGTCTAACCGTGCAGGAGTAGTACGGATTCGGGCACTCGGAGCAATGGCAGGATGGGGATTTTTCCTCTTATCGCTTTCCATTATGGAAGCCTTTGAGATTCTCAGGAAACTGTATAATGTTCCATGTTCAGGATTGAAGATTTGTATATATGAAGAGTAGATGTAGGGTAGGACTGCAACTTTCAAAGGTGTAAATTCAGACCCTACTTTTGCCTGGGGCTTTGATTCACAATTATTCACTCTTCTCTCACTAGTGAACTTGTTATTTTCATTCTGCACCTAAATTTCATGATTTGGGGAGTTATCATTAACGTGCAATTATGTTACTTCTCACTCTATAGATATGTTCAATGCTTTTCATGGGCATTTTAATATACATTAAATAGGAATTTTGAATATAAATAAAACATTAAATACCCTTTTGGCACTTATATTATAATTAAATTATCATTTTGGTATCTTTACTAATTTCTTAAAATTATTAGTTTCACCTTTATACTTTTTTTTCTGTAATCCCCATTACTTTATCTATATTTTCCGTTAAAAATTTTAAAATATCAGAAAATTAAAAATCATTAAAAAAACTTTGAAAGCTATAATTTTTTTTAAAAAATATAATCTATTTTTAAAATTATGACAAATGTTTTTTTTAAATTATAAGTATGAAAATATTTAATAATTTTTGTTTGGAATTTTAGGTTTTAAGAAAATTTTAGAATTTTATCAATTTTAAGCTAAAATTTTGAAAATTTTAGGATTTTCTTTTGCAACTTTTTATTTTTAAAGAAAATTTAAGTTTTTACATGTGGTAATACTTGATTGGATGAGGTAATTTTTCTAATGGAAAATGATGAAAGTAAAGAGACTAAATTGATAAAAGCGATTCATACACTAAAGTGATAATTTAATTATAATATAAGGTCCAAAAGAAGTATTAAGCAAAATGAAAACAAAGGATTAAAACAAGGCTTAATGTTCAATTTGGCCCCAAATCATGCATGTTTTTTCACTTTGATACTTAGTTTTTTTTTCTAGATTCGTACTTAAATTATCATTCTATTACTTAGTTCAACCCTTTTTTTTTTTGTAATGGTATTAAAAAAAATCGGTTGTCACATGACGCCAATAAGAATGTACCATGTGGCACCTTTCAACCAATCATAATATGTTACGTAGCACTTAGGTTTATTTAAAATAAAAATATTGACCTACCATTGAGTGGACATTGATCAATAATTTACTATTGTTGACCAAATGTTGAACGAAGTTGACCGACCATTGACTTAAGTTGATCGTCCATGCGGTGCTACTAGAACGTGCCACGTTACCTTTTAAAAAAATATTATATATAATATACGGTTTAAAACATAAAAAAATTACATATAATATAGGAATAATTCAAAAAATTTAAAATATAAAATCTAAAATATATAAAAAATTTAAAAATCAAAATATTATATAAAATTGAAAATTTGTCAATTTTTTTTCAAAACTCTAAATTCTAAAAATTAAAAATATAAACATCTTAATTTCTAAAACTTTATATATATTTTTATGAACTGTCTATTTTGAAATTTTAGATATATTATTTTGAAGTTTTAGAATTTTGAAAAAATAAATTTTATAACAAATCTTTTAGAATATTTATTTTTGAAAAAGAAGAAGCTTTTTTTGTAATTTTTAAAAGTTAATATTTTTTAAATTTTATAAATTTTTCAATATTGATATATTTTTATTTTTAAAATATTTTTAAAATATTTGAATTATTTATATGTTATAGATAATTTTTTTACATTTTAAACCAATATATGATATATAATATTTAAAAAAATGGTGATATGGTGTGTTCTAATAGCACCACATGGACGACCAAAGTCGGTCAACGATCAATCAACACCGATCAGTGGTCAGTCAATACAGGTCAATGGTGGATCAATGTTTTTATTTTAAATAAATGTGTCACGTGGTATATTTTTATTAGCGCCACGTGACAATCGATTTTTTAATACTGTTACAAAAAATGAACTAAATAACGAAATAATAATTTAAGTATCAATATAAAAAATTAAATACCAAAATAAAAAAAAAATGAACATAATTCAGCCAAATTCTAACATTAAGAACCTTTTAAGGTGTGGTCACAACGGGCACATGATTGCACATTAAAGTCTATTTTATCCAACTTATCAATAAATCGAATAAGCAAAAAATTATTTTAGAAACAAATTTAATATTGGATTAAATTCAAAAGTTGATTCCAAGTTTTTAATGCATATTATAATTGGTAGAAGAAATATCATTATCATCGTCCCCATCATCATCCTTTTCTAAAGGCAACAACATTTATTTCTTTATAATGGTATTCACATAAAAAAAAAAAAACTCCTAAGGATTAAAAATATGGAAGAAAGGAAGAACGAAAAACTAGGCACCTTTTAAGGTAATCCAACTTTGCTGGAAAATTTTAAATTAAAATAAAGGATAAAATATATGGTTAGTTTCCGTAATTTGATAAAATTTAAATTGTAATTCATATACATAAAAAGTTAAAATTAAGTTTTATTTTTATTTAAAAATTTCAATCTAGTCAATTAAAATTGTAAGTATTTTCTGTTAAAATTTGTCAACTTGAAATTTTGATTAAGCTATCCTCAAATAGTATATAATTGTGGTCTCTAGGGGATTTCTCTGTTGCCTAGTTGCTCCGAGCCTTATATACTATTTGTCCCTTATCCTTAGGTACCATGTGTCATGCTACCATTGGCAAGTCAGAGTCAAATAGCTAAGTGGTCTAATGATATAAGTTTAGTAGTTTGGCGGCATGATTTGCTCTGTGTCACTTCGAATGATACGTTTTGATAGGAGCCTAGTTTGGTGATTAATGAATGGGGCTCACTTGATTGTTGGGTTAGAAGGTTTCTATGAGAGATTTGTCTACACTATTCGTGGGCTTACTATTTGGTCCGGGTAGTTGGGGTATAACAATTACCCCCTCTCCTGGTCGAAAGGGAGTCTATATAGTGCTCGGCCTTAAAATGTGACCATGTCCTTATTTTGAAGGAGAAGTGAGATGTGTTGGTGAAGGATCTACAATTAGTATGAAACGCTTAGAATTTGAAATGGCAAGCTTGTGTGCGTATAAGACATGTCTAGCCAGCATTTCACCAAACCTTGTGCATTTAAAGGCACTCATTAATGGTTGTGTGTTACAATGCATTATTAGGAAATGATGCTAATAATTTCCTATTGTTTTGAGTTTCAAAATTGCCAGTCGCCAGGTGCAACACTTTGGTTCGTGATTGGAGGTCATGCTTGTTGGGTTATAGAAGCGTCTTTTAGCGTAAAGGGTGTATATATACTCAAGGCACTTTATTATTTTTCACCGGAGTTAGAAAAATTTCCATAGTTTCTTTCTTTTTCTAAGTCTTTGCTTTTCTGCATAGTTCGTAGCGGTGTCGATTTTAGTGCTTTGTAAGTTCGATCACTTTGTTTTTTTAACTATTTTTTCTCAATTTCTTGAGCAAAAATAATGAGAGGAAATTGGGGTGTGAGTTATGGAGTAGTTAGAACGTTGATAAGCGTTAAAAGACAACAGTGAAGAGGGTTGAGAGAACGTGATGTGTGGGTGGGTCATTTGAGATCCAGCAACTAGGCGTGTTTTAGAACCTATTTTGTTTGACATCGCTGAATCAAAGTGTACACCCTGGGATGTTGTGCTTCACCAAACACCAAGGTGAGGAGGGCTTAAGCACTTGGTCATAGGAAAGGCTAACAACTTGGGTTTATATTGGATGAAATACATTTGTAACGCCCTAAAATTTTAATTTTTGATTTCGTATATGTTTGACACACAATGTCTATCTGCTTTAATGGTTATGTGTTCTAGGTGTGTGTGAGAGGTCCCAAGTTCAAGCCTTACTTGGGAAAATTTTGGTATTTTTATTAACTTTGTGCAAAAGGCTTAAGTTTAAATGTTGGGTAAATTACATCAGAATGGGCTTGTTGGTTTGGTGGTTAAGTAGTATGTTATTATGGTAGAGGTTTTGTGTTCGAATCCCTGCGCAGGTAAAGGTATTTTTTTTCTTAGATTTCGGGAATGGGCCTGTTGGTCTGGTGGTTAAGTGGTGTGTTATTATGGTGGAGGTCTTGTGTTCAAATCCCTCCGCAAGCAAAGGTATTTTTTTTACTCAGATTTTGGGATAGACTTGTGTAATAGGGGGATTCTGAGTAGTGGATGTGAAGTGGGAATTAGGGGAGAAGATTAAGGGATTTTTGGGGTTATTGGGATTTTATTTTATTTTTTTCCCATAACCTAATTTTGGCTTCTTTTTCTAAAAAAAAATTTCTACCATCTACTCTTCTCCCTCTCCTCTTGCCGAAATTTTTTGAGTTTTTCCATCTTTCTCTTCTTTTTCTTCTTCTTGATTTTTCCCTAATCCATTTATTTTCCTTCGTTTTCGCACGCGGTTAGTGCTCGCTTAGTTTCTGTAAGTGTTTCTCTTTGTTTTGTCGTGAATCTCTTAGCGACTGAAGTGGTAATGTTTTTTCTCTGCGATTTGGGCATAGGGGGAGGCTCGGACTGGTGAATTCAATGTTCTTGTCTTAACAATAGTTAAACAGAGGGTTATCGTTGGCGGTAATTTGGGTTTCTGTTCGTTCTTGGTTTTCAATTCACTTGTAAATCCGTTAAATTGATGTTGAGTATCTTGATTTTAGGCCTTAAAGTGCTCGGGAGTGATTAGGCATCAAAAAGATACTAGGTGTGTACCCGAAACGTAGAAAATGGGGTTTGGCGAAAAGCCAAAAGTACTTGCTGTCGAGAAATAAGAGAAATAAGAGAAAATGATGCGAAAAATTGTAGAGAAAGGAAATAAGGGTGTTAAAAACTAGGAAATCAACATTTTGCACTAAAACAGTTTTGGACAACAACAATAGTCTATCTTTGAAAAATCATAAAAAATAGTGTAAATTGAGTTAGAGGTTGAATAAAATATGAATTAAAGTGTATTGAGTCTAGTATTTCTGTAACACCCCTAAGCTGTATCCGTCGCCAGAATAGGGTCACGAGGTATTATCGAACTATCACATCACATCACATCACATAATAACATATACATATCTCATAAATTTAAACATTCAAACACATACATCATTCATATACAATCATATTGTCCCTTATAAGGCTCTATGAAATCTTAAAACATGTTTAGAAGAGGTTCGAGACTAAACCGATAACATTTAAAAACTTTGGAAATCTTAAAAAAAATTTATTGAATACAGAGGTCACACGCCCGTGTGAACAGGCTGTGTGCCTCACATGGCCATCAGACACGCCCGTATGTTTATGCCGTGTGAAAATAGGGCATACATACTGACTTGCCTCACATGGCCCAGGACACGCCTGTGTGCCAGGCAGTGTGAAAACTGGTGGGTATACTGACTTGTCCACACGCCTGTTTACACGCCCGTGTGCTTATTCGAAATGGCCACACACGCCCATGTGCCAAGGCTGTGTGCCTCACATGGCCACCAGACACGCCCGTGTGTAAGGCTGACTTGAATTTCTAATTATTTCCAAGGGACACATGGCCGTACATCAAGGCCAAATGTCACACACGGTCGAGCCACATGCCCGTGTTCTCAGCCATGTGGACGTAAATAGGCCATTTGCAAGGCCAATTCTCCACCCATAATGGTTTACCCTCCAAACTCAAAATGTTGCACCAATTCATACAAAAAGGCAGCCCAAAACATCAACAATTTATGCACAATTCATAGCCTAAAAACATCAACCAATTTAATACACATTTACTACTCCAAAACATACCAATTCCATATATCAAAACCATCCATTTCACCTAGTTCCAATACAAGCATTTTATCATCACTTTAACTACTATTTCCAATATTACATACGTACCAATTCACCATTTCCATAATAATCTTGCCAAACACAACTCATGCCTCATTTAACATCCAATTCATACCTCTATATAGCCAAATGAACTCATTTTGGCATAAAACATATTTATACACAAATCTTTCTCATTTCATATACATGATACAATATGAACTCACCACTTTCATTCGATTCTCACATAAGCTTTGTACGTACCTGTATTACTTATTTCGATCGTACTTTCATTCTTGTCTTGACTATGCCCGTTTAACTATTCGAAATTACTAAGGATACTTGGAAATCTCGTATAACTCATACAATGCCATATCCCAGGTATGGTCTTACATGTTATAGTATATCGATGCCAATAGCCCAGCTATGGTTTTACACGAATCTCATATCGATGCCAATGTCTCAGACATGGTCTTACACGAATCTCATATCGATGCCAATGTCCCAGACATGGTTTTACACGAATCTCATATCGAAAATCCTAATGTCATGACATTTAGATCCTAAGCTATTCCTAAGGTTCGTACGGGACTTCCGGACGTCATAACTCTGTCGATTGTGCTCGTACTCATTTCCAATCAGCATTATAATTTAATTCAACAATAATAATAAATTTATAGCACAATGTAACAGCATTTATTAACATACGAACTTACATCGATTATTAAAATGACGGAACGAATCGACTAGTCTGATACTTTATCTTTTCCTCATCTATACCCGTATTTCGCTTTTCTGAATCTAGTTATAATTAAAATCAGCTGATTTAATTATCTCTCTATTCAATTTAATCTAAAATTTACTTTAAAGTACATTTACACTTTTGCCTCCATAATTTCACATTTGTGCAATTTAGTCCCTATCATATAAAATCACAATTTCATGAAATTAAACACAAACCCAAGCTAGCAAAATTTTCCATTTATTACAATCAGCCCATATTTTCAATTTATTTCACTTTTTAACCATTAAATTTCACATTTTCACAAATTAACCCTTTTTTGACATTTTTGTCAAAAAATCACTTTACAAAACTAGTAAATCTATCAATAAACTTTCATAAACTATCATCAAGTGTCAATTTGATCAAACATTCACAATGGCAACATGTTAAATCTTTAACAAGTTCAAAAATTAAGGTACGGGCTAGCTAGAATACGAAGCAACGATCTTAAAAACGTAGAAATCATTAAAAATAGACCTAAAACCGTACCTAATTGAGCATTTGAAGCTTGGCCGAAACAAAAGCTTCTCCCATGACTGCCATTCTTTCTAATTTTCGGTGGAGAAATGGTGAAAAGATGATGAATTTAATTTTTTTTATTAAACATTAACTTTATTAACTAATTACCAAAATATCATTTAAAAACATTGGTAATTACACCAAATGCCACTCCACTACCATCCACTAACTCATAAATGGCCTATTTACCACTTAAGGACCTTTACTTTAATGTTTATAGCTATTAGATACTTTTAGCTAATAGAACTCCACTTTTACACTTTACGCGATTTAGTCCTTGTTTTCGAATTAAGCATTCAAACAGTAAAATTTCTTTACGAAAATTTCATATAATAATTCTACCATGCTGTAAAATTTAATAAAATAATAAAATAAATATTTTAACTTCAGATTTATGGTTCTGAAACCACTGCTTCGATTTCACCTAAAAACGCATGTTACAACTCTCCTCTTAGAGATTTTCGTCCCCGAAAATCTTATTAGAGAATAAAATTGAGATTTGCTTTCTTATAACCTTATCAATTTCTCACATAGCCTCAAATTTCTCAACTTTTTAATCTCATGAGTTAAGATTCTGATCTATCCTTCGCTATACGTCATATCAAGCTTAGTTTCAACTTCTGAAAGAGACATTATATATAAAGGGTCTTATCTGAATCGTCGTATTATAGATATAAGAAACACATTATGGATCTTCTCAAGTTCTAACAATAATATAAGTTGAATAAGCCACTGGCTTCATTTTCTCAATAATCTCATATGGCCCAATGAATCACAAATTCAACTTCTCTTATGGCTAATTCGAAAAATTCTATTCTCATAGCAATGTTTTCATAAACACTCAGTTCATTAACTGATATTCAATGCTTTTACGTATCAAGTCTGTATATGTTTTCTGTCAATCTGAAACTGCTTTCTAACTGTTACGAATTACTTCCACTCTCTCTTCAATTTTCTCTGTTAAAATCATTCCCGTGAATCTTTTTCTCACAATGCTCGATCCCATAACAACGAAGTTCGACAATTGTAATCATACGATACCTTATACAATGTCATCTTTATACTCATATGATAACTATTAATATGCTCAAACTCAACCAACAGTAATTATCTTCCTTAATTGCTTTCACATACTAAGATATAATAACAAATCGTGTGTTCGAGAATTTGCATCACCTTCCCATATTATCCATCATACGATAAGATTAATCGCGTATTAATCGCTTGTAAAGCACACAAAGATTTCTTGTTCAAAATATCTGTGACTATAACCGTTCTTCCCTAGATGATAATCAATTACTAACTCAAAATATTTCGACGGTTCAAGCCGCCTTTGCTGTCCCAAATTCAGATCTCTTTGAAATATCAAATATTTTAAACTTTTACAGTCAACAAATAGGTTACATTACTCACCAAACAATCAATGTCACTGACTATTCAATGCGAATACAATGTCAACAATTTCTAATTCACATGTTGAATAAATCTTTTCATGCGGCTTCAATTGTATTGAAGCATAAAATATCACTATAGATTCTTGTACTAAACATACTTCAAACCATTTAAAGACGCATATCTGAAAATCATAAACTTTTTACTTGACTCAAGCTGAATAAGAACTGATGCTTTAATTAACAATGTTTTTAACTGCTTACCACTTTATTAACAAGTATCATACCATTTAGACTTTACAATCGCGATGACTTTCTCAATTAGAACCGTTTCGATAGATATAATTCTGTATCATGTCTTCTAGAATATGAATTTGTCATTCAGACTATCCATCTAATTACCCGTGAACTTACAAGATCTATTTTCTGGACTCAAGGATAAACTTAAACACATATACTCAATTAACCCTTCAAGCAAATAATCCCATCAGGCTAAACAACTGAATCGATCTTGGCTGTCAAACAATAACTTTTCAAAGAAAACATTTCTTCTTGTTGTCAAGATAACTCAAACATACATTTTATTGCAATTTCTTCAGGATACTAATCAAAGATCTTTAAAAAGGGCATAATTCAAACGTAACATAACATCCCGCTTTCAACTCATGGACATTTATCAAGATTACCTGGGAATGATAATCGATATACAAATTTGAGCTTGATCTTTCACCGTTTACACTTTTGTCGATGTCAACCCTCTTTTAAGAAACTAGAAAGGATTATATAATAAAGCTATCTCAACTATTAATCATCGAAGCATTGAATTATATTGAAGCCACATCCATCATATAAAAATCATAATGCCATAATAAGACCAACGTCTGAACCGTATAAATAGATAAAATCCCCAACTGTTAATAATGCATTTTGAACATAAAAGAAAATAAAAACGGTTTCCTCAGCAACCAATGTAGAAACACAACCTCTATAATCTGATGACGGTACCACTGTACTCCCGTGATCAAACCAAAAATTATAATCATAACAAGTATAATCATCTTCTTCAAAAGAACATTTATTGTTGATATCTCATGCTTAATAAATTAAACAATAAAATGCTAAGGAAGCTAAGATAGTGAAATCTCAAAATGTGGAACTATACAGAAATTCTGAAAATAACAACTCTTATAGAATGGTAGAAATCTTAATAATATCCCAAAAAATTTCCAAAAGGTAAAACATCATTTACAAGTACTGAAATCTACAGTGATAGAAGCAATATAATCTTCATATACATTCAATAGAATAATAACCAGTGGAAACATAATACTAGCATCATACAGATTTTACCGTCGACTTTTCTATCAACACAAGGGAATAGAATACCAGAGAAAGATAGAGCAATGCCAATCATAACTCAAATAGACCAACAATGCTTTCATCTACCAGTATGTTCTGCTAATGTTCTCATACGATTAGAATTTCATCTGAAAATATACAGCTACATATAATCTCTAAGAATAGTTGAACACATAGAGTACCCAGAAGAGTTCATCGTAAACCATTGGACAATAATCGTTGTACTCAACTATCTTTATAATTCAAATATGATTCCATTTTCTATCTCTGATATCACTGATTTCTCATTATCCCAACACTAATAGAAATGAATTAAGAACTTCCAGTTAATATATTCTTTAGATATCAATCCTGAATATTTGGTTTCATCTAATTTAACTTCTTTAACAGTGACTTTGCATTATCTGATCTTTAGTACGATCCAATATCTCTTCTACTATTGTCTTTTCTTGCTGACTCATTCTTGTAACACCCCTAACCACTGTTCATTGCCGGATTAGGGTTAAAGTTATTACCGGACAGATCAAAAACTTTCATAACATTTCATACATTTCATTCATCAATCATACACACAATGTCCCTTAAATAGGTCAACGAGACCTTAAACATGCTTATAACCCGGGTTGGGACTAAAACGAAACGTATACAGAAGTTCTCAGAAACTTAAGAACTTTTCTAAAATACAGGGGATACACGCCTATGGGATCAAACCGTGTGCCTTCCACGGCTGTTAGGCACACCCGTGTGTCCTCCCCATGGTCGAAACTGACTTAGCACCACGGCCACCAAGCACACCGTGTACCCTGGCCATGGTCGATCCTGCCAAAACCATATGGCTACCAAGAACCCCGTGTGCTAAGGCCGTGTACTATAAGGCCATATACTGACTTTCTCACACGGCTTCTAAGCACACCCGTGTGCCATGGCCGTGTGCTCCTAAGCTAGCTACTGACTTTACCCCACGGTCACTAGGCATGACTGTGTGCCTTAACCGTATGACAAAAATAGGCCATTTGTAAGGCCAAAATGCTACCCACTTAGGTCATACCTATAAGCAACATCATCAAGACATTTCATACCTATTTGGTAACCAAGAACATACCAAATTAACCATCCAAATTACAAGACTAAAACTCTTTTCATCACAAGCATAATTCATTCATTTGCCTACTCAAAACTTGACCATTTCATGTGACATCTAACCATGCTAAAACATACTTCACTTATCATTTACATTCAAACAATTTCTCAACTCATAACTAGACAAATCACATAGCTAAGATTATAAAACAACTTATACCAAATAATAGCCTATACATGCCATATCTAATTATATACATTTCCAAAGTGTACCAAAATGAGTTTAGTAGTATGATGACGATCCTTGGCGGTCCCGAGCCTTCAGTAGCTTTGAAGACCTATAAAATAGAGAAAACACACACACAGAGTAAGCTTTCTAAAAGCTTAGTAAGTCAATATACAAACAAACTTAGCATAGAATGCATATTATGCAAGTAGATACATTGGCACATCCCAATCACTTAGCATACTATCACATATATGCTTTGGTTCATATACTTGTGGCCACATTTGCCACATTCATCATTTTAGGATTCATATTCTCACATTTAAGCATACATTTCTTCAAGTCAAAATCACATAAGTACTTACCTCTTTATACACACTTTGTGCATATACCAAACGTACCTGAGACAGACATTCGTTCACTTAATTGATCATAGCTTGGATTTACAATTCGTATTACAGACTTGCCCGTTGAACCTTTAAGAATCTAGTAGGATAATCGAAAAGCTCAGAATAGTTGTACAATGCCAATGTCCTAGATGAGGTCTTACATGCACTCATATATCGATGCCACTGTTCTCGACAGGGTCTTACACGAATCAATACGATGCCAATGTCCCAGACATGGTCTTACACGAAAAGCTCATATCGATGCCAACGTCCCAGATGTGGTCTTACACGTATAGGTCATATCAATGCCAATGTCCTAGACGTGGTCTTACATGAAATCTCAAATCAATGCCAACATCCCTGACGTGGTCTTACATGATAAAACAGAACAGATACTTATGTCATGACATAGCTAATCCTATCTATTCCTAGGTTCGTACGGGACTTCTCGGACATTGTCACTATATCGAACTTATCTCGTAATTCATATGCACAACCTCTCATAAACATTCATTATCATTATTAGTCATATGAACATTTACAATTTCATACAAGTACGTTTATTTGCATAGTGACTTACCTCCGATTCGATTTATCGGAATGGAAACAGCTACTCGGTTACTTTCACTTTCCGCGTTCTAAGTCCGTTTTCCTCGTTTCTTGATCTATACATATTCAGAATTAACTCTTTTATTCATTCACTCATTCAATTCAATCCAAAGACACACATTTGGGGCTATTTGAATTTAACCCTCATACTTGCAAAATTTATCAATTTAGTCTATTTTTCTCAAATCATCAAATTCACAAAATCAACCTATACTCATGCTTAGTCGAATGTTCCTACATCTCAAAAAAGCCCATATTTTCCATCAAATTTTCAATTTAGTCCTTCAAATTACCATTTTCTCAATTTAGCCCTATTTAGCTAAATTCACAAAAATTCAAGAACAAAGTATGTTCATCTAGCTCAAATCTTTCATTTAACAACTAAAATCATCACAAAGCTCAACATATCATCAATGAAACATCTCACAAACATCATTAATACACAAAATTGAGACATGGGCTTGATAGTAAACTAAGCAACAATCTCAAAAACATAAAAATCATCAAAATCCAACTCAAAATCATACCTTAATCAAGCTTGAAATAGCCGAACCTAGCTTAAGGTTTTCTTCTTTTTCTTTCTTTGATATTTTCGGCAAAACATGAAGATGGAAATCCCTTTTTCATTTGTTTATTTTATTACAAAGCATATCATTAATCCATTTCCAAATTTATCCTTCAAAATTTTAAGTATAAAACATATTTCCCAAGGTTATTATGGACCATAGCCGTCCACTTCCTATAGTAATGGCTAATTTTCCATATAAATCCTCCATCTTTACAAAGCCACAACATATTGGTACTTTAACAAATAGCATACAACTTTCACATTTAATGCAATTCAATCCTTATGCCAAATTAAACACATAGACGGACAAATTAACTTACAAAAATTTAGCACATACTTAATCACATACCAAAGACACAGAAAATAATATTAAAATATTATTTTGACTCGGATCCGTGGTCCCGAAACCACTGTTCCGAGTAGGGTATAAACCAGACTGTTATAATTCTCCTATCTGATTACAGTATTAATCATTGATAAACTGTAATATGTTCATATTTTAATCCCACATTTAGCATACTTTTGGATGATTAATACCCTGAATTGTGAAATTTGGTGCTCTTAATCCTTTAATTTCATGTTTATACTTAGGAGAGCACCGGAGGATGAAAAGAACGAGAAACGGGCCAAAAATAGAGAAAATAGGCCAAAGTATGAAATCAACACGGCCTAAGCCTGAGACATAAGGCCGTGCCTCTTTAGCAGATCCGACCATGGCCTGGATTCTATTTACACAGCTGTGCCACACGGGCATGTCCCTGCTGCAGCAAAGAAGAGTTTCATTCGGATTAGGGTACTTAGAGGAAAAGAAAGACATTCCAAAAGCCTATATAAATACCATAGTGGCCAACCTTCAAGGGGGCGTTCAGCAAGGCCAAGGAGCTAAGCCGGAGAGGCTAAATTGTGGGATTCACTCGAAGAAAGGTAGTTGATCCATCCCAGAAGCTGGAATCATATTCAAGATGGAAGATCTTTCCTTCAATTTCCTTTAGGGGGTTTTAGGGTTTTTCTTATGTCTTGTTTTATATTTTCTTCTGAGATGTATTCTTTTATGATTATGAACTAAACCCCTCAAATACCTGAGGGGGATGAAACCTAAGACGAATCTTGTTATTGTTTTCTGAACTATATGATAAATACTTGATTTGTTCTTAATTATGTGTTCTTAATTCTTGTTTTGATATTTCAGGATATTGATTCAAGTATTGATGTGCCTAGACAGAGGAGGAATATTCTCTGTTTAAAATTAGTCTAACATAGTTAAGTGGAGTTGATCGCAACCCTAGAGATAGGATGACGAAAATCTGTCGGATTAGGGTCAAACTAATATGGGAGCCCATAGATCGAGTTAATGCAATTTTAGGGGTTTTAATTAGAAAGAGATTTCAATTAATCAACTTAGAGTTAGACGTTAGTAGCCTCGAGAGAGGTATTAATATAAATTAGGGAATCCTACGGATCAAGTCAAGTGAATAAATCGTCTGGTTCAGAGTTAGATGACAAGTGAAGTCTAGGTGGATTCTTCCTTGGGTATTATCTTAATCAATTGGTTTTTCCCACAAGTATTTCCCCAATTCCTTCTTTGTGTCTTAGCATCTTTAGCTTAGTAGATAGTTAATTTTAGATTAAACAACAATTCTCTTAATTCTTAGGCTAAATAATAAGAAGAAAGTTAGTATTAGTACTTTTGTTTCACTTGGGTTCGACAATCCGGTCTTGCCACTAAACTATACTACTGTTCGATAGGTGCGCTTGCCTCAATCGTGGTGATAGTTAGTTTCTAGGATCGATCATTCATCATATAAATTTTAAGACTTTTTCCACCACTATCAAGTTTTTGGCGCCGTTGCCGGGGAACTAAAATATTAAGAACGCTCAATTTTTATTACATTAGCCATATTTTATTTTTGCAATTAAATTTTGCTTTTACTTTTCTAATTTTCTTTTTCTTTTTTATCTGTTCCTAACAGGTACCTCTAGTTTATGACTAGAAGGAACCCGACAGGACCCTTAATTTACGACAGTGATATTGAAGGTACTATTCACAGATATCATAGAGAAATAAGACGAAGATTAAATTACATAGAAGAAGAGCAAGAAGACAAAACTAATACTACCGAAGAGATGATCGAGAATAATCCGCTACCTCTGGAGGTGACTAAAAATCATGCTCCTCGAACTATATATGATTATGCTAAACCTAATTTAACAGGAACTGAGTTAAGTATTGTTAGACTTGCTATCGCTGCAAATAATTTTGAGCTGAAACCTAACACAATTCAGATGATACAGCAATTTGTTCAGTTTGATGGTTTTCAAGATGAAGATACAAATAATCACTTGGCAAATTTCCTAGAATTTTGCGACAATTTCAAAATTAATGGCGTTTCTGATGATGCCATCCGTCTTCGATTATTTTCCTTTTTTTTGAGGAATAAAGCTAAACAGTGGCTGAATTCTCTTCCACAAGGATCAATCACTACATGGGAACAAATGACCAAAATTTTTTATTAAAATATTTTTTGTCGGCCAAAACGACCAAATTAAGGAATGATATCTTTTCTTTTGTTCAGATGGATCTAGAAACACTACGATACATGGGAGAGATACAAAGATATATTGAGAATGTGCCCACATCGTGGATTACCCTTGTGGCTACAGGTCCAAACATTTTACAACGGTGTGAACCTTTCAACTAGGTAGTTGATTGATTCAGCTGCCGACAGAACCCTGAATAACAAAACACCTGAGGCGGCTTACAAATTCATTGAAGAGATGTCACTGGATAACTATCAGTGGCAAGTCATGAGGACAAGGCCAACAAAAGCCGCCAGTGTTTTCAACCTCGATGTAGTAACCATGCTATCAAACCAGGTAGAACTTTTAACTAAGAAAATTGATGGCTTATGTGGTTCTTCGCAGGTACATCCAACTATACAGTACGATATGAATGGAGGAGGGATGAGCAATACAGAATATCCATCTTACAACTCGAGCGCTGAAAACGAGCAAGTTCACTATATAGGTAACAATTTTAAATCTCAAAATAACCATTATAGTAATACTTATAATCCAGGTTGGAGGAACCACCCCAATTTCTCATGGAGTGGTCAAGGAAATCAGAGACAACAACCCCTCCCAAGCTTTCAACAGCAACCCTACCCACAAAAGAAGAAGCCAAACCTTGAGGAGATGCTGACAAAATTCATAGCAGTGTCAGAAACACGTTTCCAAAACACCGAAACAACACTTAAAAATCAACAAGCATCGATTCAAGGGATCGAGAACCAGTTAGGGCAACTCACTCAGCTGATCTCCGAAAGAACACAAGGTAGCTTGCCAAGTAACACTGAGACTAACCCAAAGGAGCAACTTCAAGCCATAACAGCTCATTACAGTGAAGGGTTAGTGGAATCTGAATCTGAACCAAGGCAAGAAATTGTGCTAAGTGAAGGTAAAGTTAAGGAAAGCCAAGAAAAACCAAAATCGGTAATTAAAGAGTACCAACCTCGAATACCATACCCCAATGCGATGAAGAAAGACAATACAGATGAATAGTTTGGTAAGTTTCTTAAACTTCTAAAGAAATTACATATTAACTTACCGTTTCTTGAATCTCTTTTGCAGATTCCAGATTCAAGGAAATTTTTAAAAGACCTCTTAACAAACAAGCAGAAGTTGGGCGAGGAATCACAAGTGGAACTAAACGCAGTGTGCTCAACAATGTTACAAAATAGACTATCACAAAAGTTAAAGGATCCAGGGAGTTTTACAATTCCATGTTTAATTGGTAGTTTATCTATTGATAATGCTTTAGCTGATTTAGGGGCAAGCATAAATTTTATGCCTTATAAAATGTTTAAACAACTAGGTCTAGGGAAACCCAAACAAACTAGGATGAGTATTCAATTAGCTGATAAGACTATTCGAATTCCTAAGGGTATAATTGAAGATGTACTAGTTAAAATTGACAGATTCATATTCCCAGTAGACTTTGTTATTTTAGATATGGATGAAGACAATAGTATCCCCTTAATTTTAGGAAGACCCTTTTTAGCAACTGCCAGAGCTAAAATTGATGTTGGTACAGGTGAACTCACACTTCATGTAGGTAACGGATCAATCAGTCTTCAAGCTCTCGACTCAGCTAGGACATCGAGTGATAAAGGTGAGAATGTAAATTCTATTGATAATCATTTGGTTCAACTTTCTTTACAGGAAGCACCACGAAATCACATAACTAAGACAGATCTTAGACCTCGTACCTATAAAGAAGTAATTCAGAGAGAACGAAGGCTTCAGGTCGACGAACTAGACGAGTGGAAAGCGCCTTTCAAGGAGAAATCACAACCACATGAAGTGAAACCAAAGGAACCCCCAGACGAGCTTATAAGAACATCAAATCACTTCAAAATAGGAGATCAGGTATTGTTAGATAAAATAGACCCTATAATCACCATATCAAACCTCAAGACAAACGAAGAGATCTCTTTTAAGGTACTTAATGTCTTCCCTTATGGAACAGTTGAGGTAAGTAATCCCATATTCGGCACTTCTAAGGTAAATGCCACTCGGCTCAAACTATATTATGATAGCATGAGAAAGCATTTTCAACTCTTCAAACCACCATAATTATGCGAATGAGAGGTAAGTCTAGCTTAAGACTTTAAACGAGCGCTTCTCGGGAGGTAACCCGAGCACTAACCCTACTAATTAGTTTAGTTTATTTCTTTTCATGTTTAGGCGTAGGTTTTCCATACCCACACGGCCTTACACACGGTCGTGTGGGCACCACAGGTAGGAACACGGGCGTGGGCTACATCACTATTTAAACCCTCTTCTTCCTTTCCTTTTCCCGTTATCTTTCTTATTTCATTTTCCATTATTTAATTTTATTCTTATTTCTATTTTTATTATTTTCTTCTTATTCTTCATGCCATTTAGATTTAGCTTAGGATACAATAAGATCAGACCGGTTGCTTTGAGGATTTAATTTCAAATAGCTCGAGGCGCTCCCCACGTTCACCTCTACTCAATCCTATCTGGTTTCTCTTCATTAACTCCATCCAAAATTCAAGAAGTTTCACTTCTCTCCCTATCTTTTGATTTTATCACTATATTGTCAGTTTATCTATCTTTGTACATTGAGGACAATGTACATCTTAAGTGTGTGGGGGGATTAACTATAGTATTATTTGAAAATCCTTGAATTATGCCTTATTCTTAAGTAATTTTCTTATATTACTAATTAGAGTGAAACTTCTATTGATTTATGATTTTTATTGATATGTTTTGAATTAAGTCATAGTTAATTGTGCATTGATGATTTAAACTCTAAGATACTAGAGAATCAAGCATGATAAGTCTATTTTTCAGAATTAAAAATTTGCTAGGTTGTTAACCTAAATTTGAATATTACCTGAAGTTTGAAATTTGCAAGGTTGTCATAAAAAAAAACCATAATTTTAGTGAGATTTTGAGCCTTTTAGAGCATATATTCTTTTCGTGCTCACTTTATTAATTATGAGTGTGTCAAAATTAATTTGTTATTTTAGAACTTGCTTTGATTATACATGTCAAGACCACATCATTGATTTGATATACAGAGATGATAAAGGCACTTAGGATTTAACCCACTTACTCTACTAAAAGCCTACCCTCACAATTAATCCCTAGTAAACCCTTTTGATCTTAACAACTCTTTTATTGATTCACCCACTAATATTAACCCAAAACCTTTCTTGTATTTGTTATCACTGTTTCTCTTGACTACCCTTTTTGTCGAGATTTGATTTTGAGCAGTTGCCTAACTATGTTCTATATTTCAATTGTTAAAGTTCTTTCTTATTATACTTGATTTATTCTTAAAAAAAAATTGAAGTATATTCATTATTAGTTCTGTGATTAAGTGAGCTTATATGTTTAAATTCAACATCTTGAAGAAGTAGCTCGTATTATTAGTTTTCAATTGATGTAATTATTCAGGACTAGTTCATTTTTCTAGTTAGGTAAATTGTCAATTTAATCTCGATTCTAACCCTTTAATTCAGCCTTTATCCACACCTTTAACCATAAGCCCATTACAACCCTTAAAAGACCTTTTGATCTGTGTATCACTTCATTTTATAGTGATGGAGATTTGATTTTCAGGCAAGCATATGGGATTAACTTTTCTTGTTCGACTTTTGAGAGCTTAATTTTGAACCTTAAACACTTTGAGTGATTTGAATGAATCTTTAGTGAGGATGTCAACTCTTTTCAATTTTGAATGAAAGGTAATTATTTAGATAAGGGGAAACACCTATATTTTTCATGCTACAAACTTGTGACTTTGATTGTTTGAATCTTCAGGACTCTTTGTGTTAAATTACCCATGTATAAATTATCTATGAATTATGATGAGGCATCATTGATAAGAATTATGAATCGAGGGAAGTTAGTTTTAATTGTGAGTTGAGAATTTTGCTTGAGGACAAGCAAATGCTTAAGTGTGGGGGTATTTGATAAATCGTAATATGTTCATATTTTAATCCCACATTTAGCATACTTTTGGATAATTAATTCCCTGAATTGTGGAATTTGGTGCTCCTAATCCTTTAATTTCATGTTTTATACTTAGGAGAGCACCGGAGGATGAAAAGAATGAGAAACGAGCCAAAAATGGAGAAAATGGGCCAAAGTACAAAACCAAGACGGCCTGGGCCTGAGACAAACAGTCATGCCTCTTTAGCAGATCTGACCACGGCCTGGATTCGATTCACGCGGCCGTGCCTCACGGGCGTGTCCCTGCCACAGCAAAGAAGAGTTTCATTCGGATTAGGGTACTTAGAGGAAAAGAAAGACATTCCAAAAGCCTATATAAACACCCTAGAGGCCAACCTTCAAGGGGGCGTTCAGTTAGGCCAAGGAGCTAAGCCGGAGAGGCCAAATTGTGAGATTCACTCAAAGAAAGCCAGTTGATCCGTCTTAGAAGCCAGAATTATACTCAAGACGGAAGATCTTCCCTTCAATTTCCTTCAGGGGGTTTTAGGGTTTTTCTTATGTTTTGTTTTATATTTTCTTCTGAGATGTATTCTTTTATGATTATGAACTAAACCCTTCAAATACCTGAGGGGGATGAAACCTAAGACGGATCTTGGTATTGTTTTCTGAACTATATGATAAATACTTGATTTGTTCTTAATTATTTGTTCTTAATTCTTGTTTTGATATTTCAGGATATTGATTCAAGTATTGATGTGCTTAGGTAGAGGAGGAATATTCCCTATTTAAAAGTAGATCTAGTATAGTTAAGCGGAGTTGATCGCAACCCTAGAGATAGGATAACGAAAATCTGTTGGATTAGGGTCAAACCTAATATTGGAGTCCATAGATCGAGTTAATGCAATTCTAGGGGTTTTAATTAGAAAGAGATTTCAATTAATCAACCTAGGGTTAGACGTTAGTAGCCTCGAGAGAGGTATGAATATAATTAGGGAATCCTGCGGATCAAGTCAAGTGAATAAATCGTCTGGTTCATAGTTTGATAACAAGTGAAGTCTAGGTGGATTCTTCCTAGGTATTGTCTTAATCAATTGGTTTTTCCCATAAGTATTTCCCCAATTTCTTCTCTATGTCTTAGCATCTTTAGCTTAGTAGTTAGTTAATTTTAGGTTAAACAACAATTCTCTTAATTCTTAGGCTAAATAATAAGAAGAAAGTTAGTATTAGTACTTTTGGTTCCCTTAGGTTCGACAATCCGGTCTTGCCACTAAACTATACTACTGTTTGATAGGTGCGCTTGCCTCAATCGTGGTAATAGTTAGTTTCTGGGCTCGATTATTCATTATATAAATTTTAAGACCTTTTCCACCATCATCAATCGTTCAATTGTGGAACTCTATAATTCTACACTCATGAGCTTATTCAGTCTAAATATTACAAATTTTCATTGTAACACCTTACTGATGATGGGGCGAGGGTCGTAAAACCTCAAATTTAACTCTCACATATATATACACATAACATAACATTTATCAATAACATAATATTATGAACTTTTTCTCATACCTTTATGAGTTTTAACTTATCATAAACACATTTTCACTCAAACATTTGAGTACCACTTTCTGCACTATCGAAATTAGCTCGGTTGGAAAGCACATCTGTCTAATTAAAATAATTCTCGTCAGAATCGAGAGATATCATACTAACACAGGTTAAATATGGCATGTATAGCTAGACTCACATATGCTACGTTAGTCCTAGAATCAACTAAATCGTAGCTCTAATACTAATCAAATGTAACACCCCTAACCCGTATCCGTCGACGGAATAGGGTTACGAGGTATTACCAAACTATCACATCATAACATATACATATCTAATAAATTTAAACATTCAAACACATACATTATTCATATACAATCATATTGTCCCTTATAAGGCTCTATGAAATCTTAAAACATGTTTGGAAGAGGTTCGGGACTAAACCGATAACATTTGAAAACTTTGGGAAACTTAGAAAATTTTCTTGAATATAGAGGTCACACACCCATGTGAACATACCGTGTGCCTTAGACAGACATAAGACACGCCCATGTGTTTATGTTGTGTGAAAACAGGGCATACATACTAACTTGCCTCACACGGCCCAAGAGACGCTCGTGTGCTAGGCCGTGTGAAAATTGGTGGGTATACTGACTTGGCCACACGGTCGTCCATACACCCATGTGTCTGGCCCGTGTGATTATTTGAAATGGCCACACATGCCCATATGCCAAGGCTGTGTGCCTCACACGGCCACCAGACACGCCCGTGTGTCTAGGACATGTGCAAGACTGACTTGAATTTCTAATTATTTCCAGGGGACACATGGCCGTGCATCAAGGCTATATGTCACACACGGTCGAGCCACACGCCCGTGTGCTCAGCCGTGTGGACGTAAATAGTCCATTTGCAAGGCCAATTCTCCACCCATAATGGTCTAAACTCAAAATGTGGCACCAATTCACACCCAAAAGGCAGCCCAAAACATCAACAAATTATGCCCAATTCATAGCCTAAAAACATCAACCAATTTGATACACATTTACTACTCCAAAATATACAAATTTCATATACCAAAACCATCCATTTCACTTAGTTCCAATACAAGAATTTTATCATCATTTTAACTACCGGTTTAATATTACAAACATACCAATTCACCATTTCTATAATAATTGATAAACCGTAATATGTTCATATTTTAATCCCATATTTAGCATACTTTTGGATGATTTGTTCCCTGAATTGTAGAATTTGGTGCTCTTAATCCTTTAATTTCATGCTTTATACTTAAGAGAGCATCGGAGGATGAAAAGAATAAGAAACGGACCAAAAACGGAGAAAATGGGCCAAAGTATGAAATCAACATGGCCTGGTTTGAAACACACGGCCGTGCCTCTTTTGCAGATCGAACCACGGCTGGATTCGATTCACACGGCTGTGCCACATGGGCGTGTCCCTGCCACAGCAAAGAAGAGTTTCATTCAGATTAGGGTACTTAGAGGCAAAGAAAGACATTCCAAAAGCTATATAAACACCCTAGAGGCCAACCTTTAGGGGGCGTTTAGCTAGGCCAAGGAGCCAAGCCAGAGGGCCAGAATTGTGGGATTCACTCGAAGAAAGCCAGTTGATTCATCTCAGAAGCCGGAGTCATACTTAAGACTGAGGATCTCTCTTTCAATTCCTTAAGGGGGTTTTAGGATTTTCTTTATGTTTTGTTTTATATTTTTTTCTAAGATGGATTCTTTTATAATTATGAACTAAACTCCTCAGATACCTGAGGGGGATGAAACCTAAGACGGATCTTGTTATTGTTTTCTGAGCTATATGATAAATACTTAATTTGTTCTTAATTATGTGTTCTTAATTCTTGTTTTGATATTTTAGGATATTGATTCAAGTATTCATGCCCTTAGGTAGAGGAGGGATATTTCCCGTTTAAGAGTAGATCTAGCATAGTTAAGCGGAGTTGATCGCAACCCTAGAGATAGGATAACGAAAATCTACCGGATTAGGGTCAAACCTAATATAGGAGTCCATAGATTGAGTTAATGCAATTCTAGGGGTTTTAATTAGAAAGAGATTTCAATCAATCAACCTAGGGTTAGACGTTAGTAGACTGAAAAGAGGTATTAATATAAATTAGGGAATCCTACGGATCAAGTCAAGTGAATAAATCGTCTGGTTCATAGTTAGATAACAAGTGAAGTCTAGGTGAATTCTTCCTCAGGTATTGTCTTAATCAATTGGTTTTCCCACAAGTATTTCCCTAATTCCTTTTCTGTGTCTTAGCATCTTTAGCTTAGTAGTTAGTTAATTTTAGATTAGATAACAATTCCCTTGATTCTTAGGCTGAATAATAAAAAGAAAGTTAGTATTAGTACTTTTGGTTCCTTTGGGTTCGACAATCCGGTCTTGCCACTAAACTATACTACTGTTCGATAGGTGTGCTTGCTTCAATCGTCGTGATAGTTAGTTTCTAGGGTCGATCATTCATTATATAAATTTTAAGACTTTTTCCACCGCCATCAAGTTTTTGGTGCCATTGCCGGGGAATTGAAATATTAAGAACGCTCAATTTTTATTACTTTAGCCATATTTTATTTTTTTACAATTGAATTTTATTTTTACTTTTCTAATTTTCTTTTTCTTTTCCTGGCAGGTAACTTTAGTTTATGACTAGAAGGAACCCGACAGGACCCTTAGTTCGCAGAAATCGTAGAGAAATAAGGTGAAGCTTAAACTACATACAAGAAGACGAAATTAATACTACCGAAGAGATGGCTAGAATAATCTACTACCTAATTTAACAGGGACTAAATCAAGTATTGTTAGGCCTATTATAGCTGCTAATAATCTTGAACTGAAACCTAACACTAGACAAATGATTCAACAGTTTGTTCAATTTGATGGTTTGCAGGACAAAGACCCAATTACTCATTTAGCAAATTTTCTAGAATTCTGTGATACCTTCAAAATAAATGACGTTTCTGATGATGCCATTCGTCTTCTGTTATTTTCCTTTTCATTAAGGAATAAAGCCAAATAGTGGTTGAATTCTCTTCCACGAGGATCAATCACTACATGGGATCAAATGATCGAAAGTTTTTTATTAAAATATTTTCTGCCAGCCAAAACGGCCAAGTTAAGGAATGATATCTCTTCTTTTGTGCAGATAGATCTAGAAACACTATATGATGCATGGGAGAGATAAAAAGATCTATTGAGAAGGTGCCCATACCATGGATTACCCTTGTGGCTACAGTTCCAAACTTTTTACAATGGTGTGAACCCCTTAACCAGACAGTTGATTGATTTAGCAGCCGGCGGAACCCTAAATAACAAAACACCTGAGGCGGCCTATGAATTCATTGAAGAGATGTCACTGAATAACTATCAGTGGCAAGTCACGAGGACAAGGCCAACAAAAGCCGCCAGTGTTTTCAACCTTGACGCAGTAACCATGCTATCAAATCAGGTAGAGATGTTAAATAAAAATATTGATGGCTTATGTGGTTCTTCGTAGGTACATCCAGCTATACAGTACGATTTGAATGGAGGAGGGATGAGCAATACAGAATATCCACCTTACAACTCGAGCACTGAAAACGAGCAAGTTTACTATATGGGTAATAGTTTTAAATCTTAAAATAACCCTTATAGTAATACTTATAATCTAGGTTGGAGGAACCATCCCAATTTCTCATGGGGTGGTCAAGGAAATCAGAGATAACGGCCCTACCTAACACAAGTAAAGAAGCTGAACCTTGAGGAGATGCTGACAAAATTCACAGCAGTGTCAGAAACACATTTCCAAAACACCGAAACAACACTTAAAAATCAACAAGCATCGATTCAAGGGATCGAGAACAAGTTATGGCAACTCGCTAAGCTGATCTCTAAACGACCACAAGGTAGCTTGCCAAGTAACACTGAGACTAACCCAAAGGAGCAACTTCAAGCCATAACAGCTCAAGACAGTGAAGGGTTAGTGGAATCTGAATCTGAGCCAAGGCAAGAACCTGTGGTAAGTGAAGAAAAAATTGAGGAAAGCCAAGAAAAACCAAAACCGATAATTAAAGAGTATCAACCTCGAATACCATACCCCAATGCGATGAAGAAAGATAATACAGATGAACAGTTTGGTAAGTTTCTTAAACTTTTAAAGAAATTACATATTAACTTACTGTTTCTTGAAGCTCTTCCACAGATGCCAGATTCAAGGAATTTTTTAAAAGAGCTTTTAACAAACAAGCAGAAGTTAGACGAGGAATCGCATGTGGAACAAAAGCAGTGTGCTCAGCAATGTTGCAAAATAAACTTCCACGAAAATTAAAAGATCTAGGAGTTTTACAATTCCATGCTTAATTGGTAGTTTATCTATTGATAATGATTTAGCTGATTTAGGGGCAAGCATCAATGTTATGCCTTATAAAATGTTTAAACAGCTAGGTCTAGGGAAACCCAAACAAACTAGGATGAGTATTAAATTAGCTAATAAGACTATTAGAATTCCTAGGGGTATAATTGAAGATGTACTAGTTAAAATTGACAGATTTATATTCCCAGTAGACTTTGTTGTTTTAGATATGAGTAAGGATAATGTGGTTCCTTTAATTTTAGAAAGGCCCTTTTTAGCAAGTGCTAGATCTAAAATTGATGTTGGTACAGGTGAACTCACACTTCATGTAGGTAACGAATCAATCAGTCTTCAAGCTCTCGACTCAGCTAGGACATCGAGTGATAAAGGTGAGAACGTAAATTCTATTGATAATCATTTGGTTCAACTTTCTTTACAGGAAGCACCACGAAATCACATAATTGGTCTAGATCTTAGACCTCGTACCGATAAAGAAGTAGTTCAGAAGGAACGAAGGAATGAAGGTTTCAGGTCGACGAACTAGATGAGTGGAAAGTGCATTTCAAGGAAAAATCAAAACATGAAGTGAAACCGAAGGAACCCCCAGACAAGATTATAGGAACATCAAATCACTTCAAAATAAGAGATCAGGTACTGTTAGATAAAATAGACCTTCGAATCGCCATATTAAACCTGAATACAAATGAAGAGATCCCTTTTAAGGTACTCAACGTCTTCCCTTATGGAACAGTCGAGGTAAGTAATCCCATATTTGGCACTTTTAAGGTAAATGCCACTCGACTCAAACTATATAATGATAGCATGAGAAAGGATTTTTCACTCTTCAAACCACCATGATTATGCAAATGAGAGGTAAGTCTAGCTTAAGACTTTAAATGAGTGCTTCTCGGGAGGCAACCCGAGCACTAACCCTATTAATTTTTACATTTTTAATTTTACTTTTATTTTTCCTTTTTAGCACCTAACTATGAACTAACCAAAGTGCAGATTTCTATACCACACGGCCTTGCACACAACCGTGGCCATGGCCGTGTGGACATTACGGATTCTCGTATTGACATGGCAGAGACAATATGAAATAGGACGAAAAAAATATCTTCAAGCCACGAGCTCTGATAAACACCACGGCAGTGCGACATAGCCGTGGCCGATACTATTTTATCAAAACAGGCGTGGTGACCTGCACACAGGCGTGGGAGAAACGAATGAACCACCGGACGGCCGTGCGATACGGCCATGTGACTCGACACGCCCATGATACACGGGCGTGGGGATGTACCAGAGCTAAAATTTTTTATTTAAAACACCCCTATCCCCTTCTCACCTACTCTCCATTCTCTTCTTCCATAACCTCTACACTCCCCTCCCTTTTTATTTTCCTCCTTCTTCATTGCCCAATCTTTTTGAACTATGCCATATCCATGTCGAAGAAATGGAAGGATCCTAGCCCAGTCTCCCTGTGCGAGACCGATCTACATAAGTTCATGCCGACCGCTTCATTAACTCGAAAGGAAAAAGGACTTTTGGTCCATTTAATCTTTCTTTTTCCTTTCTCTTTTCCTTTATTTTCCTTATCTTTAATTTTCTTATGCTAAATTTATTTTATTTTATTTTAGTTTCTTGGTTTTAGGCTCTTCAGGCTACTTGGGAATCACACACCACGGCCTTAGAAATCACACCCACCTCGCGAACCATCTAACAATAAGGACCTTTCAGTCTATTAATCGTTTCTTTTAGTTTTATTTCACTACTTACATTCTTTCTTTTTATTTTTCTTTTCTTTAAATATATAATTAGTACATTTAGAATTATTCTTATTATTTCCTGGCTAATTCTTCATGAGCTTCCAAATTTCTTCATCTAGCGCAAAGATTGTTGGCGGCCACCACCACCACTAAAGATGCTCCCTCCAACTTATCTTTCACCTCCGAATCAAGTTTCCACACCTCCAACTCCAGGAATCCATCCAAAAATTCAGGAAGTTTCACTTCTCTCCCTAACTTTTGAATTTCTAACTATATTATGAATATATATATTTGTACATTGAGGGCAATGTACATCTTAAGTGTGGTTGGGTGAAATTTATTTTAAAAAGTTCCTAATTTTTTGCATTATTCTCAAATCCCTGAATGATATCTTGTCTTAAGTAATTTTCTCATATCACTAATTAGAATGAAATTTCTGTTGATTTATGACTTTTACTGATATGTTTTAGATTACGTCATAGTTAATTGTGCATTGATAATTTAAACTTTAAAATACTAGAGAATCAAGCTTGATAAGTTTATTTTTTAGAATTAAAAAATTAAAATTTTGTTAGGTTGTCTACCTGAATCTAATTATTACCTTGAAGTTTGAAATTTACAAGGTTGATATAAAAAAAAACCCATAATTTTTGTGAGATCTTGAGCCTTTTAGAGCATATATTCTTTTCTTGCTCACTTCATTGATTATGAGTGTGTCAACATTGATTTGTTATTCTAGAACTTGCCTCGATTATACATGTCAAGACCACATCATTAATTTGATATACAAAGATGATAAAGACACTTAGGATTTAACCCATTTACTCCACTAAAAGCCTACTGATGAACCGTAAAAGCAACATATTTTAGGCCCACATTTAGTATGCTTTTGGATGATTTAGCCATTGTTTTATGTAAAAAGGTGCTCTTAATCCTTTCTTTTCATGTTTTTAATCAGGAAAGCACCCGAGGATGAAAAGAACAAGAAATGGGCTTAAAACAGGCCAATTTGGGCCAAAGAGGAAATCGACACGGCCGTGCCTCGAAAATTAACTAAGACATGGCCATGCCACGATTTACTTGCCGTGCCCCAATCGACAGAATCGAGACACGGCCTGAAAATGATTTACACGGACGTGTGCCATTGTCGTGCCTCTATTGCGGGAGAGAACAATTTCACTCGGACTTGGATACTTAGAGCCAAAGAAACACTTTTCAAAGCTTATTCAAACACCGAGTAGGAAGTATACTTGAATTGGGACACTTAGAGGCCAAGGAAAGCATTCTAAAAGTCTATATAAACACCCTAAGTGTAACCTGAAAGGGTGTTAGGCGGTGAGCTAGGCCAAGGAGCCGAGCCAGGAAGATCACGTTTTGTGGAATCACTCGAAGATAGCCAAGTGGATCCATCTTGAAGAGCCAAAATTCTACTCAAGACGGCGAATTTCTCCTTCAATTCCTTCAGGGGGTTTTAGGGATTTTCTATGTTTTGTTTTATCTTTTCTCTTGAGATGTTTTCTTTATTTGTTATGAACTAAACCCTTCAGATACCTGAAGGGGATGAAACCTAAATGAATTTTGTTACT
Organism: Gossypium rotundifolium; assembly: GCA_025506655.1. Lineage (NCBI taxonomy): Eukaryota > Viridiplantae > Streptophyta > Magnoliopsida > Malvales > Malvaceae > Gossypium > Gossypium rotundifolium. The sequence continues at coordinate 13,394,836 of CP106728.1, read as the reverse complement.
GATTTCTAAATTATATGATAAATACTTAGTTTGTTCTTAATTATGCATGCTTAATCCAAATTTGATGTGCTTAGGTGGAGGAGGAATAGACCCTGCTTAAGAGTAGATTGAGCATAATTAAGCGGAGTTGATCGCACGCCTAGAGATAGGGTGACGAGATTTTGCCGGACTAGGGTGAAACCTAATATGGGAATCCATAGATCAATTTACTGCTATTCTAGGGGGTTATTATAAGCGAACGAGAGTTCCACTAATTAACCTAGGGTTAGACGTTATTCGCCTCGAGAGAGGGTTTAATATACGTTAGGGAGTCTTACGGATCAAACTAAGTAAATAAATCATATGGTTCAGTATTAAATAACAAGTGAAGTCTAGGTGGATTCTTCCTGAGGGTATTGTTGTGATCAATTGAGTTTTCTTTGAGTTATTTCCCTATTCATTCTTTTTGTCTTTGTCTTTAGCTTAGAAATTGTTAAACTAGATTAAATCAACCAATCACTCCATATTTTAGGCTAAATAATAAAAAGAAAGTAAGTATTAGTACTTTTAGTTCCTTTGGGTTCAATAATCCGGTCTTGCCTAAGCTATACTACTGTTCGATAGGTGCACTTGCCTTTAATCGTTGTCAGAGTTAGTTTCAATGTTCGATCTCATTCATTATAAATTTTAAAGCTCTGATTTCAGTGATCAAGTTTTTGCGCCGTTGCTGGGGAACTAAAATGTTAAGAAAACTCTATTTTTATTACTTTAGCCATTATTTTATTTCGCAATTTATTATTTTTACTAAATTTTATTTTTCTTCCTTTTCCTAGAAGGTACCTCTAGTTTATGACTAGAAAGAACCCGATAGGACCTCTAGAATACGATAGTGAAATTGAAGCTACCGCTCAGAGAAATCACAGAGAAATCAGGCGAGCCCTAAATTACACGGAAGAAGAGCGAGAAGACAGATCCAATCCTACTGAAGGGATGGACGAGAATAGTCCACCACGAGATGTGGAAGAAAACAATGCTCCACGTACTATGTATGATTATGCTAAATCTCATTTAACAGAAGCTGAATCTAGTATTGTTAGGCCTGCTATAGCTATTAATAATTTTGAATTAAAGCCTAACACAATACAAATGATTCAACAATTTGTTCAATTTGATGGTTTGCAAGACGAAGACCCAAACACTCATATAGCTAATTTTTTAGAGTTCTGTGATATTTTCAAAATAAATGGCATTTCTGATGATGCCATTCGTCTTCGGTTATTCCCCTTTTCATTAAGGAATAAAGCCAAACAATGGTTGAACTCGTTACCACGAGGGTTAATCACTACATGGGAACAAATGACCGAAATTTTTTTATTAAAATATTTCCCACCGGCCAAAACGACAAAATTACGGAATGATATCTCTTCTTTTGTGCAGATGGATTTAGAGACGTTATATGATGCATGTGAGAGATACAAGGATCTCTTGAGGAGATGTCTATACCACGGATTACCTTTGGGGCTTCAAGTCCAAACTTTTTATAATGGTGTAAATCCCTCAACAAGGCAATTAATTGATTCAGCCACCGGTGGAACTTTAAATAATAAAACTTCTGAAGCCGCTTACGAGTTCATTGAAGAGATGTCACTGAATAACTATTAGTGGCAAGTTACAAGGACAAAACTAAAAAAATCAGTTAGAGTTTACAACCTCGATACAGTGACCATGTTGTCAAATCAGGTAGAGTTGATGAATAAAAAGCTTGACAGTTTATATTCCTCGCAGGTACACCCAGTCATACAGTGCAACGCAAGTGGAACTGTGGCGAATCCTGAGTACCCACCCTACCAATCGGACGCAGAAACCAAACAGACAAACTATATAGGTAATAATTTTAGATCCAATAACAATCCTTATAGTAACACTTACAATCCAGGTTGAAGGAACCACCCAAATTTTTCATGGGGAGGCCAAGGAAATCTAGGGAATCAAAGACAACAACCTCCTCAAAACTTCCAAAATCAGCCATATCCGCAAGAGAAAAAGCCAGGCCTCGAAGAGATGTTGACAAAATTTATGGCAAACACAAAAAATCGGTTCAAGAAACTAAAAAAACAATTAAAAGTAACGAGAACTGAATGGGGGAACTTACGAAGTCAGTGAAGGAAGCAACTAATGCAGTCGAACAACTTGCAAAGCTACTGTTAGAGCGACTACAAGGACGTCTACCAAGTAACATAGAGATCAACCCAAAGGAGCAAGTTCAAGCCATCTCAGCTAATGACAGTAAAGGATTAGAGGAACCCATTCCAATATAAGAAAATAAGGTAGACGAAGGTAAGGTAGAGGTTACACAAGACAAGCCAAACCAGTAATCAAGGAGTACCAACCTTGCATACCTTTTCCTAAAGCGATAAAAAGAAATGATTTAGAAGAACAGTTCGATAAGTTTCTTAAACTCTTAAAGAAATTACGTATTAACTTACCTCTTCTTGAAGCTCTTTTTCAGATGCCAGACTCGAGGAAATTTTTAAAACAGCTCTTGACTAACAAATGCAAATTAGACAAAGAGCACCACGTGGAATTAAACATAGCATGCTCAGCAATGTTCCAAAATAGACTACCACGAAAGCTAAAAGATCCAGGGAGTTTTATGATTCCATGTTTAATTGGTAGTTTAGCTATTGATAATGCGTTAGCTGATTTAGGGGCAAGCATAAATGTCATGCCATATACATTATTTAAACAACTAGGTCTAGGGAAGCCCAAACAAACTAGGATGAGTATACAATTAGCTGATAAAACTATTAGAATTTCTAAGGGCATTATCGAAGATGTTCTTGTCAAAATCCATAAATTTGTTTTCCCAGTAGATTTTGTTGTTTTAGATATGGATGAGGATAATAGAATCCCCTTAATTTTAGGAAGACCTTTTCTAGCAACTTCCAAGACTAAAATTGATGTTGCCATAGGAGAACTCATACTTTGTGTAGGTGACGAATCAATAGTCTTCAAGCTCTTGACTCGGCCAGGACAACAATCGATGAAGGTAAGAAAGTGAATATAGATGATAATCAAATTGTTCAACCTTTATCGCAGGAAACACCACAAAAGCACAACCCTGAGCCGACTCATAGATCCCAAAGCGAAAAAGAGGAATCACACAAGGAACAAGACCTTAGGATCGATAATTTAGAAGAGCAGAGGACACAAGTCAAAGAAAAACTGGACCCACACGAAGTAACACCAGAAGAACCACCAAAAAAACTCGTAGGAACATCAAATCACTTCAAAATAGGAGACCAGGTGCTGCTCAACAAAGCCGATCCTCGCATCATCACAACAGACATGAATGTAAGCAAGGAAATTCCTCTTAAGGTACACGATATCTTCCCCATGGAACAGTCTAGGTAAGCACTCCAACATTCGGTACTTTTAAGGTAAACGCTTCTCGACTTGAACCTTATCAAGAAAATAAAATTTTAAGCAAGAGAGAAGATATTCAAACCTTTAAACCTCCCTAATTTTTCTAATTCATGGAAAGTCCAGCTTAAGACTATAAACGAGCGCTTCTCGAGAGGCAACCCGAGTACTAACACTATTTACTTTCAAATTTATTTTCAGTTTCTTTCCCTTCTTTCTTTTCTTTTAAACTAACTGAAGTGCAGAACTTTAAGGCCACACGGCCTTGTACACGGTCGTGTCCGTGGACCGTGTGGACCAATAGAACCATCGTACTGACACAACAGAGGCCGTGTGAATCAGTCCCAACCACCCCACAATGTCACGGATCCAACCACTTCCCTACGGGAACTAGTAAATTAGCACGGCCGTGCTCTACAAAAGTGTGAAGCCACTGACTTATCAGACATGGGACAAACAGGCCCATGCCGCCCAACCGTGCCAACACATTGCCTTTTCAGGAACAGGCGTGGCACTTGGAAAACGAGTGTGGGTGAGCAAACATGCCTAGACACACGGCCGTGCGATGCGACCGTGTAATTCAACACACCCTCGATCCACGAGCATGGGAACATGCCAGATTAGAGACCCTATTTAAACCCCACGGCCTCCTCTTTCTCTCATCATTTTCTTCCTTCTTTTTCTTTCTTTCTTTAGAAAAAAGTGTCCAGACTCTTGAGCTACACTAGAATCATGCCGAAGAAGCATAAGAAGGCAAGCATTGTCTCCCTAAAGGAGACCCCAACACATAAGTTCATGCCTACCGCTTCATCCAAAAACAAAGCCAAGGGTCTTTTAGACCATTTAAATTCTTCTTTATGTTTATTTTGCCCTTTATCCGACTTATCTATAATTCTCTCCTGCTTAATACATTTTAAATTCTTTTAGTTTCTTAGTTTTAGGTTCTAAAGGCTACTTGGGAATCATGCACCACAGCCTTAGAGGTCACACCCACCTCGCGAACCATCCAACAATAAGGACTCCTTAGTCCATTAGTCTTTTCTTTCAATTTCAGTTTTCTTCTTAGTCTCATTCTCTTTATTTCCTTTGGCTTTAATTATAGTATTAGTATATTATTAATGTTTCTTTAGATCTCTTGGCTATATCTTTGTAGGCTATCCAATTTCTTTATTTAGCACAAAGATCATCAGTAGACACCCCACCAGACCCATAGAAAATGCCACCACTGCCTCCTCCACCTACTTTCTACCACCAAAGACGCCAACTCCTAGAATCATCCAAAATTCAGGAAGTGTTACTTCTCCCATTCTCTTTTGATTATTTTATCACATAATTGTTTATTTATCTTTGTACATTAAGGGCAATGTACATCTTAAGTGTGGGGGGGGAGGGGTAAAAGTACCTGACCTTTTGCATTATTCTCAAATCCTAAATTTTAGTCTTGTTCCTAAGTTAGTTTCTCATATTATCAATTAAGGTGAAACTTCTAATGATTTATGATTTTTATTGATAAGCTCTTGAATAAGTCATTGATAATTGTGCATTGATGATTTATACGTGAAGAATACTAGAGAATCAAGCATGATAAGTCTATTTTTTCAAAAATTAAAAATTTTCTAGGTTGTTGAACTGAATTTGAATATTACCTTGAAGCTTGAAATTTACAGGATTGATGTCAAATACCCATAATTTTTTGTGAGATTTGAGCATTATAGAGCATATATTCTTTTTCATGCTCACTTTATTAATTATGAGTGTGTCAACACTGAAATGTTATTCTAGAACTTGCCTTGGTTATACATGTCGTGACCACATTAATGATTTGATATACTGAGATGATAAAGGCACCAAGGTTTTAACCAATTCATTCCACTAAAAAGCTTACCTACATAATTAACCCTAGTGAACCCCGTTGATCTTAACAACCCTTTTTTTATTAAATTACCTGCTTAATATTAACCTAAAACCCTTTGTATTTGTTATCACCATTCGTTTTGACTACCCTTCTATCGAGAATTGAATTGATCGATTCATCAATTAGTTTATTTAGGTTGATAAAGTTCTTTCTTTATTATGTATTTACTTAGTTTGTTCTTAAAAAACCAAAAGTACATTCAAGTAGTAGATTAGAGGAGCTTATGCGTTTAAGTTCCAATTGTTGAAGAAGAGATCGTATTAAAAGTATTATCAATAGTAGTATTACTAGTTTCAAAGCAATCATTTATTTTCTAGTTCAGTATTCTTAGTAGGTAATTTATCAGGTCAATCTCAATGATTCAACCTTCTAATTCAGCCTTAATCCACACCTTTAACCTAAGCCCTGTTACAACCTTGTCAAAGACCTTTTGATTTGCATATCATCTCATATTACAGTAGTGGAGATTTGATTTTCAGGCAAGCTTATGGGATTAACTTTTAGGTTAGACTTATGAGTGCTTTCTCTTGAACCTTAAACACTTTGAGTGCTTTGAGTGAATCTTTAGTGAGGATGTCAATCGTTGTTAGTTTTGAATTAAAGGTGATTATTTAGATAAGGGGAGACGCCTATGTTTTTAGGCTACAAATTTATGACTTTAGGAGTCTTTGAGATAAATTATCCATGTATGAATTATCTGTGAATTATGATGAGGCATTGTTGATAGGAATTATGAATTATGGAAAGTTCATTTTAATTATAAATTGAGAATTTTGCTTGAGGACAAGCAAAAGCTTAAGTGTGGGGGTATTTGATAAACCGTAAAAGCAATATATTTTAGGCCCACATTTAGTATGCTTTTGGATGATTTAGCCCTTGTTTTATGTAAAAAGGTGCTCTTAATCCTTTCTTTTCATGTTTTTACTCAGGAAAGCACCCGAGGATGAAAAGAACAAGAAACGGGCTTAAAACAGGCTAATTTGGGCCAAAGAGGAATCGACATGGCCTGGACTTCAAGCCACACGACCGTGCCTCGACAATTAACTAAGACACAGCCATGCCATGATTTACACGGCTGTGACCCAACTGACAAAATCGAGACACGGCCTGAAAACGATTTACACGAGCGTGTGCCATGATCGTGCCCTATTCTGTTGAGAGCAATTTCACTCGAATTTGGATACTTAGAGCTAAAGAAACACTTTCCAAAGCTTATTCAAACACCGAGTAGGAAGTATACTTGAATTGGGACACTTAGAGGCCAAGAAAAGCATTCTAAAAGTCTATATAAACACCCTAAGTGTAACCTGAAAGGACGTTAGGCAGTGAGCTAAGCCAAGGAGCCGAGCCAGGAAGATCACGTTTTGTGGAATCACTCGAAGATAGCCAAGTGGATCCATCTCAAAGAGCTGGAATTCTACTCAAGATGACGAATTTCTCATTCAATTCCTTCATGGGGTTTAGGGATTTTCTATATTTTGTTTTATCTTTTCTATTGAGATGTTTTTTTTTTATTTTTTATGAACTAAACCCTTCAGATACCTGAAGGGGATGAAACCTAGACGAATTTTATTATTGATTTCTGAATTATATGATAAATACTTAGTTTGTTCTTAATTATACATGCTTAATCCAAATCTGATGTGCTTAGGTGGAGGAGGAATAGACCCTGCTTAAGTGTAGATTGAGCATAATTAAGCGGAGTTGATCGCATGCCCAGAGATAGGGTGGCGAGATTTTACTGGATTAGGGTGAAACCTAAGATGGGAATCCATAGATTGATTTACTGCTATTCTAGGGGGTTATTATAAGTGAATGAGAATTCCACTAATTAACCTAGGGTTAGACGTTATTCACCTCGAGAGAGGGTTTAATATACGTTAGGGAGTCTTACGGGTCAAACTAAGTAAATAAATCACATGGTTCAGTATTAAATAACTAGTGAAGTCTAGGTGGATTCTTCCTGAGGTTATCATTGTGATCAATTGAGTTTTCTTCAAGTTATTTCCCTATTCGTTCTTTTTGTCTTTGTCTTTAGCTTAGAAATCATTAAACTAGATTAAATCAACTAATCACTCCATATTTTAGGCTAAATAATAAAAAGAAAGTAAGTATTAGTGCTTTTAGTTCATTTGGGTTTGATAATCCGGTCTTGCCTAAGCTATACTACTGTTCGATAGGTACACTTGCCTTTAATCGTTGTTAGAGTTAGTCTCAGGTTCAATCTCATTCATTATAAATTTTAAAGCTCTGATTTTAGCAATCACCTACCTTCACAATTAACCCCTAGCGAACCCCTTTGATCCTAACAACCCTTTTATTGATTCACCCACTAATATTAACCCAAAACCTATCTTGTATTTGTTATCACCGTTTCTCTTGACTACCCTTTTTGTCGAGATTTGATTTTGAGCAGTTACCTAACTATGTTCTATATTTCAGTTGTTAAAGTTATTTCTTATACTTGATTTGTTCTTAAAAAAAATCGAAGTATATTCATTATTAGTTCTGTGATTAAGTGAGCTTATACGCTTAAATTCAACATCTTGAGGAAGAAGCTCGTATTGTTAGTTTTCAACTGATGTAATTATTCAGGAGTAGTTCATTTTTCTAGTTAGGTAAATTGTCAATTCAATCTCGATTCTAACCCTTTAATTTAGCCTTTATCCACACCTTTAACCTAAGCCCCGTTACAACTTTTTTTTTAAAAGACTTTTTGATCTGTGTATCATTTCATTTTATAGTGGTGGAGATTTGATTTTCAGGCAAGCCTATTGGATTAACTTTTCATGTTTGACTTTTGAGAGCTAAATTTTGAACCTTAAACACTTTGAGTGATTTGAGTGAATCTTTAGTGAGGATGTCAACTCTTGTCGATTTTGAATTAAAGGTAATTATTTAGATTAGGGGAAACACCTATATTTTTCGTGCTAAAAACTTGTGACTTTGATTGTTTGAATCTTATGGACTCTTTTAGTTAAATTATCCATGTATAAATTGTCTATGAATTATGATGAGGCATCTTTGATAAGAATTATGAATCGAGGGAAGTTCATTTTAATTGTGAGTTGAGAATTTTGCTTGAGGACAAGCAAAAGCTTAAGTGTAGGGATATTTGATAAACCGTAATATGTTCATATTTTAATCCCATATTTAGCATACTTTTGGATGATTTATTCCCTGAATTGTAGAATTTGGTGCTCCTAATCTTTTAATTTCATGTTTTATACTCAAAAGAGCACCGAAGGATGAAAAGAATGAGAAAAAGGCCAAAAACAGAGAAAATGGGCCAAAGTATGAAATCAACACGGCCTGGTCTCGAAACACATGGTCGTGCCTCTTTAGCAGATCCATCCACGGCTGAATTCGATTCACACGATCGTGCCACATGGGCATGTCCCTACCGTAGTAAAGAAGAGTTTCATTCGGATTAGGGCACTTAGAGGCAAAAAAGGACATTCAAAAGCCTATATAAAACACCCTAGAGGCCAGCCTTTAGGGGGCGTTCAGCTAGGCCAAGGAGCCAAGCCAGAGAGCTAGAATTGTGGGATTCACTCGAAGAAAGCCAGTTGATTCATCTCAGAAGTGTAACATCCTTAATTAGGGGTTGGGCATTTTTGTGTTGTTGCATGTGTTGAGCTCATTTAGCTTGTTGTTTGGGTGTGTTTGGGGGCCCTAGAGAGGCTCGAGTTCGAGCCAGAGCTTTGGTAAAATTTTTTTTTTTAGCATAAGGGGAGAGAGCTAATGGAAGCAGGGGTTAAGCATATTTGGTTGTGTTTTGATAACACAAATGGAGTGTGGGCCTTTATGGTGATGGCGTCAATAAGCATGCAAGGAGAGTGAGGTTCAAATCCCACAAGCTGTAAAGTGGCATTCATTTTTTGTGCCCAAGATAGAGAGTAGGTGGAGTAGATGTGGGACTCTACCAAAGAGGATTTGAATTGGTCAATCAGTTTAAAATGGATGGTGGAGAGGAGATTGAGGAGTAGAATTGGTCAAAGCAATTTGAAAGAGTGATGGAGAGGGCTTGGTGGAGCAAATTAAGGAATTTTGAGAGGGTGGTGAGAGTTGGCCGAATGTGGGTGTTGTGGGAGGAGAATATTCGGCTATAGGATATTTTTGGGGGGAAAAATCGGCATTGTTGGAAAAAAAAGCATAACCGAAGTCTTTAGATGTTGGGTGCCAAAATTCTTTAGCGTTCTCTTTTGCATTTTTGGCACTTACTATTCTCTATACCAAAACTATTCTCACTTCTCTTCTTTTCTCTCTTTTGGTCTTTTCTTCCACTTGTTCTTGTTAGCTCAACAACCGAAAGCTTTGTCTCCTTTCTTTTCTTCTTCACCTTAGGTCGAACCCCCTTTGAATGATTGATTCTATGTTCATGCACTATTTTTGGTTGTCACCTAAGCATTTGTGAGCCGAAACTCTTCTTGTCATCTCTCTCTATCTATTCTCATTTGAACTATCCAGATACCATTTCTCTCTTAAGGTTCACCATAGCCGAAACCACAGTTCTCCTTCTTTATTTCTCAAATTTTATTTCTCCCATTAATCAAACCTCTACCTTGTCCTTTTGGGATCAGTTCTCCTCTTCTTTAATCAATAGCCAAATCAAGAGTTTTGGATCTTGCTGCTTGTGCCGAAATTTTGCTATTCCATTCAGTTCTCTCTTAATACCAAGGTAATGATTCTTTCCATCCTTCTATTTTCTCCCTTCCATGGCCGAACGTTTAACCTTATCCTTTTCCTTTATTTTTATTTGTTTGTTTATTCTCATCACTAAAACCAAAACTTTAGGTCCTCTCATTCTTCCTTCTCGTGTTCTTCTTTTGTTATGGTTTTAAGTAGGCTTGGCCAAATCTCTCCCTCTCTTACAAATTGTCTGAAATTGCAAGCCGAATCTATCTTGGATCGGTTCCTCTTTAATCAAGGTAAGGTGTTTTCTCTCTAGTTTCTTTGTGATGAGTCTCTATTCAATTTATTCTGCCATAACCAAACCTTCTTGTTAGATGATAAACCGTAAAAGTAACATATTTTAATCCTACATTTAGTATGATTTCGGATGATTTATCCCTGATTTATGTAAAAAGGTGCTCTTAATCCTTTCTTTTCATGTCTTATGCTCAGGAAAGCACCTAAGGATAAAAAGAACGTAAAACGGGCTTAAAACGGGCCAAATTGGGCCAACCCAAGAAATCGACACGGCCTGGACTTCAAGCCACACGGTCGTGCATTTCCATTTACTTCACATGGCCATGCCACGATTTACACGGCCGTGACCCAATCAACAGAATCGAGACACAGCCTGAAGACGACTTACACGGGCGTGTGCCATGGGCGTGCCCCTACCACGAGAAAGAGCAATTTCACTCAGATTTGGATACTTGGAGGCAAAGAAACACATTCCTAAGTCTACTTAAACATCCTAGGAGGAATTCTACTTGAATTAGGATACTTAGGAGCCAAGTAAAGCATCTCAAAGCCTATATAAACACCCAAGGTGGCAACTAAAAAGGGAGTTCAGCAGAAGCCAAAACAGGAGCTTTTTGGCAGAGGCTTTTAGGCCGAAGCATTTATCTTTTAGGGAGTCACTTGAAGAAAGCCAGTTGATCCATCTCAAGAAGTTGGAACTCCATTCAAGACGGAGGATCTCTCCTTCAATTCCTTCAGGGGGTTTTAGGGAGTTCTTATGTTTTGTTTATTCTTTACTCTTAAGATGTTTTTGTATTTAGTTATGAACTAAACCCTTCAGATACCTGAAGGGGATGAAACCTATGATGGATTTTGTTATTTGATTTCTAAATTATATGATAAGTACTTGGTTTGTTCTTAATTATGTTGCTTAATTTAATCTGATGTGCTTAGGTGGAGGAGGAATAGACCTTACCTAAGAGTAGATCTAGCATAATTGAGCGGAGTTGATCGGGCGCCTAGAGATAGGGTTACGAGATTTTGCCGGATTAGGGTGAAACCTAATATGGGAATCCATTGATCGATTATCGCTTCCTTAGGGGTTATTATAAGAGAACAAGAGTTCCACTAATTAACCTAAGGTTAGGCGTTATTTGCCTCGAGAGAGGGTTTAATATAGGTTAGGGAGTCTCACGGATCAAGCTAAGTAAAGAAATTATATGGTTTGGGGAATAAATAATAAGTGAAGTCATAGGTGGATTCTTCCTAAGGGTATCATCTTTATCAACTGAGTTTTCTTAAAGTCTTTCTCCAATTCATTCTTTTGTCTTTGCATTTAGTTTAAGTATTTCGTTAGTTTAATAATCCAATCACTCTATATTTTAGGCTAAATAATACAAAGAAAGTGAGTAGTAGTACTTTTAGGTTCCCTTGGGTTCGATAAGATATTCTTGCCTAAGCTATACTACTATTCGATAGGTGCACTTGCCTCTATTATTGTCGATCGGTCTCTGAGTTCGATCACTCTTTTATAAATATTAAAACTCGACTGTTTTGACACGATCAAGTTTTTGGCACTGTTGCTGGGGAACACTAAAATATTAAGAAAACTTTATTTCTATTACTTTAGCTAAATTTATTATTATTATTTGCAATTTATTATTATTATATTATTCTTAATTATTATTTCTTTTTACTTTGCTAATTTTTTCCTCTTTTTTGCTTTTAGCAGAAAATTTTAATATATGGAAAAGATGGCACTGAATAATTATCAGTGGCAAGGCATGGGGGCAATTCCTACTAAAGTAACCAGTGTTTTCAACCTCGACGTGGTCACCAGGTTATCTAATCAGTTAGAGATGATGAATAAAAAGATTGATGATTGGTATTGATGATTGGTATAGTCCCTCGTAGGTACATCTAGAAATACAATATGATTTGAATCTAGGAGGCGTGGCGAATCCTGAGTACCCACCCTACGGATATGGCATGGAAAACGAGCAAGCTCACTATACAGGTAGCTATTCTAGATATCAAAATAATTTTTATAGTGACACTTATGCAGGTTGGAGTACCATCCCAATTTCTCGTGGAATTATCAAAATAGCCAAAGATCGGAACTTCCTCTAGATTTTCAACAACCACCTCACCAACAAGAAGAGGAGCCGAATCTTGAAAAGATGCTGACGAATTTCATGGAAGCCACAAATTCTCATCTCCAAAAGACTAAAGCAGCATTTGATGAACAATAAAAATCGATCAAAGGGATCGAGAATCAAGTTGGAGAACTTACTAGGTCAGTGGGACATCTCGCAAAGCTAATACGATCGCTAGGACGTCTACCAAGTAACACCGAGGTTAACCCAAAGGAGCAAATTCAAGCCATCTCAGCTTAAGACAGTAAGGGGTTAGATGAACCAAACTCAATACAAGAAAACAAGGTAGACGAAGGTAAGATAGAGGTAACACAAGAAAAGCAAAAACCGGTAATTAAGGAGTACCAACCTCGCATACCTTATGCCGAAGCAATGAAAAGAGACGATTCAGAGGAACAGTTCGATAAGTTTCTTAAACTCTTAAAGAAATTACATATTAACTTCCCTCTCCTTGAAGCTCTTTTTCAGATACCAGACTCGAGGAAATTTTTAAGACAACTTTTGACCAACAAACGCAAATTAGACGAAGAGCACCACGTGGAGCTAAACGTAATGTGTTCAGCAATTCTACAAAATAAACTACCACGGAAATTAAAAGATCCAGGGAGTTTTACAATTCCATGTTTAATTGGTAGTTTATCTATTGATAATGCGTTAGCGAATTTAGGGGCAAGCATCAATGTTATGCCTTACAAAATGTTTAAACAACTAGGTCTAGGGAAACCTAGACAAACTAGAATGAGCATTCAATTAACTGATAGAACTATAAGAATTCCTAGGGGTATAATAGAAAATGTTCTAATCAAAATGATAAATTCGTATTCCCGAGAGACTTTGTCGTTTTAGGCGTGGATGAGGACAACACGATCCCTTAATTTTAGGAAGACCCTTTTAGCAAGCGCCGAGCTAAAATTGATATCTATGCAGGAGAACTCATACTTCGTGTGGCTGACGAGATAGTCACTCTTCAAGCTCTTGACTCGGCGAACATCAAGTGATAAAGGTGAGAAAGTAAATTCAGTTGATAACCAACTTGTTCAACCTTCATTGCAGGAAACACCACAAAGCTACAAACCTGAGCCGGATCATAGACCTCGTACTAATAAAGAAAAATTACATGAGGAACCAGAACCACACGAAGTGAAACCGAAGGAAACCCTAGACGAGCTGATAGGAACAACAAATCACATCAAAATAGAGGATCAAGTATTGTTGAATAAGGAAGACCTTCGAATCACCAATTCAGAACTCAAGGCAAATGAAGAAATCACTTTTGAGGTACTTAATGTCTAACTATACTACACGATCGAGGTAAGCAATCCTAAATTCAACACTTTTGAGGTAAACATTACTCGACTTAAAATTTATATCCATAAGCGAGTTGATCGAATGAGAAAGGATTTCCACCTCCTCAAACCACCATGACCATACGAATGAGAGGTAAAGTCTAGCTAAGACTATAAGCAGCGCTTCTCGAGAGGCAACCCGAGCACTAACCCCATTTTACATTTTTATTTTTATTTTCTTTTCTTTTTAGCACCTAACCATAAACTAACCAAAGAGCAGATTTCTAGGCCACATGGCCCTACACACTGGCGTGCCCATGGCCGTGTGGAAGCTAGGGGCTAAACCATGGGCGTGCCGTTAGCCGTGCACGAATAGGGAATAAACTTCTTTCTCCAACACGGCTGCGATACTAGTCCACGCCCATGCCGACGCCCCGTGCGAGGTTACTAACTCGTCAAGCACGAGATAAACACGGTCGTGCCTCCCAATCGTGCTAGCATTCTAACTTATCGAACACCGGAGGAGCACGCCCGTATTGAATGACCGTGTGAAGAAAGACACAGACGTGCCACGACACCCACGGCCATGCCCGAACACCTTGAATGCGTTCAAAATTCAAAATCCCAAAACACGGGCTACATCTCTATTTAAACCTCATTCCCTATTTTTCTAGTTGTCTTTCATTTTCCATTATTTATTTTTGTTTCTATTTTATTTCATCATTATTTTTTAATTTACTTTAATTTATTTTATTTTCTTCTTCTTATTCTTTATGATATTTAGATTTAGCTTAGGATACAATAAAACTAATGGCTACTTGATTCAATTTCAAGCGGTTCAAGACGCTTCCCACGTTCACCTCCAATCTTATCAGATTTCTTTTCATAGACTTCATCCAAAAATTAGGAAATGTTACTTCTCCCTTCTCTTTTGATTTTATTATTACATAATTGTTTATCTATCTTTGTACATTAAGGGCAATGTACATCTTAAGTGTGGGGGTAAAAGTACCGACTTTTGCATTATTCTCAAAATCTGAATTTAGTCTTGTTCGAAAGTATTTTCTCATATTACTAATTAGGATGAAATTTCTTATGATGTATGATTTTATTGATATGTTTTAGAGTAAGTCGAGTTAATTGTGCATTGATGATTAAATCAAGGATACTAGAGAATCGAGCATGATAAGTCTACTTTTTAAAATTAAAATTAATAGGTCGTTGAACTAAATTTGAGTATTACTTTGAAGTTTGAAATTTACAGGGATTGAGGTAAAAAACACCCATAATTTTTGTGAGATTTTGAGCCTTATAGAGCATATATTCTTTTTCGTGCTCACTTTATTGATTATGAGTGGGTCAACTTTGAACTGTTATTCTAGAACTTGCCTCGTTTATACATGTCGAGACCACACTTTTAATTTGATATACAGAGATGATAAAGGCACCTAGAATTTAACCCACTTACTCCATAAAAAGCCTACCTTCACAAATTAATCCCTAGTGAACCCCGTTGAATCCTAACAACCTTTTATTGACTCACCCACTAATATTAACCCAAAACCCCTTTGTATTTGTTATCACCCTTTCTTTTGACTACCCTTTAATCAAGGTTTGATTTGATTAAGTTACCAAATTATATTAGTTCAGTAGTTACATTTATCATTTATAATGTAATATCTTAGTTTGTTCTTAAAAAAAATCCAAGTATAGTCAATATTAGTAGTATAATAAAAGAGCTTAGAGTATTTAAAACTCCAATTATTAAAAAAAAGCTCGTATTATAGTATTTTAAAATTTGAGTGATGAAAATACTCTTATAGATACTGTTAGCTTTTCATTCGATGTAAATATTCATATTTAGTTCATTATTTTTAGATTAGGTAATTAGTCAATTCAATCTCGATTCTAAACCTCCAGTTTAGCCTGTATCCACACCTTTTAACCCTAGCCCCGTTACAACCTTGATTAAAGACCTTTTGATTTGTGTATCATCTCATATACAGTGGTGGAGATTTGATTTTCAGGCAAGTCTATGGGATTAACTTTTCAAGTTCGACTTAGAGTGCTTATTCTTGAACCTTAAACACCTTTGAGTGATTTGAGTGAATCTTTTGTGAGGATGTCAGTCCTTGTCGATTTTGAATTAAAGGTAAGCACTTAGATAACGGGAGGCACCTATGTTTTCGTACTATAAAGGTATGACTTATCGTAGTTGAATCTTTATGGTTCTTTGAGTTGAATTATCCATGTATAAATTATCTATAAATTATGATGAGACATTGTCGATAGGAATTATGAATTATGGAAAGTTTGTTTTAATTGTATGTTGAGAATTTTGCTTGAGGACAAGCAAAAGCTTAAGTGTGGGGTATTTGATAAACCGTAAAAGTAACATATTTTAATCCCACATTTAGTATGCTTTTGGATGATTTATCCCTAATTTATGTAAAAAGGTGCTTTTAATCCTTTCTTTTTATGTCTTATGCTCAGGAAAGCACCTAAGGATAAAAAGAATGTAAAACGGGTTTAAAACGGACCAAATTGGGCCAACCCAAGAAATCGACACGGCCTGGACTTCAAGCCACACGGTCGTGCCTTGCCATTTACTTCATACGGCCATGCCACGAATTACACGGCCGTACCCCAATCAATAGAATCGAGACACGGCCCGAAGACTACTTACATGGGCGTGTCCCATGGGCGTGCCCCTGCCACGAGAAAGAGAAATTTCACTCAGATTTGGATGCTTGGAGACAAAGAAACACATTCGTAAGTCTACTTAAACATCCTAGGAGGATTTCTACTTGAATTAGGATACTTAGGAGCTAAGTAAAGAATCTCAAAGCCTATATAAACACCCAAGGTAGCAACTAAAAAGGGAGTTCGGCAAAAGCCGAAACAAGAGCTTTTTGGCAGAGGCTTTTAGGCCGAAGCATTCATCTTTTAGGGAGTCACTTGAAGATAGCCAGTTGATCCATCTCAAGAAGTCGGAACTCCATTCAAGAAGGAGGATCTCTCCTTCAATTCCTTCAGGGGGTTTTAGAGAGTTCTTATGTTTTGTTTATTATTTACTCTTGAGATGTTTTCGTGTTTAGTTATGAACTAAACCCTTCAGATACCTGAAGGGAATAAAACCTATGATGGATTTTGTTATTTGATTTCTAAATTATATGATAAGTACTTGGTTTGTTCTTAATTATGTTGCTTAATTTAATCTGATGTGCTTAGGTGGAGGAGGAATAGACCCTACCTAAGAGTAGATCTAGCATAATTAAGCGGAGTTGATCGAGCGCCTAGAGATAGGGTTACGAGATTTTGCAGATTAGGTGAAACCTAATATGGGAATCCATTGATCGATTTTCGCTTCCTTAAGGGGTTATTATAAGAGAACGAGAGTTCCACTAATTAACCTAAGGTTAGACGTTATTCGCCTCGAGAGTGGGTTTAATATAGGTTAGAGAGTCTCACGGATCAAGCTAAGTAAAGAAATCATATCGTTTGGGGAATAAATAATAAGTGAAGTCATAGGTCGATTCTTCCTGAGGGTATCGTCTTTATCAACTGAGTTTTCTTAAAGTCTTTTTCCAATTCATTCTTTTGTCTTTGCATTTAGTTTAAGTATTTCGTTAGTTTAATAATCCAATCACTCTATATTTTAGGCTAAATAATAGAAAGAAAGTGAGTAGTAGTACTTTTAGGTTCCCTTGGGTTCGATAAGATATTCTTGCCTAAGCTATACTACTGTTCGATAGGTGCACTTACCTCTATTATTGTCGTAGTTAGTCTACAGGTTCGATCACTCTTTTATAAATATTAAAACTCGACTGTTTTGACACGATCGTTAGATAATCATCATTTTTCTCTGAAAGTACTATACTGATCAAGACTCTCTTCATGAATGCGAGCACTAGCCATTCTAAGGAGGGATCGACAAAAGAGCCTGAGGGGAGTGGACTCGTAGTCTCTACTCCTAAGTTCAAACGATGTAATGTGTCAGCGGTTCGAGATTTTTCCCGGGCTATGGAAGAGAGCCAACACCTCTTTGGGATAGGCAAGTCGTAGTTGTTTACAAAAGTGAGGGTAAGAGTTAGTATATCGTTTGAGTAAGGTGGACTATAGATCTCTCTTTTATCAGTTAATCATATGATGTATTGATTTAGGTGGCGGCAATCAAGATGTTTTAATTCTTCACGTGATCTGGTGTGTAATTTTACACCTTTATTTCATTCTATTTGTGTTATATTATGTGTCGGCTAAAAGCCAAAATAACCTTAACAGAACGCAGTTGAAGTACCCCAGCGGGTAAGATTTATGTTATACTAGGTAAGTAAAATGGATGACTACACTATTTGGATAAATCCACATGATGGTACGTGTTTCTTAGTTATCTGATGCACATTGATATATGTTTGCATACACCACATTACGATGATATGAAATGATGCATGGGAAAGGGTCAATGATTAATCGGGGAAATATATTTGGTGACTCTTCACATTATTTTGGTGGCTCTGCCACATGTTTTGGTGAATCTGTCACATTATTTCGGTGGCACTACCACAATTTCGGGATGAGCAGCGCAACTGCCATCGTGGTGTGTAGCGGATGAGGGTTGATTGTAAAAATCCCCACCGATGTTTTTTGGCTAGAATGGGTGGTGTGTAGCGGATGGATATTTAGGTTGGGCTGGGTTGCATTGCATGCATTTATCTGTTTTACCATGTAAAAGGGCTCCGGCCCAATTCATTTTCGTAAGGGCTTCACCCAGTTGGACTTCGTAAGGGCTAAGGCCCAATTTGTATCTGCATGGGCTCGAGCCCAGTTAGAGTTCGTTTTAGGGATTACACACTGAGTTCTCGTAACTCACCCCTCTACTTAATTTTGGAGGTAATCCCTAGCTTTGAGGATTTGGAGCCGAGGTGGACTCTGTGGTGGCCATGCACTATTTCTTTAGTAAACTCCTTTTTACTTTACTTTAAATTTTATTTCAATTTGGGATTATGTTCTGTAATAAGGCCACTGGGATTTTAATTTGGTTTTTGTTTTAACGCATTTATGACTTATTATGAATTGATCAAAACGAGGTTTTCTTAAAAGCGTAAATAACTATTTTTCAAAATTTTAATGAACGGTTCACAAACTATTGATAGTTAAAAACGGGATTTTCTTAAAACCACAACCACTGTTTTCAAAAGTCACATTTTTGAAACCCATTGAATTTGATTTCCATTATAAAACAAATTTTTGGTGTTACTAATGTTAATAATGTATTGCAAGAAAACCTTAAGGACGAATCTGATTTTCAAAATGAAAACAAAACTCAAAATTTTAAACAATCGCGTAGTTTCTTTAACAACCTTTCCATGTGGCATACCAGATTCGGTCACAACGTCTGGGCCGAGTTTGGGGTGTTACATTTTGTGGTATTAGAACTCGATTGCAAAACTCAGCTATGGATTGGGTTCGACAACGTCTTTCCAAAATTGGTTTAAAATATAAGTTAGAAAAATATATGTGTTTTTGGAAGTATGGCACCCGAGTCTTCGGCACCAAATCCGTACGTCTTCTGACTCTGTCAGATATATGAAATGATTTTAGAAGGAATTCTTAGAATTAGTGATTTATGACTGCTAGCTATAAGAGTTAAGACTTTAGAGACTGAGCCATTAGGAAATTCGATTTGCAAAAACAACTATTATACTCACTTTGCATAAAACATTGTTAATAAAAGTAGAAATGATATACTAATTCATAAAATTTTGAGTCAGATTAATTCTATCTAGCGAACATAAGCAGTAGAGGACGTGGTCGCGGTGGATGTGGCCGAGGTAGAGGCCGAGGTACTGGGGTTGGATATGAGGCATCGGGGCACATGCTTGAAATGGAAGCACCTGCATCACCAGTGACCGAGGCGGGGTCTCATGATCGAGCTGGAGGGGACGATGTTTTGTCCCAAGCTATGCTGCGAGTCTTGGAATGGGTTGCTAGAGCAAGCACTAGATCGGTAGCCCGAAAATCTATTCCTGAGCGACTTCGGGCAAATGGGGCAGAAATATTTAGGGGTATTTCGGGTGTGGCCCCAAAGGTAGCTAAATATTGGCTGGAGGCAGTTGAGCGTATTATGGATGATTTGGACTGCGCAGTAGAGGAGAAATTGAAAGGATCAGTGTCTCTCCTATGGGATGAGGCATACCAGTGGTGGCTCACGGTAAGGAAAGGTACTTCAGCTGACCGTATCACATGGGACTTCTTTAAGAAAGCGTTCCAGGTAAAGTATGTTGGGGCGAGTTATGTGGACGCCTAGAGGAAGGCATTTCTGAACTTGGTCTTGGGAAATAAGTCCGTGGCTGAATATGAGGCAGAGTTCCTGCGCTTAAGCCGTTATGCTCGGGGCATCGTCGCAACTGATTATGAACGTTGTGTTCGGTTCGAGAATGAGCTGCGAGTACTGATAGCTCCGCAGCGAGAAAGAGATTTTTCTATACTGGTTGAGAAGGCAAAAATTGCCGAAGAGGTGAAACATTTTGAGAGGCAGAATCGGGATAAAGACAGGGGCAAGAATAAGAGAAGTTTTGGGACATCAGGGTCTACTGGGAGTTTCCAAAAGAGGCCTAGGTTAGAGGGTCCAGTTTGAGCTATGATGCCAGTTGCTGCAGGTCAGCTGTGACCTTGTGCAAAGTGTGGGAGAATGTATTCGGGGGAGTGTTAGAGAAGAATTGGAGTATGTTTTAAATATGGATCTAGGGATCATCCGATAAAAGACTATCAACAAGAGTTGGAAAGGATGCGGACGATAGGTTAGGGTTTTGCTCAGGCAAGGAGAGGTGGTCAGCAGCCACCGAGAGGTCATGGTCTAGCCAGAGGAGGAAATGGTTTTGGTCGAGGTTGTGGAGCACCGGGCAAAGGTGCAGGTAGTACAGAGGCAAGACAACCAGGGTTAGTCTATGCAGATCGACGGCGAGAGGATGGCAATGTACTGGATGTCATAACTGGTACATTTTATATCTGATGAACCGTTTACTGCTTTGATAGATATTGGATCTACCCATTCTTATGTTGCCTATGCTATATCTGGGACTTTGGGGATAGAATCTGAAATTGCCGCTAGAGAAATGTCTGTGGTTAGCCCTTTAGGAAAATCGGTGGTAGTGAATAAACTATTTAGAAATGTGCCTTTAGAAGTGCAAGGGATTGTATTTCAGCAGACTTGATGGAACTACCGTTCGGCGAGTTTGATCTAATCTTAGGCATGGACTGGTTAGTCAAGCACCGTGCGAATTTGGATTGTGCAGCTACGTGCATGATATTGAAGACTTTCGAGGATGAAGAGGTGATTGAGTTATTTCTTCAATTTATTCTTTTTGTCTTTGAATCTTATCTTAGTAGTCAGTTAAATTTAGATTAAACAACCAATCACTTAATATTTAGGCTAAAAAATAGAAAGAAGGTTAGTATTAGTACTTTTAGTTCCTTTGGGTTCGACAATCCGATCTTGCCTAAACTATACTACTGTTCGATAGGTGCACTTGCCTTAAGTTGTTGTCAGAGTTAGTTTCTAGGTTCGATCATTCTCTTTATAAATTTTAAAATTTGAGAAAACAACAATCAAGTTTTTGGCGCCGTAATCGGGAACTAAAATATTAAGAAAGCTCTATTTTTATTACTTTAGCCATTATTTTTATTTCTCATTAATTTATTTTTATTTTTATTTTTAGTCTTGTTGAATTTTCTTTCTTTTCCAACATAGGGACCTCTAGTTTATGACTAGAAGGAACTTGAAAGAACCCCTAGTATACGATAGTGATAGTGAAGCTACTGCTCGCAGGAATCCTAGAGAAATTAGGCTAACTCTAAATTACACAGAAGAATAGCGAGAAGGCAAATCCAATCCTACTGCAAGGATGGACGACAATAATCCACCACCACAAGATGTGGTAGAAAACAATGCTCCGCGTACTATGTATGATTATGCTAAACCTCATTTAACAAGAGCGGAATCGAGTATTGTTAGGCCTACTATAGATGCTAATATTTTGAATTAAAACCTAACACTATACAAATGATTCAATAATTTCTTCAATTTGATGGTTTGCAGGACGAAGACCCAAATACCCATATAGCTAATTTTTTAGAGTTCTGTGATAACTTCAAAATAAATGGCGTTTCTGATGATGCCATATGTCTTGATTATTCCCCTTTTCATTAAGGAATAAAGCCAAACAGTGGTTAAACTCGTTACCGCGAGGATTAATCACCACAAGGGATCAAATGACCGAAGAATTTTTGTTAAAATATTTCCCACCGGCAGAAATGGCCAAATTACTGAATGATATCTCTTCTTTTGTGCAGATGAATTTAGAAATATTATACGACGCATGGGAGAGATACAAGGATCTCTTGAGAAGGTGTCCGCACCATGGTTTACCCTTGTGGTTACAGGTCCAAAATTTCTATAACGGTGTAAACCCCTCAATGAGGCAACTAATTGATTTAGCCGCTGGTGGAACCCTGAACAACAGAACTCCTGAAGTATCTTACGAGTTTATTGAAGAGATGTCGTTGAATAACTATCAGTGGCAGGTTACAAGGACAACACCAACAAAATCAGCCAGAGTTTTCAACCTCGACGCAGTAACCATGCTATCAACACAAGTAGAGATGATGAATAAAAAGCTTGATAGTTTGTGTTTTTTGCATGTACATCCAGTAATACAGTGCGACGCAAGTGGAACTATGGTGAATCCTGAGTACCCACCCTACCAACCGGGCACAGAAAGTGAATAGATGAACTATATAGGTAATAATTTCAGATCTAATAATAACCCTTATAGTAATACTTATAATCCAGGTTGGAGTAACCACCCAAATTTTTCATGGGGAGGTCAAGGAAATCAAGGAAATCAAAGACAACAACCTCCTCAAAATTTCCAAAATTAGCCTTATCTACAAGAAAAGAAGTCGAACCTTGAAGAGATACTGACAAAATTCATGGCAGCCACAGAAAACCGTCTCCAAAACACTGAGACAACACTTAAAAACCAACAAACATCAATAGAAAGGATCAAGAAACAAGTTGGTGAACTTACTAAGTCAGTCGGGGAAGTTACAAAGTCAGTTGGACAACTTGCAATGTTAATGTCCGAACGACCACAAGGGCGTCTACCAAGCAACACCGAGATTAACCTAAAGGAGCAAATCCAAGCCATAATAGCTTAGGAAAACATAGGGTTAGAGGAACCCAATTCAATACAAGAAAGTGAGGTAGAAGAAGGTAAATGTAACACCCAAACCTGGCCCAAACACCACGAGCAGATCTGGTATGTCACTAAGGGAATTTTTGTAAAACAAATCGTGTTGTCAGAAAGCCCAAATGTAATTTATATAAAATATTCCTTTATGAATAAAACCCAAACTTAATTACATGCCTTAGTTTAATTAAAATAAATGTTTGAATAACTAAAAATAATTTATCCCATAATAAAACAAGATATAAACTAGTGGCCCATGGCCTTATTATAACGAGGTTTAAAATCCATTAAATAAAACATAATATAAAAATAATTAACTTGAGTCTTTTTTTGGATCCACATATTCTTTTGCATGGCCACCTTGCACTCCTCTCGGCCAAATTCGATGCACTAAGTGTTACCTAAATGTTAATTAATTGGTTGAGTCATGAGACTCGGTGTGCAACCTTCATGCACCATTAGTTTTGGGCCTTAATCCTTACAATATAATAACAATTTCATTTACATAATTAATAAATAATATGCAAAGCCCAACCCAATTGCCTAGGTTTCCATCCGCTACACGCCTGCATACCAACCAACACACCATTGGGGATTTCTACAATCAACCCACCGCGCTACGCCAAGATGGCGTCATGTCGCTCATTAACATATATTGGTCAAGCCCTTATAATGATCACGGATTAGCCGCACAAGAAATCACGGTAAAATCCGCTACACATATACATATACATATACTTCCTCCTCTCATCACCCAACCCATGCAAACATGTACAATAATTTGAAAAACATGTACAACAATTTACTTATAACATATAATTAGATTATTTACTAACCTGAGGGTCCGCTGTTTAAATCCGAGATTTTGGCTTTTAACATATACAACTTATGAACATATATATATAATTAATAAGATCTAGCCGGTGGGGAAGTATTACACACCTGATATCGTGAAATCCAATATTCTTAGTCGATGTCCTTGATATGGGATCTATTATCCTCAATCTATAACTTTGCTTAAAAGTTGAAAAATCGTGAAAATATGCCTCTCCTATATTCGCCATGGTTAGTATTCTACCCGATTTTATATATATAAAAACAAATCCTCTTACCTTGAAATCCCGAAAGTAACATGATTCTATAACTTAGAGATCTATGCGATTGGCCTCCTTCAAATCCCGAATCTTAAAAGAAGTGTGAAATAAGAGATTAGTTTCTAATAGCCATTCTACTAAGGACTTTGAAAAGCCGAAAGAACATTGAAATCCCAAAATCAACACTTACCTATTGTTTTCTTTAGATTCCGGCACAAGCAGACTCCATTAAAGAGGATTTGGCAACCACAGGAGATGAGATCTAACGATTTCAGCTTTTATGAAAATCTCAGAAAAGATGAACTGATGCATTTTCGGCTTTTAGAAAAACTAAGTGAAGTGTTTCGGCTTAGAAAGAAAGTGAAAAGAAAGTGAAGAGAAAGAATACTTAGGGGTTTGACTTTGGAAGAAATCAAAAGAAATGAGATTACCAAGAAGAACTGAGAATTTTGGCACAGAAGATGAGAGAAGAGAATGGGGTTCAAAATGCCGGAATTGAAGAGGTACCCCCTATTTATAGGAAATTGACACCCTCGAGGAGATGGAATTTCGACCAACTCGTACTCGTAAGATAACTCCTATCTTTTCTCCTCTATCCTTCTATCCCTTATCCCTATCAAAACACTCATCCATAAGAGGCCACATTTGCACCAACTCTCCCTTTATTTTATCAGCTTGTTATCCTGATTAATTAAACAAAAATAATCCCTAAATTATAGCCTTGTGTCTTCCCCCCTTAGCTCACCTTGGCTGTCGAAATTTTGACCCAATTCTTTGGGCCCAATTGAACCTCAAATTAACATATTAAACATAACATTACACACAATGCACAAGCCAATTAATACCTTACCATAACATTCTAAGTGCTACATGCATCTCAAAAATTTTAAACGTTCCTATTCTCAAGGCCTATTGGGCCCAATTCTACTAGGCCCAATTTCAGGATGTTACAAATCTACCCTCCTTAAAGAAATTTCGTCCTCAAAATTTTTGACTAACTAGTAATCGTACTACCCAAGTCTCATCACTATGCTTTTCACAAGACTCTAATTCCAAAGCCAAATAAACACTTAGTATACTATGGTAGGATACGCACCATTATTCGCTTCTGGAGCGTCTTCGTCCCCATGTACTAATACTACCGATTCGCGTTTATCTGATTAAGAATTTTATGAATTATTAGTTTTCTTCCACTGATTAACCACGAACAGTCTTATGAATAATAGTTTTAAAAGTACTTCTTTCAATTCAAACCTATCTCTGTGTTTAGGTCTTCTTAATTCTAGGAACCATGCACATTCAACATCCATACACACCAACATACAAATAACATCCATCACCTAAGGGTATTTCCATCATTTCACTACCTAGGGGTATTTTGTAATTTTAACCTACAGGGGTATTTTCATAATTTTCCAAAAAATGGTTCTAGGTGATTTTACAAAATAAAGGTATTTTGGTAATTTTCAATTCGGGGGTATTTTGGTAATTTTTCATACAGAGGGTATTTTGGTAATTTTTCATACCAAGGGTATTTCGATAATTTTACAAACCAGGGGTATTTTTGTCATTTTTCAAATCGAGAAATTTTTACGAATCAAGGGTACTTTAGTGATTTCAAAACCAAGGTTTTCTTTAGGGTTGTACAAAACAAGGTGGTGGTCCTTTCGGGTTTTAGTTATAGGTTTTGGCACATCAACACGTCCTCATGGTTAGGGTGAGCAATACTACGCACTGTAGGATTCGGTGAAGAGGAGGTGAGTCACTAGGACTACTTAAATACCAAGCTCTCTCTGTATCCACTCCTAGACATGCGTATAGCCATTACCACACCCTAACATGGCTTAAGGTGAACAGTCACCATGCACCAGGTAGGATTCCAGTGAAGAGGAGGTGAGTCAATAGGACTGCTTAAATACCAAGCTCTCACCGTATCCATTCCTAGACATGCGTGTGCCTGTTGCCACACCTTAAGTCAGTGATCAGCTTACAGGATTTGTTTGGATAATTTAAGTCTTATGTAATTTAAGAAGTTGTTTAACCTAAGCCTATAGTCCATCAAAGTCTAACTAACCTATGTCCCATAAAACCCATCAAGCCCATATTCATATATATATATCACACAAGGAGTTCTGAATACTTACCTAGCAGACTTGGGCCGGAGACGTAGGTGCCATGCCGAGAAAACAAACCCTGTACCATTTTTAAACATGCATGTTTAAAAAAAAACCATTTTTAGAAAACATTTTGAGCCCAAAACCCAAAGCCAAGTTTTGAACCGGGCTCTGATACCAATTTGTAACACCCCAAACCCGACCCAAACACCATGACCGGATCTGGTATGTCACTAAGGAAATTTTTGTAAAACAAATCGTGTTGTCAGAAAGCCCAAATGTAATTTATATAAAATATGCCTTTATGAATAAAACCCAAACTTAATTACATGCCTTAGTTTAATTAAAATAAATGTTTGAATAACTAAAAATAATTTATCCCATAATAAAACAAGATATAAACTAGTGGCCCATGGCCTTATTACAACGAGGTTTAAAATCCATTAAATAAAACATAATATAAAAATAATTAACTTGAGTCTTTTTGCCGGATCCACATATTCTTTTGCATGGCCACCTTGCGCTCCTCTCCAGCCCGGTCCGATGCACTAAGTGTTACCTGAAATGTTAATTAATTGGTTGAGTCGTGAGACTCAGTGTGCAACCTTCATGCACCATTAGTTTTGGGCCTTAACCCTTACAATATAATAACAATTTCATTTACATAATTAACAAATAATATGCAAAGCCCAACCCAATTGCCTAGGTTTCCATCCGCTACACGCCTGCACCAACCAACACACCATTGGGGATTTCTACAATCAACCTACACGCTTAACGCCAAGATGGCGGTCATGTTGCTCATCAACATATATTGGTCAAGCCCTTATAATGATCACGGCATTCACGGTAAATCACGGTAAAATCGCTACATATATACATATATATACTTCCTCCTCTCATCACCCAACCCATGCAAACATGTACAATAATTTGAAAAACATGTACAACAATTTACTTATAACATATAATCAAATTATTTACTAACCTGAGGGTCCGCTGTTTAAATCCGAGATTTTGGCTTTTAACATATACAACTTATGAACATATATATAATTAATCAGATCTAGCCGGTGGGGAAGTATTACACACCTGATATCGCAAAATCCAATATTCTTAGTCAATGTGCTTGATATCCGGATCTATTATCCTCAATCTATAACTTTGCTTAAAAGCTGAAAAACTGTGAAAATATGCCCTCTCCTATATTCGGCCATGGTTAGTATTCTACCTGATTTTATATATATAAAAAATCCTCGTACATTGAAATCCCGAAAGTAACATGATTATATAACTTAGAGATCTATGCGATTGGCCTCCTTCAAATCCCAGAATGCCGAAAAGAAGTGTGAAATAAGAGATTAGTTTCTAATAGCCATTCGCTAAGGACTTTGAAAAGTCGAAAGAACATTGAAATCCGTAAATCAACACTTACCTATTGTTTCCTTTAGATTAAAGCAAGCAGACTCCATTAAAGAGGATTCGGCAACCACAGGAGATGAGATCTAACGATTTTGGCTTTTATGAAAATCCCGAAAAAGATGAACTGATGTATTTTTGACTTTTAGAAAAACTGAGTAAAGTGTTTCGGCTTAGAAGGAAAGTGAAAAGAAAGTAGAGAGAAAGAATACTTAGGGGTTTCGGCTTTCAGAAGAAATCAAAAGAAAAGAGATTACCAAGAAGAACTGAGAATTTCGGCACAGAAGATGAGAGAAGAGAATGGGGTTCAAAATGCCGGAATTAAAGAGGTACCCTCTATTTATAGGGAATTTCGGCACCCCCTCCAAGAGATGGAATTTTGGCCAATTCTGTACTCAGAAGATAACTCCTATCTTTTCTCCTTTATCCTTCTATCCCTTATCCCTATCAAAACACTCATCCATAAGAGGCCACATTTGCACCAACTCTCCCTTTATTTTATCATCTTGTTATCCTGATTAATTAAACAAAAATAATCCCTAAATTATAGCCTTGTGTCGTCCCCCCTTAGCTCACCTTGGCTGCCGAAATTTTGACCCAATTCTTTGGGCCCAATTGAACCTCAAATTAACATATTAAACATAACATTACACACAATGGACAAGCCCATTAATACCTTACCATAACATTCTAAGTGCTACATGCATCTCAAAAATTTTAAATGTTCCCATTCTCAAGGCCTATTGGGCCCAATTCTACTAGGCCCAATTTCAGGATGTTACAGTAAAATTGAGGAGACACAAGAAAAGCCAAAATCGGTAATCAAAGAGTACCAACCTCGCATATCTTATCCCGAAGCGTTAAAGAAAGACGATACAGAGGAACAATTTGCTAAGTTTTTTAAACTTTAAAAAAAATTACATATTAACTTACCACTTCTTGAAGCTCTTTCATAGATGCCAGATTTGAGGAAATTTTTTAATCAACTCTTGACGAACAAGCGTAAGTTAGACGAGGAGCCACACGTGGAATTAAACGTAGTATGCTCAGTAATGCTACATAATAGACTACCGCGAAAGCTAAAAGATCCAGGAAGTTTTACAATTCCATGTTTAATTTGTAGACTAACTATTGATAATGCTTTAGATAATTTAGGGGCAAGTATAAATGTCATGCCTTATTAAATGTTTAAACAGCCAGGTCTAGGGAAACCCAAACAAACTAGAATGAGTATACAATTAGCTGATAAAACTGTTAGAATTCCCAGGGGTATTATCAAAGATGTTCTCGTAAAATTTGATAAATTCGTTTTCCCAGTAGATTTTGTTGTCTTAGACATGGATGAGGATAATTCGATTCCTTTAATTTTAGGAAGACCCTTTTTAGCAACTGCTAGAACTAAAATTGATGTTGGCATAGGAGAACTCATTCTTCGTGTAGGTGATGAATAGATCAGTCTATAAGCTCTTGACTCGACCAAGACATCAATTGATAAAGGTGAGAAAGTAAATTCAGTTGATGATCAATTTGTTCACCTTTCACCACAGGAAACACCACGAAGCTACAAAACTGAACCTGATCCTACACTTCGTAAAGAAGAATTATATGAGGAACGAAGCTCTAAGGTCGACAAACCAGACGAGTGGAAAACACACTTCAAGGAGAAACCAAAACCACAAGAAGAAAAACCAAAGGAGTCCCTAGAAGAGCTCATAGGAACATCAAACCACTTCAAAATAGGAGACTAGGTACTATTAGATAAAGTAGATCCTCGCATCACCACGTCAGACCTGAAAGAAAATAAAGAAATCCCTCTTAAGGTACGCAATATCTCCCCATACAGAACAGTTGAGGTAAGCAATCCCATATTCGGTACTTTTAAGGTAAATGCTTCTTCGACTTAAACTTTATCAAGGAAATAGAACTGATAGCATGGGGAAGATGTTCAAATTTTTAAACCACCTTAATTTTTGTGAATACGAGGAAAGTTTAGCTTAAGACTTTAAATGAGGGCTTCTCGGGAGGCAACCCGAGCACTAACCCTTTTTATTTTCAAATTTGTTTTCTTTTCTCCTTTTCATCTTAAAAACCTATTTTAAACTAACCAAACATGCAGATTTCCAGACCACATGGCCTTGCACACGGCCATGGCCGTAGCCGTGTGGAAGTACAGAATCTCCGTACTGACAATGGCAGAAGAGGTACAAGTTAGAGGGAATCAAATCTTCGAGTCATGGACTCCAACCACCACCCCACGGGCACTAACAAAATGCCACGGTCATGCGATGCGGCCGTGGATGACACTGACTTATCACCAATGGGCATGGCAATCTATCAAACGGGCATGGAAAAAATGATACGACCCACAACACGGCCATGCGAGGCTGCCGTGTAAAAAAAACACACCCACGGTACATGGGCGTGGGGAAGTACCAGACTTGAAACTATATTTAAAACCACCCCTCTTCCCTTCCTTCTCACCTACTACCCATCTTCTTCCTTCCTTCTTTTTCTCAAATTTCTCTCCTCTTCATAACAAGTCTCTAATCTCCTGATCCTACACATATTCATGTCAAAGAAGCGAAAAAAGCCAAGAATAATCTCCTAGAGGGAGATCAATCTACATAAGCTCATGCCGACCGCTTCATCCACTCTACATGCCAAGGGTCTTTGAGACCATTTAACTTTTATTCTACTTTTCTCTTTTTCTTCAATTTCCTTCTCTTTGACTCTCTTATGCTTAATTTAGTTTATTGTATTCTAGTTTCTTGGTTTTAGGTTCTTCATGCTGCTAGGGAATCACTATAATACCCAAAACCCAGCCCAAACACCACGACCGGATCAGGCATGTCACTAGGAGAGAATATATATAGTCCTATGAACTTCAAAAGATTCTTAAATCATTTTTTTTAAATGCCAAATTTTCGTGGTTCGACTAAAAACCCATTATTCATTTAAGATAAATTCAATTAGCCAAAACCTTGAGATTAGGTGACATTTGAAAACACCTGTTATTACATTTGATAAAGCTAGAGGTGTGTTGTGGAAATATGTTTGTAAAATCGTTAATTAAGTTATAAGAAAACTTTATTTGCTTTTCAGTGAATAAAACATCTTATCAATTATCTTATATTTAAAGCGTCTAAAACTTGAAACTGAAATTATAAACCAAATTGATAGTGGCCTTATTACAGCATAAAATCTCAAAAATTAAAGATAAATAATGTTCTATTTTAAAAGAAAGAAAATCGCGCATGGCCACCTCATAATCCTCTTCGGCCCGGTCCACTGCACTAGGTATTACCTGCATAGATGTTAAACAAATGAGGTGAGTTAAAAGACTCAGTGTGCAATTTCCAAGCACCATTATTGGGCTCAAGCCCTCCACTTACCACTTGGGCCTTAGCCTCCTTTAAATAATCACAAAAATCAGATTGGGCCTTAGCCCCACAGTACAGAATAGCAAAATAACATATGCAAGATAATGCAGAACCCAACCCAACCTAAATTTCCAACTGCTACACACCACCCGTACTTGCCAATCACACCAATGGGGATTTCTGCAATCAACCCTCACCGCTACACATCATCAATGGCAGTCATGCTGCAGTTAACTGCTCATCATCAGAAATTGTGATAGAGTCACCAGGCTGAAATGGCATAGCCACCAGAACAGAGTGTGGCAGAGCCACCAGATCATCAGAGTTGTGACAGAGTCACCAGGCTGAAATGGAAAAAGCCATCAGATCATCAGAGTTGTGACCGAGTCACCAGGCTGAAATGGTAAAAGCCACCAGATATACTTCCCCTTCTATCCATTGCATATTCCCTCATGCAACATAAAATCGTGATGTATGCATGCAATATATTTCAACATGTATCAAATGCTCAGAATGCGCTAATAATCATACATATTTAACACAGATGAAAGTCACTAACCTGATATCCTGCTTTTACTCACCATGTGTAAAGAACAGCTAATGCCGAAGTTCTAGCATTTCACAAAGCATAAACATACTAAAAAGTAACAGTAAAAAGGTGTGAATATTACACACCTGTATACAAGGAGAACTAAGCTCTCAATATTCTCGACACTCTCGAAAGAGGGAACGACTGCAATCTACCTATTCTGCTCTAGCGTCGGTCCACAACCCGGTAGCTAGTCTCGAACAGCCAATACCGCATACTTTTTGAACTTAGGGATAGGGACTACGGGTCCAACCCCCTCCTTTGCTTGGCTAGCATTTGATTCCATGAAAGAAATCTTGGTCAGAAGACGGGTTAAGACATTGAAGCAGATGAAATAAGAGTATACGCTCAAATGAAGAGGTTTCATACCGAAATCAACGAGAACTACAAGCTTCAGGCTTGGATTAAGGATCGATTGAATCCCTAAAACGTTACTACATTAGAGCCGATCTTTCACATGAATTACAAGAATGGTCTTTCGGCCAAACAAGCAAATAAGAAAACTCTTACCACCATTCAGCCAACACTACTTACCAAAGATCTTCTGTAACACCCTTTACTCGTATTCGATATTAGAATAGAGTACAAGGCATTACCGGAGTTTACAAGTTTTTTTTTTTACTTAATATAGCCCCTTTATAAATATTTAGCCTTCCTGCAATTTTAAACCGAGACCAATCCACATCAACCAATCCAATTCAACATATTTTCATAATAGATTCATGCATTTTTTATAAGATAACATCAACACATACCAAACCAAGGTTTGCTAGCCATACCAATGGTGGACCTTACATTCATTTCATATTAACATTTATTTTATTAGCTTATACATGCCATTCATTTCCAAACTAAAGTTTCTTTAAGTACCGAAATACTGGGGTTGATAGTGTGATGAGTCTCCCACCGATCCGACCTCCGAGCTCTTAACACTACAAAACAGGGAAAAAGGAAATAGGGTAAGCACTTTGTGCTTAGTAAGTCCATGAAACAAGAATTATACTTACCAAATATTTTCAATACAAGCAATAAACACTTATATATCCATTCAATGCATTATTACCCTAACATTCACAAACTCAACATTCAAGTCAGTTCAATAATTTCCATATATCAATAATACAAATACTATGATTGATGAGCTCATCAATACCATGATTTTCATTTCTTTGTTATATTTCCATATTTATCCCGTTGAATTACTCGAATTTTGATGGATTTTCGAAGTACACTTTTAGTGTACAATCCAGTCAAATCAATTCATGTTCATGTGCACATTTTCATTTCAGAGAGCACACTCCATGAACCTCATCCTTACAATGGATTACGGTCTAGCTAAATCCTCAGAATGTAAACTCATAGAGTATTGTCCGGATTACAGTCAAAGCTAAATCCTCGCAACGATAATTACTTTAATGAGCTTAGATCCGAATTACCACCAAAGCTAAATTCAGACCCCAATTCGGATTACCGTCCGGCTAAATCCATTTTCCACATATTCTTCTGGAGGGCTATATCAAGATAGGATCACCCGTCCGGGCTAGATCCTTTTTACCGTCAATTCCTTTTCAGAGATCCATCGAATTTTCCTTTCATACAACCGGGATTTCTTTCCCTTTTTATCAAATATATCAATGTATCATCAATCTTCATACAATGAACATTCAAATTATATCCACATCAATAACATACATTTCAAGCATCTAAGAATATAATTCAAGTTACACGAACTTACCTCGATACTAGTTCGTATATAAAATCTACTAATCCGGAATTTTTCCTTTCCTCGATCTAGCTTTGTATTTGAGTTTTCCGGATCTAAATGAATAAATTCAATCATCAATTCAATACATTTCATGTTCACATGTACCATTCATTATAATTCTATTACTATTTATAGTTCATTCAAAGCTGTCTACTTGAGTCATAGTCACTAAATTATTTATTTTCGAGCTACAGAACTCCAAATGAAGAACTGTTAATTTTCCTTGAAACTAGACTCACATATCTTCACACCATAAAATTTTCATAATTTTGTCTTAGCCAATTAGTACAGTTTATTCATTAAAGTTTCCCCTGTTTCATTGTTTGACAGTTCTGCTATCTCTTCACAAAATCTCAGATATCTCACTGTACAGAATTAAAATAATGTTTTTGTTTGTACCATTAAAAAATAGACTCACTAAGGATTCTAAGAATATAAACCACTCCCCATAATTATTTTTATTCAATTTTTTATGATTTTTCAAAGTCAGAACAGGGGAACCCGAATTCATTCTGACCTTGTCTCACAAAACCTATTATATCTCATTATTTACAATTCTATTGCTTACAACTTTCTTCCATAAGAAACTAGACTCAATAAGCTTTAATTTCATATTTTTTTCATCTTCTAATTCGATTTCTACAATTTATGGTGATTTTTCAAAGTTAGTCTACTGCTGCTGTCCAAAACTGTTTTAATGCAAACTGCTTATTACCAATTTCCCCTAAACTTTCAATGAATGATAATTTCGTCCCTACTCAATTAACCTCTCAATTGAGCTTATTTTTCTCAATTAACACTTTATTCTATCACTTTAAACTACTTTATAACCTTTGGAAATCATAATTTCAGTAATAGACTTTAATTCCAAACACTTTCATAATTAGGTCCCAAAAATCAATTTCTATTGAAATTACCTAATAAAATCATCTCTTAAACGAATTAAGGCTTAAATTTCATGCTATTTCATCATAAACTTACATAAACAAGCCATGGTGGCTTTCAATTTCATCCATGAAATCAAAGACTAATGAATTTAATAGTAGGACCTAGTTGTAAAAGTCTTTAAAAACACAAAATTACAAGAAATAGGCAAGGATTCACTTACTTGGTGCAAAAATTATGATATACCAGCTTAGATACCCCTCCTATGGCGTTTTTAGCTGATGAGAGTGAAGAAAAATGAAGAGATTTCTAGATATCCCTATTTAGTCCTAGTTTTATTTAGCAAATTTTGTTATTTTCCCATTTTACCCTTATTTCTCCTTATTTTCTTGCTGATTTCATACCCTTGCCGTCCAGCCCAATTAGACCTTGGGTCTATTTTCCTTTAAGCCCTCTTTATTTTATCCTTTAAACTATTTAATCATTTTTCATAATTTTGTATTTGTTACAATTTAGTCCTTTTATTTAATTACATACTCAAGCGTTAAAATTTTCTAACGAAATTTTACTATCACATTAATAACATTTTATAAATATTTATAAAAATATTTCCTACTCAATTTTATGAGATCAAGGTCTCGATACCTTGTTTTTACCCAATTCCTTCAATAATTCCTTTTTCTAACTAACCACTAAATCGGTAAAATTTTTCTATCGATATTTTAATACGATTTTCCTATCATATAAATATTCATGCAAAAATATTAAAATAAATTTCTCTTTAAATCGGATTTATGGTTACGAAACCATTGTTCCGATAACCTTGAATTTAGGCCATTACATCTTCTAACCGATAGCTAAATGCAGCAAAGAGTACAACAGCGAAGCCCTTCCTACATTCGGCCAAGGCAACCAAAACACCAAATCAACACCTTTGGTTAAAACAACCAATAAGGAAAAGAAAGAGTCAAAAGAGATGAAGAATGCTTACCACTAAATAGGAAGAAACCGATTTGAGAGAGATAGGAGGATGAGTGGCTGCAATCCACTGAAACAAGAATCGAACGAAGAGATATAAACACCAGAGAGATTCGGCTAACAAAAAAATAAGAACAACCCAGGAAGAAAGAAGAGAAGATAAGTTTTGGCTTTGAAGGAATAAACCTTGAAACAAATTGTGACAAATGGTGACTAGAGGATGAAGCACTAGGTTTCAGCAATGAAGTAAGAAACAAAAGGGATGCTACGGCTTTGAGTAAACGAGGGAAGAAACAAAAAGAAGAATGGAAGCTAAGAGAATTCGGCAAGAGGGATGAAAGCTTGATATATGAAGTATATAAGAAGAAAAGAGAAAGGAGTAGAAAGGGAAAAGAGTGCCCTATAGGTTTCGGCCTTACTAAGCAAAAGAATGAACCAAAATAGTTGAGGAGTTTAGGCAACCCAAAGAAAAGATTGAACAAGATAGAGGAATACCAAATGCCCAAAAAGAAAATGAAAGCTCTTAACACCCAAATACTAAACACCCCACAAAATTTTGGCACCTAAACCCCTCTACCAAAACCGAATCCCTACACACTTCCAAGGACCCCATATGACTGATTTTGCTCCCCCAACACCTTCCAAAATTCGGCCAACTTGCTTCTCACCTCAATCCCCAAGCTTCCTCCTTGATTCACTCCTTAATCCCCTCTCCTCCATTCATTCAATTTGGTTTGAATAATTCAAACTCCCTAAATGGCTCTCCACCACATATTTGAATTATTTGACCAGGTCTTGTCTCTCTCCTCCAGAGTTTGATTATCATCCAGCCGCCTCCTTTGCCTGAGCCAAAAATAATACCCTCTTGTACTGCTTGAGAGATTCGAACTCTCTCCCTCTCAGTTTCTCCTGTGACACCACCTCCCTACATGCTAGGTGGCGTCTCCTTGCTATTTTACCACTGCACTTCTTGTGTCTTCAAACACAAGCAATAATACTTAAAACCTGCCTCAGCTAGCTTTCCCATAAAGTGCCCAAAATTAAAATTTTAATCAAGGCTTTGGCTTAACCCTGAGCCTTCCCGAGGCCCCCAAACATACCCAAACAACAAGCACAACATACTAAACACAGAGAAACATAATAAATGCAAAGCCCCTAATTCCCGAACATTACAGTTCTACCCCCTTAAAGAAATTTCGATCTCGAAATTAGCTGATCAAAAAAGATGTGGGTATTGCTGCCGCATAACATCCTCTGGCTCCCACGTGGCCTCCTCTGAACTGTGGTTCTGCCATAAAACTTTGACCAAAGGGACAGATTTTCTCTTTAGAACCTTAACGTCTCGATCCAAAATTTGCACTGGTTCCTCTTCGAAGGACATGTCTGGTTTTATCTCAATCTTTTCTACTAGCACAATGTGGGTTGGATCCGAACGGTAGCGTCTCAACATCGAGACGTGGAACACATCATGCATCTATTTCAATTTCAAAGGCAATTCAAGTTGATACGCCACTGGTCCTACACGCTTCAATACCCGATAAGGTCCGATGAACCTGAGACTTAGCTTGCCTTTCCATCCAAACCTTATCACTTTCTTCCACGGTGAAGCTTTTAAAAAAACCCGATCACCCATTGCAAACTCTATTTCCTTTCGCTTCAGATATGCATATGACTTTTACATGTCGGAGGCTTCTTTCAACCGAGTTCGAATTAACTTAACTTTCTCTTCTATTTCTAAAATCAAATTCGGACCCAACAACTGTCGCTCACCTAACTCTGTCCAACATGTAGGAGTACGACACCTCCGTCCATACAACGCTTTATAAGGCGCCATCCGAATACTAGATTGGTAGCTGTTGTTGTATACGAATTCTACCAACTGTAGAAGCTCTTCCCAACTCCCCCTGAAATCTATGACACAACCTCTCAACATACCTTCCAAGATCTGGATTACCCTTTCGGATTGACCATCAGTCTGTGGATGAAAAGCTGTACTCAAGTCTAGTCTTGTACCCAATGCTTGATGCAGTGCCTTCAAAAAATGTGACGTAAACCAGGGGTCTCTGTCCAATATAATCGACATTGTACCCCGTACAACCTCACAATCTCTACTACATACAGCTTAGCCAGCTTCTATAGAGAATAATTAAAACGAACAGGTATGAAATGGGCAAACTTCGTCAATCGATCAACAATCACCCATACCGAATCTTTCTTAGTAGGCATAAAAGGTAGCCCACTAACAAAGTCCATTGTGATCCTCTCCCATTTCCACTTTGGAATCTTCACCGACTGTAATAACCCCGAAGGCAACTGATGTTCTGCTTTCACTTGCTGACATGTTAAACACTTGCCCACAAACTTCGTAATTTCTCGCTTTAATCCAGGCCTCCAAAACTGTTCATGCAGATCCTGGTACATCTTACTCCCTCTAGGATGCATAGCGTAAGGGCTACTATGCACTTCTTGAAGAATCATCTACCTCAACTCAACATCCTTCGACATGCAAACCCTCTCATGGAAACACAAAACCCCATCACCGTTCAAATTATAATCTTCTACCCCACCATTCTGTACTTGCAGAAGTCGAGCACTCAAGACATCATCCGCTAACTGCTTCTTTTTAATCTGACTTACCCACATCGGTTTTACTTGGAGTTCAGCTAATAAACTTCCATCATCATACAGACTGAGATGAGCAAACATTGCCCTCAAATATGATATCACTTTCTGACTCAACGCATCTGCCACCACGTTAGCTTTTCCCGAGTGGTAGTCTATCGAGCAATCGTAGTCCTTCAATACTCAATCCATGTTTGCTGCCTTAAATTTAACTCCTTCTGAGTTAGAAGATATTTCAGACTCTTCTGGTCAGTGTAGATAACAGACTTCTCCCCATATAGGTAATGTCTCTAGATCTTCAGAGCAAACACTACCGCAGCCAACTCCAGATCATGCATGGGATAGTTTATCTTATGCGGTCTTAACTGCCAAGACGCATACGCAACAACCTTTCCATCTTGCATTAACACACACCTTAACCTCGTGTATGAAGCATCAAAATAAACTACGAACTCTTTTTCGGCCTCTGGCTGAATCAAAACTGGAGCCTCTGTTAAAATCCTCTTTAGCTTCTCAAAGCTTTTCTACTGCTTGTCAGTCCAAATAAATGATACCCCTTTTCACAACAACTTAGTTAAGGGTGCCGCAATTAGGGAGAATCCCTCAAAAAACCTTCTGTAGAAACCTACCAATCCCAAGAAACTTCGAATTTCCACCACGGACTTAGGCGGTTTCCAGTCCAACACAGCTTCAATCTTCTAGAGATCTACCCTAATCCCCTCTGCAGATGCCACATGACCCAGAAAGGTAACTTCTCTCAACCAAAATTTACACTTGCTGAATTTGGCGTACAGTTGCTTTTCGCTTAAAATTTACAGAACCACTTGAAGATGCGAATCGTGCTCCTCTTCTGTCTTGGAATATACCAGAATGTCATCTATAAATACTACAAAAAATCGGTCCAAATAGGGTTGGAAAACCCGGTTCATCATATCCATGAACACAACTGGTGCATTTGTCAATCCAAACAGCATCACTAAAAAACTCATAGTGACCATAGCGATTTTGAAACGTCATCTTATGAATATCTGCTTCCTTAACCTTGAGCTGATGATATCTCGACCTCAAATCTATCTTTGAAAAGATCGAAGCCCCTTTGAGCTGATCAAATAGATCGTCAATCCTCGGCAGCGGGCACTTGTTCTTAATCGTCAGCTTATTCAACTGGCGGTAGTCAATGCACATACGCACCGACCCATCCTTTTTCTTCACAAATAGTATCGGCGCTCCCCATGGAGATACACTTGGTCGAATAAAACCCCGATCCAACAACTCCTGGATCTGAGCTTTAAGTTCAACCAGCTCCTTCGGTGCCATCCTATAAGGGGCGATGGACACCAGAGCTATACCCAAAAATAGCTCAATTCCAAACTCCACTTCACCATCCGGAGGCAACCCTGGAAGTTCCTTAGGAAAGACATCCACGAATTCCTTCACTATTCTAACCTCATTAACAGTCACTTTCTTGCCATCCAAAGTACTGATAAAAGCTAGAAATACCTTGCACCTTTCTAGACCATCTTAACAGCCCTTAACGCAGAAACCACGTTGGATAAATAATTCCTTCTTTCCCCTATCACAACCACTTTTTCATCCTCTGGAGTACTCAACACCATTTCTTAGTCGCACAATCCAATTTCGCACAATGTTTACCCAACCAATCCATGCCTAAGATGATATCAAACTCCCCAAATGGTAATTCCAATAAGTCCACCAGAAATAATACTCCTTGAATCTCTAAAGGCACCTCCCTAAATAGTTTGTTCACTACCATGGATTGTCCTAACGGGCTAACCATAGTCATCTTCCTAGCAGTTATTTTAGATTCTAAACTTAAAGTCTCAGATACAGTACATGCAACATAAGAGTCGGTCGATCCAATATCAATTAAGGTAAAAATAGCTTATCAGTTATAAAAAAATGTACCAGTTATGACATCTGGCACGTCGCCCTCCTCTCAGCGTCTGGATGTATAAACTAAACCTGGTTGTCTGGCATCTGCACTACTAACACCCTTGCCAGGTGCTCCATGACCCTGACCAAAACCATTTCCTCCTCTTGCCAACCTCGACCCCTCGGTGGTTGCTGACCACCCCTCCTGAACTAATCAAAATTTTGTCCAACTGGCCGCACTTGATCTACTTATGGACAATCCTTAATAATATGATCCATAGACCCACACCTGAAACATCCACCGGTTCTCCTCCTACACTCCCTAGACTGCCTTCTCCCACACAAAGCACATGATCAAAACTGACCCATCACCACCAGCCTCACAACTCGAACTGGCCCATCAAACTTAGCCCTCTTTTAGAAACCTTTTGATGACCCTGACAACCCAAAGCTTCTCTTATTCTTACCTTTATCTTTCTCCCTGCTTTGATTCTCAGTGTAATATCCGAGATTTAGGGGTTATGCATTTTAACTCAAATGTATGTAGTAGTGTGCTTATGTGCTGTGTGTATGTGTTTTGGGGGCTTTGGGAACCTTGGGGTGTAGGTAGAAGCCTTAGGAAAATATCTGACTTTAAACCTTTAAGGGAGAGCTAAGGAAGCAAGGCCTTAAGAAAAGGTGTGTGGGGTTATGGCACAAGAATCCAATTGGTAAAGTGGCAAGGGAGGCGCCACTTGGAGCACAGAAGAGTAACGCCTTAGGGAGTGAGAAGGGACCTAGGTTCGAGTAGCAAGGAAAGTATTTTGGGGTTGCCTTTTTGTGTCAAGGGAGGAAGTGTTGGACGGCATGGGGACTCTAAATGGATGAGTGATAGACTTGGTCAATCCATTTAAAAATTTGGCTAAGAAGGGAGATAGGAGTGTGGCTCATTCAAACTCTTTTGAATGAGAGGTGAAGAGGAAAAGTAGGAAGAAAAGAGGGGACTTGGGTGAGAGAAGAAGAGTTGGCCAAATAGAGGGTATTGGGATGGTATTTTGGCCAAGAGGGAAGTGGCTAGGCTAGGGCTTTAGGTTAGAAACAAGGAGAGTGTGAGGCCATTTTCTCTGCTTTTCTTTTCATTTGTGCTTCTTGCTGAAATACTTTTCTCTCTTGATCAAAAGCCGAAACATATCCTCCACTCTTACCATAGCCGAAACCACACAAACCCCAACCCCTTCTCTTTTTCTTTGCACCGATTCCTCCATCCTCAAAAGCCGAAAGAACCTTTCCTATTTGCTGAGACCATAGCCGAAACACCCATAAACCTTCACCGCTTTCTTTTATTTTCATTTGCTAGAAGCTGAATAACCCTTTTCTGTTTCCTTGAGTGTTGGCCGAATCTCTCAAGGTATCTCTTCACTTACTTTTTCGCATTTTTCTTCTATCTCTCAAACACTTTCACTATTGGCCGAATCTGTCAGACTCTATTCCATCGGATCTAATAGTTGGTAAGGGTTTCTTCTATTTCAATTTCTCTTCTTTCTCTTTTGGTTGTCGAAAGTTAGATGCCTAACTTAGTTCTTGTTTATTTGGCCGAACATGTGAAGAGCTCTCGAGATTTGATCGGTTAAGGTAAGGGGAATAGTGCCATTCGGCCAAAGGGCATATTTTTTAGTGTTAGCCAATTCTCTGTGGTGTTTTAGGAAAAGTTCGACAGAGATAAAAGGGGAGTCTCTGGGATTCAGATCTATTTCGGTAAGGATATCCAATTAAGTTATAGATGTGATTCGTTTAGATTTTTACGTGTCGATTAACCGGGTTTCTGATTATGTGACATTCGATAGATGCAAATACCAGTGGATGAGAGAAAGGGGTAGTTCCTACCCCTAGATTCAAGAAACTTCGGTTCAAGAAGGCGTGATTGGCCACCGGGTTGTGGGCCAACATCGAAAAGGGATAAGCAAATCACTATGATCCCCGCAAGTGAAAGTGTTAGTATCGAGAGCGTGGTTCTCAGTATTATCAGGTGTGTAACCCCACACTTTTTCCCAATAGATTAATAATATTAAATATGTATTAACAAGATTATGATTAATCATGGCTAAGGGTACCATTCATTGGTACAGTTCGTTCAGGTACGTTATATCTAACCCTTGTTTACAGTGGTTACCATCATTGATATGAAAGCATGTGTGTGTTTTTGGTATGGGTTTAGGATAAGCATATAGCATAATATCTGTGATACTATGTATGTTGCATGGCCACGAGGGTTATAATGAAAAGGAGAAGTGTTCTGGTGGTTTTACCACATTATCCGATGACTTATGTCACAATATTATGTATCCGGTGACCTTGTCACATTATCTGGTGGCTATGCCACGTATTAAGGGTGATGTGCGATTGATTTGCAATGACGCCTTGAGGGTGTGTAGCGGATGGAGAGTCGATTTAGTAATCCCCACGGTGTGATTGGCAGGTATGGGTGGTGTGTAGAGGTTGGATATCTAGGTGGGCTCGGGTTGCATCATTGTTTTATATACATGTGATTTAAAATGCTATGACATGGGCCTATGGCCAAATATGATTTCGGATGGGCTTTGGCCAAAACGTTGTAAGTAAGGCTATAATCGATTGGGTCTTGGTGGTTGGCTGTTACACATTGAGTCTATTGACTTACCCTTCGTAGGCTAACATTTTGCAGATGATACATAGAGAAATGGACCAGGTCAGCAGGGATTATGTGGTGGCCATGCTCAGCAGAATTTTGGGTTTTCGAATAATGGAACCCTTTTCATTTTTCTTTAGTATGTTTTCTTTCGGGATTTATTTTTGGTTTTTAATATGTAATAAGGCCATTGCTTAACTGCTTAATCTTGCGTGTTAAATTTTATTTCCATACGATAAACAACAAACAAGTAATTAAATATTTTTCTTAAAGAAACTTCAAATGTTTTATCACCTACTCAACTTATGTTTTCAACCTAATGAGTTCTAGAATCTGGCAAATCTTTTAATTTTTGAAATATAAGGGGGTGTTTTATTGAAATACAACCTTGAACGGTATCTTGGTTTTCAACTTGATAAGAATACTAACTTGCTTTTATTAAAATCGTCATATTTTATAAGAGGATGAAACGAGATAAAGCTAAGT
Source organism: Gossypium rotundifolium (assembly GCA_025506655.1). Lineage (NCBI taxonomy): Eukaryota > Viridiplantae > Streptophyta > Magnoliopsida > Malvales > Malvaceae > Gossypium > Gossypium rotundifolium. Next base: position 13,352,046 of record CP106728.1, on the reverse strand, counting down.
TTTTCTTAAGGAACATGTCAGATCCGGTCGAGGCTTGTGGGCCGGGTTTAGGGTGTTTCAATTTAGTATCAGGGTAGGGTTCAAAACTCAACTTTGAGGGTTTTGGGCCTCAAATATTTTTCCAAAGATGGGCTTTCCTAAACCATGGATTTCTATAAACGAATTTAGGTTTATTCTGGCATGGCACCTGTGTCTCCGGCCCGAAGTCCACCAGGTAAGAACCCCTAATTATTGTGTGATTTGTATGTGGGTATTACGGGATCGTAGATTAGTAGATTTGGAGCTATTGAACCCTAGGGTTAGCTTACTCCAACACAAAATTACATAAAATTTAAAGACCAATCGAACAAACCTGTGAGTAAGTCACCGAGTTAGGGGTGTGGCAACAGTTGTGCGCATGTCTAGGATTGGATTCAAGGGGAGCTTGGTATTTAAGCAAATCCTAGTGACTAACCTCCTCTTCGTCAATCCTACAGTGCGTAGTGACGATTCACCCTAACCAAGAGGACTTATTCACAAAGCTAAATTCAATAATTAAAACCCGAAAGGGACTAGCTACACTGTTTTATAAAACCCTAGTTTTGGAATCACTGAATTACCCCTTGATTTGTAAAAAAACTATTTTTGATTTTGAAAAAAAAATTTCCAAAATATCCCAATTTATAAAATTATCCAGAATACCCTTGGTTTGTAAAATTACTAAAATACCCTCAGTTCATGAAATTACCTTACTACCCCCGATTTCTTTTACCAAAATGTCCCTATTTTGCAAAAAAAATACCAAAAACCCTATTTTGCAAAATTACAAGATACCCTGAATTAGAAAATTACCAAAATACCCCTATAGGACAAATTACAAAAATACCCCTAGGTTGGAACGGACGAAAATGTTCAAAGTGGTGAATGTGTGTAGTAGATACTATTGAGGAATGAATGTGATTCTCTGAATTAGGGTAGAAGACTTGAAACAAAAACTTTGTAATGATCGAAAGAACTACTACTAAACTTCTTTACATAAAACTTGTTCGTGGGTAATCAGTGGAACAGAAGCTAATGCATAAAATTTCTTAAAGCAGATTAAATCGCGATTATAGACATGAATTCTAGGGGACGTGGTCGTAATATACGTGGGTGCGGTAGAGGCGAATGATATGTCGAACCGATTAGGTGCAGTCAAGGGTCCGAGAATGAGATGCCACCCCTTTGTTCTTGGTGTTGAGTATCGAGATCGACGGGGGATGATGCAGTATCATAGGCGATGCTATGAGTTCTTGAGAGGGTGGTTGGAGCAGGTGGAGGTATGGGAGCTCAAAAATTTATATCTGAGTGACTCCGAGCCAATAGAGTTGAGGTATTCCGAGGTGTATCTAGTGTGGTGCCCAATACGGCTGAGTATTAGTTGGAGGCGACGGATCGAATCATGGACGATTTGGATCTGACTGCTAAGGAGAAACTAAAAGGGGTGGTGTCACTTCTCCGGGATGAGTCATACCAGTGGTGGCTCACGGTTTGGGATAGTGCTACAGCGGATGATCTCACTTGGGAGTATTTTAAGGCAGCGCATCAGAAGAAGTATATTGGGTCTAGTTATATTGATGCTTGTGAGAGGAAGGCGTTTCGAGGTGGTTCAGGGAGTAAGTCCGTAGCGAGTCTGAGATGTAATTTTAAGGTTGAGCTGGTATACTCGAGGTATCATAGCTACGGAGCATGAATAGTGTATCGGGTTCGAGGACGAACCGAGGGATGATCTGAGATTGCTGATTGCTCCACAGTAAGAGCGGGAGTTTACCGTGTTGGTAGAGAAGGCTAAGGTAGTCGAAGGGGTCAAGGAATCTGTGAGATAGAATTTGGATAGGAATAGACAAAAGAGAGGTTTTGGATCATAGGGGGTCATCCGAGAGTCTCCAGAAAAGACCTAGAGTTGATGGGCCGCGAGATCGGCAGGTTGCTGTGAGAGGTTAGTATCGTTTGTGTGTTTAATGTGGAAAGATGCACCCGAGGGAGTGTTGGAAGAAGACAGGGGGATGTTTTAAGTGTGGGTCCAAAGACCATGTGATTAGGAACTGTCCATTGGAGACAGACAAGAGTCGACAGCAAGTCAGGGTTTTAATCAGACTAGAAGAGGTGGACAGCAGCCACCGCGGGGTCGTGGCCCAGTTGGCAGAGGTAATGGTTCAGGTAGAGGTCGCGAGACACCGACAGAGGTGTTGGTAACACGGAGGTGAAACAGCCGGGTCTGGTGTATGCAGTTCGCCGGAGGGAAGATGGTGACGCACCGGACGTCATAACCGGTATGTTCCTTATAGCTGACAAGCCTTTCTTTGCTTTAATTGATGTTGGCTCAACCCACACATATGTTGCATGTAGAGTAGCTAAAACATTAGGTATAGCATCCGAATGCATTAGGGAGATAATCGTAGTGAGCCCGTTAGGTCAAAGCAGTAGTGGTGAATAGGATATTCTGAGTGTGCCTCTAGAGATTAGTGGAGTGGTACTTCTGCGACTTGATAAAACTACCTTTGGGAATTTAACTCATTCTAGGCATGGATTGGCTAGTAGAACATCAGGCTAAATTGGATTGCGCAGCTAAGCAAATGGAGTTGAGGATTCTGGAGGATGAGGGGTTAATTATGATAGAAGAAAGAAGAAACTATTTGGCTAACGTAGTCTCCGCGTTAAAGGCTGATAAGATGGTGCGAAAATGGTGTAAGGCATTTCTGGCCTTTGTTAGTGCTCTGGATGCAAAAGAAGAGGGGTTAGTGGAGTTAGAACAGTAAGAGAATTCATGGATGTCTTTCCGGGGGAGCTGCCTCCCAAACAGGGAGGTGGAGTTCGAAATTGATTTACTGCCAGGTACAGCTCCTGTGTCAATTGCTCCGTATAGAATGGCGCCAAAGGAGTTGGTAGAGCTCAAGGCTCAAATCCAAGAGTTACTCGATCGTGGGTTTATCCGACCTAGTGTGTCTCTATTGGGAGCACCGGTCCTATTCGTGAAGAAGAAGGACGAGACTATGCGCATGTGCATAGATTACCGGCAGTTGAATAAGCTGACGATCAAAAATAAATACCCGTTGCCAAGGATAGACGACTTGTTCGATCAGCTTAAGGGGGCTGCGGTATTTTCAAAAATAGATCTAAGGTCGAGATATCATCAGCTTAAGGTGAAGGAAGCAGATATCCATAAGACAACTTTTCGGACTAGATACGGACATTATGAGTTCTTAGAAATGCCGTTCGGATTGACGAACTCCCCAGCTGCGTTCATGGATATAATGAACCGGGTTTTCTAACCCTACTTGGATCAATTCATCGTTGTGTTCATAGACGACATCCTAGTATATTCCAAGTCTGAGGAGGAGCATGAAGCGCATCTCCGGGTAGTGTTGTAGGTTCTAAGGGAAAAGAAGTTATATGCCAAGTTCAGCAAGTACGAATTTTGGTTGAAGGAAGTTGCGTTTTTAGGACATGTGGTGTCTGCAGAAGGGATAAGGGTGGATCCTCGGAAGATAGAGGCAGTGCTAGATTGGAAACCACCTAAATCTGTGGCTGAAGTTTGCAGTTTCTTAGGGTTAGCAGGCTACTACAGGAGATTTGTTGAAGGTTTCGTCAATAGCAGCACCTTTGACGAAATTGTTGAGAAAGGAGATACGTTTCGTATGGACGGATAAGCAGCAGGAGAGTTTTGAGAAGCTTAAGAGAGTATTGACAGAGGCTCCGGTGTTGATTCAGCCTGAAGTAGGGAAAGACTTTGTGGTGTATTGTGATGCTTCTCGCACCAGATTGGGAGGTGTTCTAATGCAAGGTGGAAAGGTGGTCGCTTATACGTCTCGGCAATTAAGGCTACATGAGGTTAACTACTCGACGCATGACCTGGAGTTGGCTGCGGTAGTATTCACTCTAAAAGTGTGGAGGCGCTATTTGTAAGGAGAAAGGTCAGTGATCTACACAGACCACAAGAATCTAGAATATTTGTTAACTCAGAAGGAGATGAATTTGAGGCAATGAAGGTGGGTGGAGTTCTTTGAAAGACTACGGTATTCAATAGAGTATCACCCGCAAGGCGAATGTAGTGGCGGATGCCCTAAGTCGAAAGTGGTCGGATCTGAGGCGATGTTTGCACATCTTAGCCTTTATGATGATGGAAGTTTGCTAGCAGAGTTGCAGGTGAAGCCGACATGGTTAAGTCAGGTGAGAGAAAAATAGTTGGTAGATGGTAAACTAAGTGCTAAGCTGCTGCAAGTGCAGAATGGGGAATTTGAAGACTATGGTGTAAACAGCGATGGAGTGCTATGTTTTTGGGCAAGGTCTGTATGCCAAATGATGAGGAGTTAAGGCAGAGAATTCTTCAGGAATCGTATAGTAGCCCTTATGCTATGTATCTTGGAGGAAATAAGTTATCTGAGGATCTACGGATTAGCTTTGGTGGCACGGTGCAAACGGAAGTTCTGAATTTGTGGGGAAGTGCTTAACGTGTCAGCAGGTTAAAACTGAACACCAAGTCTTCGGGGTTGCTTCAGCCAATAAAGATTCTGCAGTGGAAGTGGGAGAGAATTACAATGGACTTAGTTAGTGGGCTTCGCCTTACGCCTACTAAGAAGGATTCGGTATGGGTGATAGTGGACCGGTTGACAAAGTCTGCATATTTCATACCGGTACGGGTTGACTATTCACTGTAAAGGTTGGCAAAATTGTATGTGGCAGAAATTGTGAGGCTGCACGGGGTGCCGGTGTCGATTATCTTGGATATGGATCTGAGGTTTACGTCTCGATTTTGGAAAGCACTACATCAGGCATTAGGCACCGTGTTAGACTTGATCGGCATTTCATCCATGAATGACGGCCGGTCTGGCAGGTAATTCAAGTGTTAGAAGATATTTTGAGGGTTGCTTGATAGATTTGAGAGGAAGTCGGGAGGAGTTCTTGCCTTTAGCGGAGTTTGCATACAATAATGACTATCAAGCAAGTATTCAGATGGCACCGTATGAAGCATCAGATGGATGAATGTCGCACCCTACGTGTTGGACGGGGTTGGGGAACGTCGGGTTTTGGGTCCGGAGATTGTGGCGTAGTGGAAGAAAAGGTTAAGGTAATTGAGACACGGTTGAAGGAGGCATCGATGCACAAAAGTCGTATGCGGATCTCAAGTGGAAAGAGATAGAGTTTGCAGTGGGGGATCAGGTGTTTCTGAAAGTTTCGCCATGGAAGAAGGTGATGAGATTTGGTCGCAAGGGAAAGCTAAGTCCCAGGTTTATAGGACCTTATCAGATTTTGAAGCAGGTTGGACCAGTGGCGTATTAGCTGGAATTGCCTTTGGAGTTAAAATAAATGCATGATGTGTTTCACGTCTCGATGCTACGACGATACCGATCAGACCTATCTCATGTATTGCCAGTTGAGGAAGTGGAGTTGAGACCAGATTTGTCTTACGAAGAAGAGCCGATTCAGATTTTGGAGTGGGATGTGAAAGTATTACGTAGGAAGTCAGTTCCTTTAGTCAAAGTGCTATGGCGGAACCATGGATCGGAAGAAGCTTCATGGAAGCCAGAGGAAGCAATGCGACAGTAATACCCTCACCTATTTTAGCGTGTAATTTGAGTGAAATTATTTTTAAAGGGTAAAAGCGTAATATCCTGGATTTAGGGGTTATGCGTTTTAACTCAAATGTATGTAGTAGTGTGCTTGTGTGCTGTGTGTATGTGTTTTGGGGGCTTTGGGAACCTTGGGGTGTAGGTAGAAGCCTTAGGAAAATATCTGACTTTAAACCTTTAAGGGAGAGCTAAGGGAGCAAGGCCTTAAGAAAAGGTGTGTGTGGGTTATGACACAAGAATCCAATTGGTAAAGTGGCAAGGAGGCGCCACTTGGAACCTGTAAGAGTGACGCCTGTGGAGTGAGAAGGGACCTAGGTTTGAGTAGCAAGGGAAGCATTTTGGGGGTTGCCTTTTTGCGTCAAGGGAGGAAGTGTTGGACGGCATGGGGACTCTAAATGGATGAGTGATAGACTTGGTCAATCCATTTGAAAATTCAGCTAAGAAGGGAGATAGGAGTGTGGCTCATTCAAACTCTTTTGAATGAGAGGTGAAGAGGAAAAGTAGGAAGAAAAGAGGGGATTTGGGTGAGAGAAGAAGAGTTGGCCGAATGGAGGGGTTTTGGGATGGTATTTTCGACCAAGAGGGAAGTGGCTAGGCTAGGGGCTTTAGGTGCCGAAACAAGGAGAGTGTGAGGCCATTTTCTCTGTTTTCTTTTCATTTGTGCTTCTTGCCGAAATTCTTTTCTCTCTTGATCAAAAGCCGAAACATATCCTCCACTCTCACCATAGCCGAAACCACACAAACCCCAACTCTTTCTCTTCTTCTTTGCACCGATTCCTCCATCCTCAAAAGCCAAAAGAACCTTTCCTATTTGCTGAGACCATAGCCGAAACACCCATAAACCTTCACCGCTTTTTTTTATTTTCATTTGCTAGAAGCCGAATAACCCTTTTCTGTTTCCTTGAGTGTTGGCCAAATCTCTCAAGGTATGTCTTCACTTACTTTTTCGCATTCTTCTCCTATCTCTCAAACACTTTCACTATTGGCCGAATCTGTCAGACTTTATTCCATCGGATCTAATAGTTGGTAAAGGTTTCTTCTATTTCAATTTCTCTTCATTCTCTTTTGGTTGCCGAAAGTTAGATGCCTAACTTAGTTCTTGTTTATTTGGCTGAACATTGAAGAGCTCTTGGGATTTGATCGGTTAAGGTAAGGGAAATAGTGCCATTTAGCCAAAGGCCATATTTTCTAGTGTTAGCCGATTCTAACTGTGGTGTTTTAGGAAAAGTTTGACAGAGATAAAAGGGGAGTCTCTGGGATTCAGATCTATTTCGGTAAGGATATCCAATTAAGTTGTAGATGTGATTCATTTAGATTTTTACGTGTCGATTAACTAGGTTTCTGATTAAGTGACATTCGATGGATGCAAATACCGATAGAGAGAGAAAGGGTAGTTCCTACCCCTAGATTCAAGAAACGCTTCGGTTTGATGAGGCGTGATTGGCCACGGGTTGTGGGCCAACATCGAAAGGGATAAGCAAATCAACGTGATCCCCGCAAGTGAAAGTGTTAGTATCAAAAGCGTGGTTCTCAGTATTATCAGGTGTGTAACCCCACACTTTCTCCCGATAGATTAATAATATTAAATATGTATTAACAAGATTATGATTAATCATGGCTAAGGGTACCATTCATTGGTACAGTTCGTTCAGGTACGTTATATCTAACCCTTGTTTACAGTGGTTACCATCATTGATATGAAAGCATGTGTGTGTTTTCGGTATGGGCTTAGGATAAGCATATAGCATAATATCTGTGATACTATGTATGTTGCATGGGCACGAGGGTTATAATGAAAAGGGAAGTGTTCTGGTGGTTTTACCACATTATCCGATGACTTAGGTCACAATATTATGTATCCGGTGACCTTGTCACATTATCTGGTGGCTATGCCACGTATTAAGGGCGATGTGCAGTTGACTGCAGCGATTTCCTTCGAGGGTGTGGAGCGGATGGAAGGTCGATTTAGTAATCCTCACGGTGTGATTGGCAGGTACGGGTGGTGTGTAGAGGTTGGATATCTAGGTGGGATCGGGTTGCATCATTGTTTTATATACATGTGATTTAAAATGCTATGACATGGGCCTATGGCCAAATATGATTTCGGATGGGCTTTGGCCAAAACGTTGTAAGTAAGGCTATAATCGATTGGGTCTTGGTGGTTGGCTGTTACACATTGAGTCGTTGACTCACCCTTCGTGGGCTAACGTTTTGCAAGTGATACATAGAGAAATGGACCGGGTCGGCAGGGACTATGTAGTGGCCATGCTCAGCAGAATTTTGGGTTTTCGAATAATGGAACCCTTTTCATTTTTCTTTAGTATGTTTTCTTTCGGGATTTATTGTTGGTTTTTAATATGTAATAAGGCCATTACTTAACTGCTTAATCTTGCGTGTTAAATTTTATTTCCATACGATAAACAACAAACAAGTAATTAAATATTTTTCTTAAAGAAACTTCAAATGTTTTATCACCTACTCAACTTACGTTTTCAACCTAATGAGTTCTAGAATCCGGCAAATCTTTTAATTTTTGAAATATAAAGAGAGCGTTTTACTGAAATACAACCTTGAACGGTATCTTGGTTTTCAACTTGATAAAAATACTAACTTGCTTTTATTAAAATCGTCATATTTTATAAGAGGATGAAACGAGATAAAGCTAAGTTTTTCTTAAGGAACATGTCAGATCCGGTCGAGACTTGTGGGCCGGGTTTGGGGTGTTTTACTCAGTCCACTTTACCTCTTCAGCTATTTTTTCTTTCTCAACCAAGACGGCAAAGTCTCTCTCTCGCTGCGGAGCTATCAACACTCTCAACTCATCCCGCAGCCCATCTTCGAACCGCACGCAACGCTCATAGTCAGTCGCCACTATTCCCCGGGCGTAATGGCTCAAGCGCAAAATTTTCGCCTCATACTCAACTACAGATTTGCCCCCTTGTACTAAATTCAAGAATGCCTTCCTCTGAGCATCCACATAACTGGCCCCAACATACTTCCCCTGAAATGTCGTTTTAAAGAAATCCCAGTCAATTTGATCTGTCGGAGTACCCTCTCTTACGGTGAGCCACCATTGATAGGCTTCGTCCCAAAGAAGAGACACTACTCCCTTCAGTTTTTCCTCTGCCGTGCAGTCTAGATCATACATAATCCTCTCAACTACCGCTAGCCAATACTCAGCTACGTTTGGAGCCACTCCAGAAATTCCTCTGAACATCTCAGCTCCATTTGCTCGAAGTCGCTCAGGAATAGACTTCCGTGATCCTGTTTGGTGCTTGCCCCAGCCACTCACTCCAACACACGCAGCATTGCTTGAGACAGGGCATCATCCCCACCAGTTCTATCTTGCGATCCTACTTCTGCCACAAGTGATGCTGGCACTTCACCCTCGGGCTCATTCCTTGCTTCCAAGAATTCAGCCTCAGTACCCCGGCCTCTCCTTACAACCGCGTGCAACACGTCCACGTCCTCTACCACTCATGTCCAATGTTTTGTCTTAATCTGATTTACAAGTTTTATGAATTAGCATTTCATTTCACTGTTGATTAATGTAGTTTTATGAGGATAGAGTTATAAGTAGTTTTTCTGCAAAGCACATGTATACCTAAGGGTTTTTATCTCTACAGTAGAGTTTCTAAATTCTAACATTCATAGCGATGTATTCATATAATATAACTACCTCATGCAAATCACTTCACAATCAAAAGATTTACTTGGCAGACTTGGGCCGGAGACTCGGGTGCCATACTTTCGAGAGAGAAAAAACAAATACCTATGTACTTTCTTTTCTAAACCATCTTAAACCAAAACTTTGGAAAACATTTTGAACCCAAAACCAAAGGCCGAGCTTTTAAACCAGGCTCTGATACAAAATTGTAACACCACAAACCCGGCCTAAACACCACGACCGGATCTGGCATGTCACTAGGAGAGAATATATATAGTACTATGAACTTCAAAAGATTCTTAAATCAATTTTTTTAATGCCAAATTTTCGTGGTTCGACTGAAAACCCATTATTCATTTAAGATAAAATTCAATTAGCCAAAACCTTGTGATTAGGTGACATTTGAAAACACCTGTTATTACATTTGATAAAGTTAGAGATGTGTTGTGGAAATCCGTTTGTAAAATCGTTAATTAAGTTATAAGAAAACTTTATTTGCTTTTCGGTGAATAAAACATCTTATCAATTATCTTATATTTAAAGCGTCTAAAACTTGAAACCGAAATTCTAAACCAAATTGATAATGGCCATATTACAGCATAAAATCCCAAAAATTAAAGATAAATAATGTTCTATTTTAAAAGAAAGAAAACCGTGCATGGCCACCTTGTAGTCCTCTCCAGCCTGGTCCACTGCACTAGGTATTACCTACATAGATGTTAAACAAACAAGGTGAGTCAAAAGACTCAGAGTGTAATTTCCAAGCACCATTATTAGGCTTAAGCCCTCCACTTACCACTTGGGCCTTAGCCCTCTTTAAATAATCACATTGGGCGAAGCCCATCCGAAATCAGATTGGGCCTTAGCCCCACAGTACAGAATAGCAGAATAACATATGCAAGATAATGCAGAACCCAACCCAACCTAAATTTCCAACCGCTACACACCACTCGTACCTGCCAATCACACCAATGGGGATTTCTACAATCAACCCTCACCGCTACACACCATCGATGGCAGTCATGCTATAGTTAGCTGCTCATCGTCAAAAATTATGACAGAGTCACCAGGCTAAAATGGCATAACCACCAGAACAGAGTGTGGCAGAGCCACCAGATCATCAGAGTTGTGATAGAGTCACCAAGCTGAAATGGCAAAAGCCACCAGATCATCAAAGTTGTGACAGAGTCACCAGGCTGGAATGGCAAAAGCCACCAGATATACTTCCCCTTCTATACATGGCATATTCCCTCATGCAACATAAAGTCGTGATGTATGCATGCAATAGATTTCAGCATGTATCAAATGCTCAGAATGCGCTAATAATCATACATATTTAACATAGATGAAAGTCACTAACCTGATATCCTACTTTTACTCACCATGTGTAAAGAACATCTAATGCCAAAGTTCTGGCATTTTACAGAGCATAAACATACTTAAAAGTAACAGTAAAAAGGTGTGAATATTACACACCTGTATATGAGGAGAACTAAGCTCTCAATATTCTCGACACTCTCGAAAGAGGGAACGACTGTAATCTGCCTATTTTACTCTAACCCCGGTCCACAACCCGGTGGCTAGTCTCGAACTGCCAATACCACACATTTTTTAACTTAGGGGTAGGGACTACGGGTCTAATCCCCTCTTTTGCTTGGTTGGCATTTGATTCCATGAAAGAAATCTTGGTCAGAAGATCGGGTTAAGGAATTAAAGTAGATAAAATAAGAGTATACGCTCAAATGAAAAGGTTTCATACCGAAATCAAGGGGAACCGCAAGCTTCAGGCTTGGATTAAGGATCGATTGAATCCCTAAAATGTTACTACATAAGAACCGATCTTTCACATGAATTACAAGAATAGTCTTTCGACCAAACAAACAAATAAGGAAACTCTTACCACCATTCGGCCAACACTACTTACCAAAGATCTTCTAACCGATAGCTAGATACAGTAAAGAGTCCAACAGCGAAGCCCCTCCTACATTCGGCCAAGGCACCCAAAACACCAAACCAACACCTTTGATTAAAACAACCAATAAGGAAAAGAAAGAGTCAAAAGAGATGAAAAACGCTTACCACTAAATAGAAAGAAACCGATTTGAGAGAGATAGGAGGATGAGTGGTGGTAATCCACTAAAACAAGAATCAAACGAAGAGATATAAACACCAGAGAGATTCGACTAACAAGAAAATAAGAACAACCTAGTAAGAAAGAATAGAAAATAAGTTTCGACTTTGATGGAATAAACCTTGAAACAAATTGTGACAAATGGTGACTAGAGGATGAAGCACTAGGTTTCAGCAATGAAGTAAGAAACAAAAGGGATGCTACGGCTTTGAGTAAACGAGGGAAGAAACAAAAAGAAGAATGGAAGCTAAGAGAATTCGGCAAGAGGGATGAAAGCTTGATATATGAAATATATGAGAAGAAAAGAGAAAGGAGTAGAAAGGGAAAAGAGTGCCCTATAGGTTTTGGCCTTACTAAGCAAAAGAATGAACCAAAATAGTTGAGGAGTTTTGGCAAACCAAAGAAAAGATTGAAAAAGATAGAGGAATACCGAATGCCCAAAAAGAAGATGAAAGCTCTTAACACCCAAATACTAAACACCCCACAAAATTTTGGCACCTAAACCCCTCTACCAAAACCGAATGCCTACACACTTCCAAGGACCCCATATGACCGAGTTTGCTCCCCCAACACCTCCCAAAATTTGGCCAACTTGCTTCTCACCTCAATCCCTAAGCTTCCTCCTTGATTCACTCCTTAATCCTCTCTCCTCTACTCATTCAATTTGGTTTGAATAATTCAAACTCCCCAAATGGTTCTCCACTACATATTTGAATTATTTGACCAGGTCTTGTCTCTCTCCTCCAGAGTTTGATTACCATCCAGCTGCCTCCCTTGTCTGAGCCAAAAATAAAACCCTCTTGTACTGCTTGAGAGATTCGAACCCTCTCCCTCTCAGCTTCTCCTGTGACGCCACCTCCCTGCATGCTGGGTGGCGTCTCCTTACCACTTTACCACTGCACTTCTTGTGTCTTCAAACACAAGCAAAAATACTTAAAACTTGCCTCAGCTAGCTTTCCCCTAAAGTGCTCAAAATTAAAATTTTGACCAAGGCTTCAACTTAACCCCGAGCCTTCCCGAGGCCTCCAAACACACCCAAACAACAAGCACAACATACCAAACACAGAGAAACATAATAAATGAAAAGCCCCTAATTCTCGGATGTTACAATCACATTGAAACCACGACCACTGGCTCAACACAACCTTAGGAATCACACCCACCTCGCGAACCATCCAACAATAAGGACTCCTTAGTCCATTCATCTTTTATGTTAATTTTATCTTACTTTCTGTTTTCTTTCCCTTTAGTTTTCTTGTCCTTAAATGCATAATTAGTTTATTTTAAATGTGTCTTAATAATTCTTGGCTAATCCGTCACGAGTTTCCCAATTTCTTCATCTAGCACAGTGACTGTTGGCATCCACCACAGCACCACCGCCTCTTCCTCCAAATCAGGCCAGGAATAGTGATCCCAAAAAAAATTCAAGAAGTGTCACTTTTCCCCCTTCTCTTTTGATTTCAGTATCACATAATTATTTATCTATCTTTGTACATTGAGGGTAATGTACATCTTAAGTGTGGGGGGTAAAAGTGCCTAACTTTTTGAATTATTCTCAAATCCCTGAATTATATCTAGTTCTTAACTAATTTCCTCATATTACTAATTAGGATGAAACTTCTGATAATTTATGTTTCTTATTGATATGTTTTTGAGTAAGTCTTATCGATATGTTTTTGAGTAAGTCATAGTTAATTGTGCATTAATGATTTATACTTTAAGATACTAGAGAATCAAGCATGATAAGTCTATTTTTCAAGAATCAAAATTTTTTTCTAGGTTGTTGAACTGAATTTGAATAGTGCCTTGAAGTTTGAAATTTACAGGGATTGATATCAAATATCCTTAATTTTTGTGAGATTTTGAGCCTTATAGAGCATATAATATTTTTCATGCTCACTCTATTCATTATGAGTGTGTCAACACTGAATTGTTATTCTAGAACTTGCCTCGATTATACATGTCAAGACCACATTTTTTATTTGATATACTAAGATGATAAAGGCACCTAGGTTTTAACCCACTTACTCCACTAAAAAGCTTACCTTCATAATTAATCCTTAGTGAACCCCTTTGATCCTAACAACCCTTTTTATTGATTCACCCACTAATATTAACCCAAAACCCCACTCGTATTTCTTACCACTATTCCTTTGACTACCCTTCTATCGAGAATTGATTTGATTAGTTGCCTAATTACTTTATTTCAGTTGATAAAGTTCTTTTTTTCTTATGTAATTTAATTTGTTCTTAAAAAAAATGAAGTATATTCATTATTAGTTCTGTAATTAAGTGAGCTTATATGTTTAGTTTCAATATCTTGAAGAAGAAGCTTGTATTATTAGTATTTTCATGTGATGTAATTATTCAGATTATTAGTTCATTTTTCTAAAGTTAGGTAATTTGTCAGGTCAATCTCGATTTTAACCTTACAATTCAGCCTTTATCCACACCTTTAACCCAAGCACCATTCCAACCCTGTCAAAGACCTTTTGATTTGTGTATCATTTCATATTACAGTGTGGAGATTTGATTCTTAGGCAAGCTTATGGGATTAACTTTTCAGGTTTGACTTATGAGTGCTTTGAGTGAATCTTTAGTAAGGATGTCAATCCTTGTCAATTTTGAATCAGAGGTAATTATTTAGATAAAAGGAGACACCTATGTTTTCGTGCTACAAATATATGACTTAGAATTGTTTGAATCTTTAGGAGTCTTTGAGTTAAATTATCCATGTATGAATTATCTATGAATTATGATGAGACATTGTTAATGAGAATTATGAATTGTGGAAAGTTCGTTTTAATTGTACGTTGAGAATTTTGGTTGAGGACAAGCAAAAGCTTAAGTGTGGGGGTATTTGATAAACCGTAAAAGTAACATATTTTAATCCCACATTTAGCATACTTTTGGATGATTTATTCCCTGATTTGTGTAAAAAGGTGCTCTTAATCCTTTCTTTTCATGTTTTATACTCAGGAAAGCACCTGGGGATGAAAATAACGAGAAACAGGCCCAAAACAAAGAAAATGGGCCAAAGAAGAAATAGACACGGCCTGGGCCTAAGACTACACGGCCGTGCCTCCCTAAATTACTCTAACATGGCCTGGACCCCGAAACACACGGGCGTGTCTCTTCAGCAGACTTGACCACAGCCTGAAATTGACTCACATGGGCGTGTGCCATGGGCATGTCCCTGTCGCGACCAAGAGGAGTTTTACTCAGATTTGGATACTTGGAAGCAAAGAAACACATTCCAAAGCCTATTCAAACACCCTAATAGGAATTCCACTCAGATTTGGATACTTAGGGGCCAAATAAAGCATTCCAAAAGCCTATATAAACACCCTAAGCATAACTTTCAAGGGGGCGGTTTAGCTAGGCCTAGGAGCCAAGCCGAAAAGGTCAGATTTGTGGGAATCACTCGAAAGAAGCCAGTTGATCCATCTCAAGAAGTTAGAATTCTACTCAAGATGGATCTCTCCTTCAATTCCTTCAAGGGTTTTAGGGATTTCTTATGTTTTGTTTTATCTTTTCTTCTGAGATGTTTTCTTTTACTGTTATGAACTAAACCCTTTAGATACATGAAGGGGATGAAACCTAAGATGGATCTTGTTATTGTTTTCTAAACTATATGATAAATACTTGATTTTTTATTAATTATGTAAGCTTAATTCTTGTGTTAATATTTTTGGGATATTGATTCAAATTGAATGTGCTTAGGTGGTGGAGCAAAAGTCCCTTCTTAAAAGTAGATCTAGCATAATTAAGCGAAGTTGATCGCGCGCCTAGAGATAGGGTGACAAGATTTTACCGCATTAGGGTGAAACCTAATATGGGAGTCCATAGATCGAGTTAATGCGACTCTAGGGGTTTTAATTAGAAAGATATTTCAATTAATCAACCTAGGTTTAGACGTTATTTGCCTCGAGAGAGGGTTTAATATAAATTAGGAAATCCTACGGATCAAGTCAAGTGAATAAATCGTATGGTTCAATGTTAGATAACAAGTGATGTCTAGGTGGATTCTTCCTAAGGGTATCGTCTTAATCAACTGAGTTTTCCTAATGTTATTTCATCAATTCATTCTTTTTGTCTTTGAATCTTAGCTTAGTAGTCAGTTAAATTTAGATTAAACAACCAATCACTTAATATTTAGGCTAAAAAATAGAAAGAAGGTTAGTATTAGTACTTTTAGTTCCTTTGGGTTCGACAATCCGATCTTGCCTAAACTATACTACTATTTGATAGGTGCACTTGCCTTAAGTCGTTGTCAGAGTTAGTTTCCAGGTTCGATCATTCTCTTTATAAATTTTAAAACTCAAAAAAACAACGATCATATGGTTCTACGCAGGTACATCCAGTTATGTAGTGCGATATAAATAGAAGAGGGAAGAGCAATACAGAATATCCACCTTACAACCCAAGCGCTGAAAACAAGCAAGTTCACTATATGAGTAATAATTTTTTATCTCAAAATAATTTTTACAGTAACACTTATAATGCAGGTTGGAGGTACCATCCCAATTTCTCGTGGGGTGGTCAAGGTAATCAGAGACAACAACCCTTCCCAAACTTCCAACAATAGCCCTACCCACAGTAAAAGAAGCCGAACCTTGAGGAGATGTAGCAGTGTCAGAAACATGTTTCCAAAACACCAAAACAACACTTAAAAATCAACAAGCTTCGATTCAAGAGATCGAAAACCAATTAGGGCAACTTGCTAACCTGATCTCATAAAGACCACAAGGTATCTTGCCTAGCAACACCAAAACTAACCCAAGAGAGCAACCTCAAGCAATAATGGCTCATGATAGTGAAGGGTTAGATGAACCAAAGTTTAAGCAAGAGAACATGGTAGAGGAAGGTAAGGTTGAAGTAAGCCATGATAAACCAAACCAGGTAATTACAGAGTACTGACCTCGTGTGCCAAACCCCAATGCGATAAAGAAAGACCACAAAGAGGAATAATTCGGTAAATTTCTTAAACCTCTAAAGAAATTTCATATTAACTTACTGTTTCTTGAAGCTCTTTCGCAGATGCCAGATTCAAGGAAATTTTTAAAAGAATTTTTGAGAAGTAAACAGAAGTTAGACGATGCGTCACATGTGGAGCTAAACACAGTTCTTGACACAGCTAGGACATCGAGTATTAAATGTGGAACCAATCACTTCAAAGTTGGGGATCAAGTACTGTCAGATGCAACCGACCCTAAAATAGCCGCTTCAGAGCTTAATACAAACAGTGCAACTCCTTTTATGGCACGTAAGGTCTTCCTATATGGAACGATCGAGGTAAAAAATTTTAATTTCGGCACTTTTGAGGTAAATATTACCCAACTCAAACCATATGTTGATAGAAATGATAGTAAGAAAAAGAAGTTTCGACTCCGTGAACCACCATGGCTATAAGAATAATAGGTAAGTCTAGCTCAAGACTTTAAATAAGTGCTTCTCGGGAGGCAAACCCAAGCACCAACCCCATTAATTTTTATATTTTTGAATTTTTAGCATCTAACTTAGAACTAACCAGACTTTTAGGCACAGGTTTTCATACCCACACGGCCTTGCACATGGCCGTGGCCGTGGCCGTGTGGCCACCACAAGAAGGTACCAGGGCGTGGGCAACCACTAGATCCATGATTTCTATTTAATCCCCTTCTTCTGTTCACTTTCTTCCCTAAAGTCTTCTTCCTTTTTTCCCCTTTCCCTTTAAACGCATATCTACTTTTCATTATTTATTTTTATTCTTCTTTCTATATTTATTTTTTATTTTCTTTATTATTTTCTTCTTATTCTTCATGCCATTTAGATTAAGCTTAGGATACAATAAGATTAGACTGGCTGATTCAAGGATCCAATTTCAAACGATTCGAGGCGCTCCCCCCTTTTTTTCATTGACTCCATCCAAAATTCAGGAAGTTTCACTTCTCTCCCTATCTTATGATTTTAATATTATTATGCTATTATCTATCTTTGTACATTGAGGGCAATGTACATCTTAAGTGTGGGGGGGTTAACTATAGTATTATTTGAAAATCCCGAATTATGTCTTATTCTTAAGTAATTGTCTCATATCACTAATTAGAATAAAATTCCTATTGATTTATGATTTTTTATTGATATGTTTCGGATTAAGTCATTGATAATTATACAGTGATGATTTAAACTTTAAGATACTAGAGAATCAAGCATGATGAGTCTATTTTCAAAAATTAAAATTTTTAGGTGGTCTACCTGAATCTAATTATTACCTTGAAGTTTGAAATCTACAAGGTTGTCATCAAAAACCCATAATTTTTGTGAGATTTTGAACCTTCTAGAGCATACATTCTTTTCGTGCTCACTTTATTGATTATAAGTGTGTCAACATTGATTTGTTATTCTAGAACTTGCTTCGATTATACATGTCGAGACCACATCTTTGATTTTATATACTGAGATGACAAAGGCACTTAGGATTTAACCTACTTACTCTACTAAAATCCTACCTTCACAATTAACCCCTAGTGAACCCCGTTGATCCTAACAACCCTTTTTATTGATTCACCCACTAATATTAACCCAAAACCCATCTTGTATTTGTTATCACCATTCCTTTTGACTGCCCTTCTATCAAGACTTGATTTGATCAGTTGCCTAATTATTTTATTTTAGTAGTTGAATTTTTCTTATATTATGTATTTCTTGTTTTTTTCTTAAAAAAAAATCAAAGTATATTCATTATTAGTTCTGTGATTAAGTGAGCTTATACATTTAAATTCAACATATTTAGAAGAAGCTCGTATTATTAGTATTTCAAGTTTTCAATTTATGTAATTATTTAGGATTAGTTCATTTTTCTAGTTAGGTAAATTGTCAATTCAATCTCGATATTAACCCTTCTGATTCAGCCTTTATCCACACCTTTAACCTAAACCCCGTTACAACCCCTTTTAAAGACCTTTTAATTTGTGTATCATCTGGTTTTATAGTGGTGGAGATTTGATCTTCAGGTATGGGATTAACTTTTCATGTTGACTGATGAGTGCTTTATTTTGAACCTTAAACACCTTGAGTGATTTGAGTGAATCTTTAGTGTGGATGTCAACTCTTGTCAATTTTGAATTAGTGGTAATTATTTAGATAAGGGGAAACACCTATATTTTTCGTGCTAAAAAACTTTGATTGTTTGAATCTTCAAGACTCTTTAAGTTAATTTATCCATGTATAAATTATTTATGAATTATGATGAAACATTATCGATGAATATTATGAATTGAGGAAGTTCGCTTTAATTACGAGTTGAGAATTTTGCTTGAGGACAAGCAAAAGCTTAAGGGTGGGGGTATTTGATAAACCATAATATGAACATATTTTAATCCCACATTTAACATGTTTTTGGATGATTTATCCCTTTAATTATGGAAAAAGGTGCTCCTAATCCTTTGTTTTCATTTTTTATACTCAGGAGAGCACCGGAGGATGAAAAGAATGAGAAAATGGCCGAAAACAAAGTAAATAGGCAAAATTAAAAATTGGCACGGCCTAGGCCCATGAACACACGGTCGTGCCTCATTAACAGACCCGAATATGTCCTGGCCTCGAATTACACGGGCGTGTCCCTCCCGTAGCAAAGAAGAGTTTCATTCAGAATAGGGTACTTAGAGGCAAAGAAAGCCATTCCAAAAGCCTATATAAACACCTTAGAGGCCAACCTTTAGAGGGGCGTTCAGCTAGGCCAAAGAGCCAAGACAGGGGGGCCAAATTGTGGGATTCACTCGAAGAAAGCCAGTTGATTCATCTTAAGAAGCCGGAATCATACTCAAGATTGAGGATCTCTCTTTCAATTCCTTCAGCGGGTTTTAGCGTTTTATTTATGTTTTTTTTTTATATTTTCTTCTAAGATGTATTCTTTTATGTTTATGAACTAAACCCCTTAAATACCTAAGGGGGATGAAACCTAAGATGAATCTTGTTATTGTTTTCTGAGCTATATGATAAATACTTGACTTGTTCTTAATTATGTGTTCTTAATTCTTGCTTTGATATTTCAGGATATTGATTCAAGTATTGATGTGCTTAGGCAATGGAGCAAAATTCCCTGTCTAAGAGTAGATCTAGCGTAGTTAAGCGGAGTTGATTGCAACCCTAGAAATAGGATGACGAAAATCTGTCGGATTAGGGTCAAACCTAATATGGGAGTCTATAGATCGAGTTAATGCAATTCTAGAGGTTTTAATTAGAAAGAGATTTCAATTAATCAACCTAGGGTTAGACATTAGTAGCCTCGAAAGAGGTATTAATATAAATTAGGGAATCCTACGGATTAAGCCAAGTGAATAAATCATCTGGCTCAGAGTTAGATAACAAGTGAAGTCTAGGTGGATTCTTCCTCAGGTATTGTCTTAATCAATTGGTTTTTCCCCCACGTATTTCCCCAATTCATTCTCTTTGTCTTAGCATCTTTAGCTTAGTAGTTAGTTAATTTTAGATTAAACAACAACTCCTTTAATTTTTAGGTTGAATAATAAAAAGAAAGTTAGTATTAGTACTTTTGGTTCCTTTGGGTTCGACAATCGGTCTTGCCACTAAACTATAATATCGTTCGATAGTGCGCTTGCCTTGAGTCGCTGTCACAGTTAGTTTTTAGGCTAGATCATTCATTATAAATTTTTAAGACTTTGACACACAATCAAAGCCAATATCGGGAAGCTCCGGATAGCCAATATCCGGAAGCTCATGAGAGAGCCTTTAATTGGGAAGCTCTAGAGAGCCATATATCGGGTAGCTCGTGAGAGTCATATATCAGAAAGCTCAAGAAAGGCAATACCGGGATGCTCATGAGAGCTAATAACGGGACGCTCTTGCGAGCTGTGGTGTGTCTACAACACACGTAGGGCTACAACCAATTCGAGAACCCTATATCCATCGAAATTCATTTGTTCAAACGAGACTTAATACTTGTCGGACATTGTCAGAAATGTGATTCACTTTCTTACATGGAAAATACACAATCCACAAACATGACATTCCAAATCAATCATATAAATATAAAATTTAGTTACACGAACTTACCTAGCTAAAATGCAGAAATATTAAGATTCAGGGGCATTTTGGTAATTTTCTATTTTCCTCAATTTTTTACCCAATCCTGATATAAATTAATAATTTCATTCAATATATTAATTTAGATAATAAAACAATTCATTTCAAGCAATTTGGTCATTTTTGACATTTTTATAAAATTACCCCTAAAGTTTTACTTTTATTCAATTTAGCCCTTGAGCCCAAAACATGCAAATTAACCATTTTTAATACAAACCCAAGCTAGATGAATATTCATGGAATTCAATACAGTGCATTTTACAATAATTTCACAACAAACCTTTGTATTTTTACTATTTCAATAATTTAGTCCCTAATCAAAAATTCATCAAAAATCACTTAATAAAATACTTTTAATTAACAACTAATATCTCAAATTCATCATTTAACATCAATAATATATATATATATATATATATATATATATATATATATTCATCAATGGAAACATCCAAAATCTTTAAAAAATCAAAAACAAAGGTAAGGTTTAGTTGGACCTAATTGTAATAATCTCAAAATCATAAAAATTATAAGAAACGGGTAAGAATTGAACTCACATTAAGAAAAATTGAAGAACCAGCTTAAGGAGCTCTCCTTTCTCTGTTTTGAACTAAAATTTGAAGAAGAAAGTATCTAGAAACTTTTAAATTCAATTTGTTTTATTTTTAATTTCATCAAAATAACAATTTTTCCATTGAATGCCTTTATTTTATTATTTTTTCTCTTATGCCGCCTCATCAATATATTTTAGGCATATTTATTCCTCAAGTCCTCCCTTGTTAATTAATTAGGCCTTTAAATCACTTATTTCTTATAATTACAAGTTTTGTACCTTTTTCAATTTAGTCTTTTTTAATTAATTAACTATCAAACGTTAACATTTTTCAACGAAACTTTAATACCACCTTATTGACACTCCTTAAATATTTATAAAAATATTTACGGCTCAGTTTATAGATACGAGGTCCCGTTACCTCATTTTCTAAAACCACTTGAACTAAGGTTTTAGCACTCGAATGTAATAATTCATTATAAGACATAAATTACCAATTCAAAAATATTTTTAAAACCATATTTGACTCGTAAATATTAAATAATAAATTTTACGAGCTTACTCATTGGATTTGGTGGCCTCGAACCACTGTTTCTGATACTGCTGAAAATCGGGCTGTTATAGTTTTACTCAACGAACTATTTGTAGTATTCGATCCAGTCGAGTCAAATCGAGTAAAAAATTTTTGAGTTAGTCGAGTTGCCAAATCCTACTTTAGCAATCGAACTTAATTTGATTTTTTTTCAAATCGAATCAAGTCAGAAAATTTTGAGTCAAATCAAGTCGAGTTAACGAATCCTACTATTTATACTTAATGTTGCATTTAGATGGACCAATTATTTAACTAGTAGATGAAGTACAAGATTATTTAACTACATGAACAATATAATGATTTTGCCTTTTAACTTAATGGGTAAACATTTATCAAAACGACATAACCTTTTAACTTAATTATTTTGAATTTTAACTTTTAAAAAAGTAAACATTTATCAAAACGACGTAGTTTTGCCTTTTCTTATTCGGATTTTTGGATAACTCGAATTGTGCAATTCATATTCGAGTTAAACCTAAAAACTTAATTTTTTATTCGAGTTGATCCAAATAACTTGAATAACTCAAATAATTTGAACTATTTAATTCAAAATTTGATTTTTTATCGAGTTTTTTGAATCGAATCGATTTTTGCTCACCCCTATGCACAGGTAACTTAGATTCTCGGTGGCTAATGAAGAGGTCTTCTTAGCATCTAGTACCCGAACCCGGCTCAGTAATGCTCGTACACTTCCAGTTTTGTTTATAACTTGGCATGTATCTATCTCAGTTAAGTCAAGTTGTTTGATGTTAAACTCTTATATCTTTTGATTTGGATGAGTTAATATGTAAATTGGATAAATGATCATGTCTTATGTAAGCCCTATATATATATATATATATGAGCATATTCATAAGGGTAGGAATGGCTGGTATGTGGAGTGATGATTGAACATAATAACGTCTTGGTGATTAAGTTGCATATAAATCATGTAAGTTTTTATAAAGATGTGATAATAATGGTTAATGCTTACTTGATGATAGTTTGTTAGGTGATGCTTGGAAGGTACATAGGAATGTGAAATGGTACTCAAGGATATGTATGAACTTAAACCTGATAAAATATAGTAATTGTTTGATTTATGTTCCTTTGATAAATTAAAATTGGGATGTTGGTGATAGATTGAATGATAATGTTGGTGTTGTATTGAAAGTATGTATAAATGTGGATATAGCCTTACTTTTTAGGTAACTTTTGGGTATGGTTTTTTTTTTTGTTTGGGATGAAATAGGTACCAAATGCAAATTCTAGAAATTTGCTATAAGGTATCGATACCTTGGGTAGGGTATCGATACTTAGCATTTTTCAAGCAAATTTTCAAGAAACAGAATCCAAAAATGGTATCGATATCAGACTAAAGTCTCGATACTTTATATTAGAGTACTGATACTTTACAAAGGTATCAATATAGTTATTTTTGTTAATTTTTGGCAAAACATTGAACCTTAAATTGGTATCGATACCAAAATATCGATATCAGTACCTAGATGTGAATATCGGTACTATGAGCCTAGTATCGTTACCTTTTAATTTAAATTGATTTTTCTGAACATCGAAACCTAAAATAGTACCTGTACTTATTAAGGGTATCGATACCCATTTTGAAACTTTGAAAACTTTGCAATTTGATCACATTTCATGTTTGGTTTAGTATTTGAGCTTTCATAAGCTTGAGTGAGTCTCAGAATGTTTGTTTAGTGTATGATTGTTGTATTATGGAATGTTTAAATTTATGTATAAATAATTTAAGAATAGCGTTTTCAATGTTAGTTGCTTTGGTAATGTATGCGGTATTCTATTACGTGAACCTGACGATCGAATCAGGCAATAAGGAGTTACACATTGCTTGATGAGTGCAAGCCATAGCGATTTTAATTAAAATAACCTAGCTAGGGAGTTTTGAAATGAAGCCCAAAACATTCTGCCACATATGGAGGCATGACCATATGGTGGACAAGATGAAGAGGTTTGGATTTTGCTAGGTGTCACTCCTAAACTTGGCAATACTTGTACTCTGAGATCGAGGTAGAAGATGGTGAGGATGTTGTGAGGAGTAGGTGACACTAGAGGCACCTCGAGATATGGATTTGGAGGAGTTAGGAACCATCCACGGGAGGTGCTAAACATTGTGGGGAGTCTGGAATAGTTAGAGCATTTTTTTCTAGTGACTTTGAAGATACTAGCACATGTCTTCCCACTGGTGAATGAAGTCTAGAGGGTGCTATTGAATCCAGATGAACAATTTTCAAAGGTGAGGATATGGAAAGCCATGGGATCCTTGTCAAAGAGTTATCTTCAAATGAAGAAGAAGGTTCTTTAAATATTCCTCATTTGGATGAAGTTGTAGATGTGTTGGCCTTACAAATGCATGTTCACGAGAGCGAGAATGGTTTAATAAATTCATGAGAGACCACCTTGTGAATCCTTGCCTTGTAATATTGTTTGGGCTTTTTTGAGTTTCTCTCTCTCTCTTTTCTTTTGTAAGTATAATGGCTAACACTTCTCTGGATGACAAAATAGATGTTGAGCAAGCACTGCTCAATAGTATTAATGTTAGATGCATCAAAAATGTGTTTGTAACAGCCCGGTTTAGACCCTAGTCAGAACAAAGGTTTCGAGACCACAAATCTGAGGTCAGAAAATATGTTAATATTATTTTTTGTGTTTGTAATATGTGATTGAGCATTTGTGAAAATTTTATCGATTGTGTGTTTAATTTGCAAAAAGGACCTTATCGCATAAAATGTAAAAGTTGTGTGCTGATTGTTAAAGTGCTTATTTGGCATGGCTTATTAAATGAAAGGTCCTTAAATTGATATTAGACCATTGGTAGATGGGATGGAAAAAAAATGGGCTTTAGTTAATGGAATTATAAATGATATTAAAGGGATAAAATGGTAAAATGTGTATTAAGGTATAATAAATAAAAAAAAGGAATTAAAAGCCATTATCATCTTCCTTAGCCGAATTTGAAGAAGAAAAAGAAAGAGATAGGGCTTTGTAACATTCGGTCATAGTTGCTCAAAATCAAGGTATGTTTTGAGCTCAATTTTTTATAATTTCTACGTTTTTGTAATCGTTCCTTCATGTTCTACTAAACCCATGCTTAAATTTTGAGAAATGATGATGAATTTGAAATGTGCCATTGATGAATTCATGAGCTTTGTGATGTTTGATGATGAAATATGAAATATATGTGTTGGATTAACATGTTTTGTCTTTGGATTTTTTGTTATTTTGAGTAATTTGGGCTTAATTGTGAAAATAAGAAATTAGAGGACTAAAATGTGAAACAAATGAAATGTGTGGGATTTTATGGACATAGGGAGAATTGGCTAGGCATGGGTGAAGTGAAATTTTGTGTATTTTGTGATTTTGTGAAATAGGGACTAAAGTGTCAAAATGTGAAAATGTGAGGGCTATTTTGTAAAATGTCCTAAATATGTGTGTTTGGACTAAATTTAATGAATTTGTGATTGAATTAGCTAAATTTGAATATGTATAGACCAAGAAAGGAGAGATTCGGATCGAGATCGAGGCAAAGACAGTGCTCGATTGATCGACTAGTTTCTGTATTTCTGCGTCCGAGGCAAGTTCGGATATAATACAAGTTTTTAAATTATATCTATGTGATGTGAAATTAATGAATGTATAGTTATTGAATTAGAAATTATATATATATATATATATGAATTGAGAAATATGGCCCTGAGTGTGCGTAATTGGAATTGAGACAGAGATAAATAGCACTGTGTGTGTGAAGTAATGGAAGCTTCGGCTTTGTTGATTGGTGTAACACCCCAAACCCAGCCTAGACGTTATGACCGAATCTAACGTGTCACATCAAAGTGTTGTTTGAAAACTATGCGTTCCTTTGGAAACTGTTCTACAATTTAAAACTTTCTACCATTTAAAATCCCAGTTTTCGTTGCTTATTATCAAAACAAGATTAACTCAAAGTCACTTTCTTGCAAAATATTATTATTTTAAAAACCTTGTTTGTTGCGGAAGTTTAATTCAATCAGTTGCGGAAACGTGACATTTTGAAAACAGTAGTTATTGTTTAAAAACCCATGTTTAATAGACTAGCAGGTTGTAATTAAAAGCAACACCAAATAAAAGTTAAAAATCTGATTGGCCTTATTACAAAATTATTAACCCAATAAATAAAAAAAAACTAAACTAAAATAAAATCGCTAAGTTTAAGTTGAAACATATCGGATGTGTGGCCACCTCCGAGTCTCTCGCAGCTCCAAATCCTCTATGGTTGGGGATTACTTGCACAGTCAAAGAAAAGGGTGAGTTACGAGAACCCAGTGTGTAATCCTCTATTATAGTCATAGTTTGGGCCCAGGACCATACGATATCAGTCTGGGCCTAAACCCTATTTAGTAACAGTCTGGGCCTAAGCCCTATTCAATAATAGTCTGGGCCTAAGCCCTATTCAGTAACAATCTGGGCCTAAGCCCTATTCAGTAACAGTCTGGGCCTAAGCCCTATGATATGCAAAACAGAAATGTTACCCAACCCAGTCCAGCTAACACACCACCCGTACCAACCAACACACCGTGTGGGGACCAAGTCAACCCACCCAACTAGCACACTAATAACATAGTCTAGTTGCTAATATTAATGCAACAAAGCTGCTAATAACATTATACGTGGTTGAGCCACTACAATCAGTATACGTGACAAAAGCCATTAAATCAGTATAACATGGCAGAGCCACCAGTACAGTGCTTCCTCCAAAATCTATAACCCAACCCAATGCGGTATGTCATGTCATAATTAATTCATGTATGCAGCGCATCATAATCAAAATCAATCATACAATTAATACTCATACATCAATGATACTACCACTAAGGGTATAACGGTCATTTGGTTAGTTGGGGTTGAAATAGTAATTCACCCCTCAAGGGTATTCTAGTAATCTTACCCATCAAGGGTAGTTCAGTA
Source organism: Gossypium rotundifolium (assembly GCA_025506655.1). Lineage (NCBI taxonomy): Eukaryota > Viridiplantae > Streptophyta > Magnoliopsida > Malvales > Malvaceae > Gossypium > Gossypium rotundifolium. The sequence goes on along the minus strand of CP106728.1, from coordinate 13,325,469 downwards.
ATTTCACCCATTGAGGTTATTTTGGTAATTTTACCCATTGAGGGTAGTTCGATAATTTTATTCATCTAACGGCCTTTCCGGAGCCCTACTGTCGCCTCGAGCGACACAGGTTCCCTTTCTGGTCAAAACAGGTAATTGGGCCTAGAGCCCAATTTCGGCCCGCCACACGCTGTGTGGCCCATTTAGCCCATTTTCAGTCACGGTTCTGTGAACTTTGCAGCCACATCTATTATCTGGCACTTACCATGGATTTCACCCCTATGGGCCCATTAGCCCATTGGGCCCATTTAACCCACTTTAGCCCAACAAGGCCCATTACGGCCTAAGCCCAGGAGAAAGTTCGTGGCACTCCCAACGATTTTGTGGCTCAGTTTATCTCTACGAATGCTCGCACGCTCGAGTGATCTCAAATGCCGATATTTCAGCTTTTCGGTATTTTGGCCTTTAGCTGATTCACAGATCATCAGGGTGTGAATACACCCCTTCACTCATCGCATTGATAGAACAAAAAAGGGTGTAAGATTACACACCTTTGATTACGAATGTGCCACCAATCCCTTAGCACCGATCCTACGTTAGACAAGTGATAAATCATAAAAGTAATATATTTTAATCCCACATTTAGTATGCTTTTGGATGATTTATCCCTGATTTATGTAAAAAGGTGCTCTTAATCCTTTCTTTTCATGTCCTATACTCAGTAAAGCACCTAAGGATAAAAAGAACGTAAAATGGGCTTAAAACAGACCAATTTGGGCCAACCCAAGAAATCGACACGGCCTGGACTTCAAGCCACACGACCGTGCCTCGTCAAATTACTTCACACGGCCATGCCACGATTTACACGGCCGTACCCCAATCGACAGAATCGAGACACGGCCTGAAGACGACTTACACGGGTGTGTACCATGGGCATGCCCCTGCCACGAGAATGAGCAATTTCACTCGGATTTGGATGTTTAAAGCCAAAGAAACATACTCCTAAGTCTACTTAAACATCTTAATAGTAATTCTACTTGAAAGAGGTACTTAGGAGCAAAGTAAAGCATCTAAGGAGCCTATATAAACAACCTAAGGCATCCGTTCTAAAGAGGGAGTTTTAGGCAGAGTTTTCTGCCAGAGCTTTTATTCAGGGAATTACTTGAAGATAGCCAATTGATCCATCTCAAGAAGCCAGAGTTCTACTCAAGACAGAGGATCTCCTCTTCAATTCCTTCAGGGGGTTTTAGGGATTTCTCATGTTTTGTTTTATCTTTTCTCTTGATATGTTTTCTTATTTTGTTATGAACTAAACCCTTCAGATACCTGAAGGGGATGAAACCTATGATGGATTTTGTTATTTGATTTCTAAATTATATGATAAGTACTTAGTTTGTTCTTAATTATGTTGTTTAATTTAATCTGATGTGCTTAGGTGGAGGAGGAATAGACTGTGCCTAAGAGTAGATCTAGCATAATAAAGCGGAGTTGATCGCACGTCCAGAGATAGGGTGAAGAGATTTTGCCAGATTAGGGTGAAACCTAATATGGGAGTCCATTGATCGATTTACTGCTTCCTTAGGGGGTTATTATATGAGAACGAGAGTTCCACTAATTAACCTAAGGTTAGACGTTATTCGCCTCGGGAGAGGGTTTAATATAGGTTAGGGAGTCTCATGGATCAAGCTAAATAAAGAATTCATATGAATTAAAAGTTAGATAACAAGAGAAGTCATAGGTGGATTCTTCCTGAGGGTATCGTCGTAATCAACTGAGTTTTTCCACAGTCTTTTCCCAAAGTTTCATTCTTTTGTCTTTGCATCTAGTTTAGTTTTTCATTAGTTTTTTAGATTAATAAACCAATCACTCCATATTTTAGGCTAAATAATAGAAAGAAAGTGAGTAGTAGTACTTTTAGGTTCCTTTGGGTTTGATAAAATAATCTTGTCTAAACTATACTATTGTTCGATAGGTGCACTTGCCTCAATCATTGTCATAGTTAGTCTACAGGTTCGATCATTCTTTATAAATATTAAAACTCGACCGTTTGGCACGATCAACAAGATCAGTTAGTCAATCGATTAAGAGGGTCATCTTCCTATTACACAACAAAACTGAAACCCCACTAACACTTACCTTGTTTCACCGGGTTTTGCTAAGTTCTTTCCGAATTTAAGTGGAGATTAAGAATCCCTGAAAGTATCTTGCGTTACAATGCACCCTTATTAAAAGAGTTTGAAAAAAAATGTGGTTAGCATCTACCCTTGACAAATACAAAGCGAGAGTGCTTACTTGCTCAAGGCTAAGAGTACGAATCGATTACTTCCGAACGCTTATCCCTTCCTACACTTCGAGTGAACCTACATACCAACCCACATCAGGCTACAGAAGGTGGGGAAGATTCGGTACTAGAGAGACAAGAATGATACCCACAACGAAAATAATTGAAAGAAAATCAATATACTTACTCTTTAAATTCGGCAAGATAGGTTTCCTTGAGTACGGCCTCAGAAATGTGACTATAAAAGAAGGATAAGAAGAGATTAATCTCGATTTACTCAAATTAAATGACAATAGAAAAACGTTGAGGACAATGAAGAAGATAGGTTCGGCTAACTAGAAGGGTACAGAAAAGAAGACAAGAGGAAAAGAGGAGATTGAATTCAGCCAATAAGCTGCCGAGAAGAAAGAGAATGAACTTGCACACAAGTCAAATCGATAAGGAAGCAAATGAGAAAATAAAGAAGTTCTCCCAGAGATTTCGGCACTAAAAACTTACTCTCACTTGATCCCGAAAGTCCCAAAAGGTCACTTGCAACAGACACTTAGGAAGAAAAGAACACGAAAATGCCAAAAAGAACCAAAACCCAAAAATGCTCCCAAATGACACCTCAGCTGAATTTGCATCATACCAACCTCTTAGCCGAAATTTTATCCTATCAACACTCTCAATTTCTGCCTGTAACAACCCGATTTTGGGACTAGTCAGAACAATGGTCTCGGGACCACTAATTTGAGGTTGAGGAAATTATTTTAGTATTATTTTATGTGTTATGACATTAATATATGGCTATATGGAAATTTTGGTGCTTTAATTTTAGTAATAGAGTACTTAATTGTGAAAAAAGACTAAATCGCATAAATTGTGAAAGTTCTATTTTATAAGGTGGGGGTACCTAATAGCTATAGATTGTAAATTGGAGGATTTTAAAGTGAAATTAGGCCCTATTATATGTGTTGGCTGGCCATACAAGTTAAGGGGGACAAGAGCATTAAATGCTAGTCAAAGTTGGTGGAAATTAAGTGATAAAATTAATAAAATAAGAGAAGCAAAAGATGTTATCATCTTTCACTATTCACTCATATCTTTCCACCAAAAAGTCAAGAGAGGATAGAGTTCTTGGAGGTTGAAACTTTCAGCCACTCAATCCTCATTCAAGTAAGTGATTTATGTGGTTTTAGTTGATGATTTTTGTACTTTTGGAGTCCCCAAAGCCTAAGCTAACTAATGAGGAGACTAATTTGTGAAATGGTTAAAAGTTTAGAGACTTGCCATGAGAGATTTTATGTTGTTAGCTGAGTTTTTATGGAAGAAAATGAATGACGGGGAGGTTAGAGACAACTTTTGTGAAAGGTGTTGTCATGAAAACACCTAAATGGGACTAAGTTGTAAATGTTGTAAATTGGTAATAAATGCATGAAATAGTTAGATTTTTGGGTTGTTGAAAGAGGAATAAATGTTCATCTAGGCTTGTTTAATGGGAAAATGTGATATAAAAATGATTTACGAGACGAGGGGCAAAATCGTAATTTTCTTAATATACAAGGGCAAAATGGTCATTTTTGCCCAAGTGTAGAATTTGGATTATATTAATCATAGAATGTCCTAAATGAACGAATTTCATTGTTATAGATCAAGAAGAGCACGGAATCAACCTTGACTATGGGAAAGGCAAGGTGATCGAGTAAATCGCTAGCTAACACGTTTTGCATCGAGGTAAGTTTACGTGTAAATGATGCATTTTGCATGCACATTATTGTTGTTAATCAGTGCATAGCATAATTGAGAACATGTATAATTCAATTAGATAGAAAGTGGTAGTTAATGAATAATTCTTGTATGAATGATGGAATAGATAGGTAGGTGTGTTATATCAAATTTTGATGGTGGGCTAAGTGCGATACCACCTTATTATTTAATTACGATGGGTTGTGTGCGATGCCATCGTCTGCTAACCTTTTTGGTGGGTTGTGTGCGATACCACCATAATTAACCTTCCGGTGGGCTATGTGTGATACCACCCTAATGAAGACTGATGGTGGGCTAAGTGCGAAACCACCGGGTAATGTGATTACGGGTAATGTATTTTGATATTGTGATGTATTACATTAAGTGGCCTTGTGATGCTCAGTGTAGGAAAACCATTATTGAATGTATGCATTATGCTTGTGATGTGATTGGGATGTGTAAATGGAGGAAATGAGTAAGCCTAATCCTGAATGTAGATTGATTTCTTGCTTAGCAAATAATGCTATAAAAATGTTTTATTCATTTTATAGTGTTATACTATTTACATGTGAACTTACTAAGCTTTAAGCTTACTCCTCTCTCTTTCCCTTGTCTTATAGGGCTTAAAACCCGAGTCGGGATATGCCGATAACTAGAAGACCGCCCACACTATCTGCTTACTTTGGTATAATTAGATTAGTAATTTTGTATATGGCATGTATAGGACTGACTAGTTAGATTATTTTGTTATTTTGACCAAAGGTGTATCGGCTCTTGCTAAGACATTAATTTTGTAAATTGCCAAGAATGATGGCATATTTTGTCATTTATGAAATTTCAAAGTTATCAATGTGAGTGCATGTGGATTAAGAGAGGTTTGTTAGTTTGTTGAATAAACCCATGTAGAGTAAGATATAGGGATGCTAGAAGCTTGGCAAATAGCCTTCATGTGCCACACGGGTAGAACACGGGCATGTGTCTAGGCCGTGCTAACCCTGCACCTTATTATTACTAATTAGAATAGACCAGGGGAGAATCCCACGGTTGTGTGCATGAACCGTGTAAGACACATGGTTAGGAGACACGAGTGTGTCTAGGTCGTGCTAAATTAGTTAGTAACTCCCTACGAGCGAAAGACACGGGCATGTTGTAAGGGTACACAGATGTGCCCCCATTTCACATGGGCGTGCCTTAGCTGTGTGAGTTTTGGCAGAATGTTGGGGTTTTGGGCACGGTCTGAGCACATGGGCGTGTGTGTCATCTAGCACGGGCGTGTACTCCTTGTTTAGATGAAAAGAAATTTTATGGACCGTAAGATTTCTGATATGATCCCGAGAGTTCTCGTAGGTACGATTGAGATCTCATAGGTTGAGTATGAAGTAGTTGAAGCGATTCGAGAAGAGTAGTCATGTTGAGCCTAAGTGGCGATCAGGTAAATTATTCGGTAACGTCTCATGCCCGATTCCGGCGGGGATTACGGGTGAGGGGTGTTACATTCAATGGTATTAGAGCTATGGTTTAGTCAGTTCTAGGACTACCGTAGCATGTGTGGGAGTCTAGCTATACATGCCATAAGCGTATAATGATAGTGTGGTGGCTTCTGATGATTTTAAAAATTTGTTTTATGTAGTATATAGATTTCGATCAATTGGCTGCTGATGACGCAGCTAGTAATGCGCCAGCTCCTACGCAAGGGACCGTGCCTGTGCAAAGTGAACCCGAGACTAGGGGTCAAGGAGAAGAGGCTCGAGAAGCCTTTCTCCAAATGATGAGCAATTGGTACACCGAGTATGTACGAGCTAATCCCAATGCTCAACCTCCTCCACCTCATCCTATGCCTCAACTAATTCCTGTGGCTCTCCAAAGTGTAGAAATAGTAAGGACAAATAAGCCCCCGGTAGATAAAATTCTGAAGCAATGGGCTGAAGATTTTCGAGCTAACAAAGATGACCCTGAGCGGGCGGAGTTCTGGCTTGAGAACTCAATGAGGGTTTTTGATGAACTCTCCTGTACACCCGAGGAGAGTTTGAAATGCATTGTATCTTTGCTGAGGGACTCAGCATACTATTGGTGGAAAACGTTGACATCAGTAGTTCCTAAAGAGAGGGTAACGTGGTACTTTTTCTTGGAAGAGTTCCGAAAGAAGTATATAAGTCAAAGGTTTATAGACCAGAAACGGAAGGAATTCCTTGAGTTAAAGCAAGGAAAAATGACTGTGGCAGAATATGAACGCAAATTTGTTCGGCTCAGTAAGTACGCACAAGAATGTGTATCCACGGAAGCTACCCTATGCAAGAGGTTTGAAGACGGGTTGATTGAAGACATCAAACTTTTAGTTGGGATCTTAGAGCTAAAAGAACTTGTGATACTGGTGGATCAGGCTAGTAAGGCCGAAGAATTGAGCAAGGAAAAGAAGTAGGAGGTAAGATCAAGTAGTGCATCTTTTAGAGGTAGGCCACAAAAGAACCCGGGAGGTGGGACTAGTGGTAGAGGTGTATCACGAGACACTACTGTGAGGTCAGAGGGTCAGGCGCCAGCAAGAACCTATGCTGTTAGCGCTCGAGAAGAGGCATCATCGTCGGACGTAATAACGGGTACATTTTCTCTCTATGACACCTTTATTATTGCTTTGATTGACCCAAGGTCGACCCATTCTTTTATTTGTATGGGATTGGAAATTAGTTTGAATATGACTATTGAGTCTACTGAATTTGTGATAAAAGTATCAAACCCCCTAGGAAAACAGGTGTTAGTTGATAAGGTGTGTAGGAACTGTCCTTTGACAGTTAGGGGTCATTATTTTCTGGAAAACTTTATGTTGCTGCCATTTGATTAGTTTGACTCGATTCTTGGTATGGATTGGTTGACTGCCCATAGTATTTTAGTGAATTTTTGTAGTAAATTTATTGAATTGAAGTATGAAAATGGAGATGTTATTCGGGTTGAATCAGGTGAGTCAAATAACCTACCGGTGATGATTTCTTCCATGGTAGCTGAGAAATATTTGACAAAAGTATGTGAGTCGTATCTTGCCTTTGTACTGAACAGTCAAGAGTTTGAGGCAAAGGTTGAAGCTGTCTTGGTTGTATGTGAGTATCCGGATGTATTCCCGTAAGAGTTACGGACTACCTCCAATCGTAGAGGTTGAGTTGAATTGAGTTAGGAACGGCACCTATTTCCATCACTCTGTATAGGATGGCACTGTTGGAGTTGAAAGAACTGAAGGTCCAGTTGTAAGAGTTGACGGATAAGGGTTTTGCAAGACCAAGCTTTTCGCTGTGGGTGCTCCGGTATTATTTGTGAAAAAGAAAGATGGATCGATGAGATTGTGTATAGACTACAGATAGCTCAACAAGGTGATGGTGAAAAATAGGTATCCTTTACCGAGGATAGATGATCTATTTGATCAACTGAAGGGAGCTATGGTGTTCTCCAAGATTGATTTGAGATCCAGATATTATCAGCTGAGAATTAAGGAACAAGACGTACCGAAAATAGCATTTAGGACGAGGTATGGCCATTATGAGTTTCTGGTCATGCCATTCGGTTTAACGAATGCTCCTGCAGTTTTTATGGACTTAATAAACCGTATCTTTTGACCGTATTTGGATAAGTTCGTAGTTGTTTTTATCGATGACATATTAGTCTACACCCAAGATGAGTGTGATCATGCAAAGCATTTGAGAATTGTCTTGCAGACCTTAAGAGACAAGCAATTATATGCTAAATTTAGCAAGAGCGAGTTTTGGCTCTGAGAGGTTGGATTCTTAGGACATGTTGTGTCAGGGGAAGGCATTAGAGTTGATCCGGGAAAGATCTCGGCTATTGTGGAGTGGAAACCGCCGAGGAACGTGTCAAAAGTCAGAAGCTTTCTGGGTTTGGCGGGGTACTATAGGCGGTTCGTAGAGGGATTTTCTATGATTGCTACTCCGATGATGAAATTATTGCACAAGGATGTTAAGTTTGAATGGACTAAAAAATGCCAACAGAGTTTTGAGAGATCGAAAATGTTGTTGACAGAAACACCAGTTTTGGTATAGCCTGAGTCAGGAAAGGAGTTTGTTGTCTACAGTGACGCATCCTTAAATGGTCTCGGTTGTGTGTTGATGCAAGAGGGTAAGGTGGTCGCTTACGCCTCGAGACAACTAAAACCACATGAGAAGAATTATCCGACTCATGACCTAGAGTTGGCCGCAATCGTTTTCGCGTTAAAGATTTGGCGACATTATTTATATGGTGAGAAGTGTCAAATTTTTATGGATCATAAGAGTTTGAGGTACTTGATGAATCAAAAGGAGTTAAATTTATGGCAACGACGATGGCTTGAATTATTGAAAGACTATGAGCTAGTGATCGATTACCACCTGGGGAAAGCAAATATAGTTGCAGAGGCTTTAAGTAGAAAATCTTTGTATGCTTTGAGAACTATGAGCACGAGTTTGTCATTGTTAGATGATGGTGCTATACTGGCTGAATTGAGAGCTAGGCCACTATTTTTCCAACAAATATGTGAAGCTCAAAGGAATGATAATGAGATGTTAGCTAAAAGAGCTAAGTGTGAATCAGGAGCTGATTCTGAATTTTGGGTAAGTTCGAATGGTTGTTTAATGTTTCATGATAGAATTTGTGTACCCAAAGATAATGAGTTAATCCGAAAAATTTTACAAGAAGCACATAATAGTCATTTGTCAATACATCTGGGCAGTACGAAAATGTACAATGATCTGAAGAAATTCTATTAGAGGCCAGGAATGAAAAGAGACATCTCGGAATATGTAACAAGATGTCTAATTTGTCAACAAGTGAAAGTCGAGCATAGGTGCCTTCGGGATTACTTCTACCAATGATGGTTCCCGAGTAGAAGTGGGATCAGATCACCATAGACTTCATGACGGGGTTGCCTTCGACTCCGAAAAAGAAAGATATGGGTTATCGTTGATAGGTTAACGAAGTTGGCTCACTTTATATCGATACGTATTGATTATTCACTAGAAAAGTTAGCCGAGTTGTATATTGCAGAGGTAGTAAGATTAAATGGAGTGCCTATATCCATTATCTCGGATAGAGACCCGAGATTTACTTCGAGGTTTTGAAAGAAGTTACAGGAGGCCTTAGGTACAAGGTTGAATTTTAGTACTGATTTTCATCGTCAAACTGATGGTCAGTATGAGAGAGTAATCCCAGTTCTTGAAGATATGCTCCGATGCTGTGTGTTAGAATTCAAAGGTAGTTGGGAAAGATATCTAACTTTGGTCGAATTCACTTACAATAATAGTTATCAATCGAGCATACGGATGGCACCGTATGAGGCCTTATATGGTCGTAAGTGTCGGACTCCTTTGTATTGGACCGAGTTGGGTGAGAAGCAAATCCATGGGATTGATTTAGTTAAAGAAACTGAGGAAAAAGTGAAAGTGATTCGGGATAGTCCGAAAGTCGCTTCGCATCGACAAAAGTCATCTGCGAACTTGAAAAGAAAAGAAATTGAGTTTCAAGTGGGTGACAAAGTATTTTTGAAAGTGTCACCGTGGAAGAAAATATTGAGATTTGGTCGAAAGGGTAAACTGAGTCCGAGATTCATAGGGCCGTACGAAATTACCAAAAGAATTGGGCCAGTGGCATATCGGTTGGCTTTATCGATAGACTTAGAGAAAATTCACAATGTGTTCCATGTATCAATGCTAATGCGTTATCGTTCCGATCCCTCGCATGTGGTTTCTCCCATGAAAATTGAGATACGACCGGATATGACATATGAGGAAGAGCCGATTAAAATCTTGGCTCGAGAAGTGAAACAGTTGAGGAATAAGAACATAGCCTTAGTAAAAGTGTTGTGGAAAATCACGGTGTAGAAGAGGCTACGTGGGAACCGGAAGAAGCTATGAGAGAGCAATATCCAAACCTCTTTACCGGTAAGATTTTCGAGGGCAAAAATCCAAAAAAAGGGGGGAGAGAGTTGTAACAGCCCGATTTTGGGGCTAGTCAAAATAGTGGTCTCGAGACCACTAATCCAAGGTTGAGGAAATTATTTTAGTATTACTTTATGTGTTATGACATTAATATATGGCTATATGGAAATTTTGGTGCTTTAATTTTAGCAATAGAGTACTTAATTGTGAAAAAGACTAAATCGCATAAATTGTGAAAGTTCTATTTTATAAGGTGGGGGTACCTAATAGCTATAGATTGTAAATTGGAGGATTTTAAAGTGAAATTAGGCCCTATTATATGTGTTGGCCGGCCATACAACTTAAGGGGGACAATAGCATTAAATGCTAGTCAAAGTTGGTGGAAATTAAGTGATAAAATGAATAAAATAAGAGAAGCAAAAGATGTTATCATCTTTCACTATTCACTCATCTCTTTCCACCCAAAATTCAAGAGAGGATAGAGTTCTTGGAGGTTGAAACTTTCAGCCACTCAATCCTCATTCAAGTAAGTGATTTAGGTGGTTTTAGTTGATGATTTTTGTACTTTTGGAGTCCCCAAAGCCTAAGCTAACTAATGAGGGGACTAATTTGTGAAATGGTTAAAAGTTTAGAAACTTGCCATGAGATAGTTTATGTTGTTAGCTGAGTTTTTAAGGAAGAAAATGAATGATGGGGAGGTTAGAGACAACTTTTGTAAAAGGTGTTGTCATGAAAACACCTAAATGGGACTAAGTTGTAAATGTTGTAAATTGGTAATAAATGCATAAAATAGTTAGATTTGTGGGTTGTTGAAAAAGGAATAAATGTTCAACTAGGCTTTTTTTAATGGGAAAATGTGATAAAAAATTATTTCACGAGCCTAGGGGCAAAATCATAATTTTTCCAATATACAAGGGCAAAATGGTTATTTTTGCCCAAGTGTAGAATTTGATGTATATTAATCATAGAATGTCTTAAATGAATGAATTTCATTGTTATAGATCAAGAAGAGCGCGGAATCAACCTTGACCATGGGAAAGGCAAGGTGATCGAGTAAATCGCTAGCTAACACGTTTTGCATCGAGGTAAGTTTACATGTAAACGATGCATTTACATGCACATTATTGCTGTTAATCAGTGTATAGCATAATTGAGAACATGTATAATTCAAGTAGATAGAAAGTGGTAGTTAATGAATAATTCTTGTATGAATGATGGAATAGATAGGTAGGTGTATTATATCAAATTTTGATGGTGGGCTAAGTGCGATACCACCTTATTGTTTAATTACGATGGGCTGTGTGCGATACCATCGTCTGTTAACCTTTCTGGTGGGCTATGTACGATACCACCGTAATTAACCTTCCTGGTGGGCTATGTGCGATACCACCCTAATGAAGACTGATGGTGGGCTAAGTGCGAAACCACCGGGTAATGTGATTACGGGTAACGTATTTTGATATGGTGATGTATCACATTAAGTGTGTAATATCCGGATTTAGGGCTTGTGCATTATTGCTTAATTGTATAAAGTAGCATGCCTATGTGTGTTTGAATGTGTTGTTGAATTCTTGAGAACTTCAAAGTGTAGGTAAATGCCTTAGAAAATATCAGATTTTAAGTATTTCAAGGGGAGCTAAGCTTGATAGGCCTTAAGAGGAATTGTAGGGGAAATTAGACATCAAAATGGGCTTGTTAAAGTGGCAAGGAGGCATCACTTAAGGCCTTGGTAAGTGACGCCACAAGCAGCTCAAAGGGAGCCTAGGTTCGAGTGGCAAGGGAAGCAAATGGGAGTTTTATTTTGTTGCAAGGAGGAGAGGTAGTGGACGGCATGTGGACTCTAGAAGGAGGAGGTATAGATGGGGTTAGAGAGTTTGAGGATTCGGCTAAGGTGGAGGGGATCAAGGGATAAGGGAGAGAGGGGAGGAAGTGGCCGAATATGGGACTCTAAGGGGGGTGCATAATTCGGTCATACAATGGGAGCTAGGTGCCGAATTTACTTAGTGTAGTGTAAGGCATCTTTTGCGATTTTTCTCTCTTCCAAAAAGCTCTATTCCCTTTCTCTTTTCTTTTGTGACTAGAAACCGAAACCTCTCAAACCTTATTCTCTCTTCTTCTTCATCTTCTCACGATTCAACCATCATCAAAAGCCTAAACTTTGATCTAGTTCTCTCCTTGGCCGAATATTCTGACCATAAACTCTCTTCTGTTGCGATTTCTCTCTTCATCCTTAAGGTACCGAAACCCATCTCTACCTTGGTTTCCAAAGCCGATTCTCTTAGGAAGTGCTGTCGACTACTCTCTTTTAATCTTTGCAAGCAAGCGTTGGTGCCAACGTTGAAACACCCCAAACCCGACCCAAAAAGCCTGACTGAATTTGATATGTTCCTCGAATAAAACTTTAGCAATTTCTCGCTTTGTTTAAGAAAAACTTGATGAGTTTGTATAAAACAGATTAACTTAATGTTTAGGTTGAAATCAAATTTAAATAAATTTGTATCTTCTTAAAACATTATTTTTAAGAGAAATTTATAAATTAAAAGAAAACCAAATTTGATGAAAATTTTACTTATTATTGTAAAACATATATATATTAGTGTCAAAAACAATTTAAATTATTTATCGAAAACCATTTAGTTATTTAATAAATATTGTTCATGGCGTAATAAAAATCCAAATGCAAAAATTAAAACAGTTCATAGTGGCCTTATTACAAAAATAGCAAAACCCATAATAAATTCTAAGTAATAAAAATAAGCTTAATAAGTTTAATTAGGAGAAACTCCGAAATACTTTGTTGAGCAATGGCCACCATGTAGTCCTCATTGACCCGATCCATCACGCTAAGAGTCATCTGAAAAATTATCCCACAAGGGGTGAGTCATAGACTCAATGTGTAACAAAACACTAAAAGCCCAATTAATCATGGCCTTTAAGCCCATTTAATAACACATATAGCCATAAGCCCAATTAAGTCATATTTAGCCATAAGCCCATTTTATAGCAAATCAAATAAAATCATTTAGAAATCACATGGATATTTATATAATGAAATGCAAACCCAGCCCACCTAAATATCCATCCGCTACACACCACCCGTATTCACCAATCACACCGTGGGATTACTAAATTGACCTCCATCCTCTACACACCATCGAAGGCGATTGTTGCAATCAACATGCACATCACCCTTATAATTTTGTGGCAAGGCCACCAGATAATTGTGACCGAAGTCACCGGATTCAAATATGTGACCAAGTCACCGGATTCACATATGTGACCAAGTCACCGGATTCAAATATGTGACCAAGTCTTTGGATTATGTGGTAAAACCACCTAACACTTCCCTTATCAATAACACCCATATGCCCATGCACATACATATTATTTAGTTTTCATGCCATTTACCCCAAAATCATAGCAAAATCATACTTATTTCACATTTAGGCATATAGCAAAATTAATAAGTATTAGGGCTAAACATACCGAATATCGCATACCACCGAATGGTACCCACAATCATTATCAAATATATTTTCATATAAATCTTATTTATTTTAGATCTATGAGGAATTTAGTATAATGTTACACACCTTATGACAAAGTGAGAGAGACACCTTCCCTCGTCAACACCTAGTTAATTATCACACTTGATTAGAACACACTAATACTTATAATCTACACTATTGATGAGAGATCTAAATCCTTACCCTCAGAATCTCGAACAACCGTTATATGTGGTTTCTCTCCGATAGATGGATCAAAACCCGATGACAACCCACAACGAAAAGTGGCTCGGGTGTACGCACGACTTCAAATAACCGATCTTTGTTAGCAGAGGGTCCACAACCCGGTGGAAAATCTCGTATCCCCGATATAGCCCTTTGTTTGAAGTTTGAGGGTATAACAGAGCCTCCTCTCTTCCAAACACTCCTTACCGCTCTTTTCGAACCTATCTTGTTCGTCTCGAACTCTCCCCTAAAATAAAGTTGATTTGTAATCTACCTAAAAGAAACGATATAACTGAAAATGATAATCCTTACCTTCGATGATTCCGAATGATCTCTCCTTAAACGTTGGCTACCAAAAAGAATCCTTAAAATACCCTTCAAAGATTCGGCCTAGGAGAAAATGAGAGAATTAGGTTTCTAAATCGACTATTCTAAAAGAAAATAATGAGAACAATTGATAAAAATCCTTACTTGACTATTTGAAGATTTGGCCTTATTGATTTAGAAGAAAAGAAATGATGATTTTGGCTTGGACAAAATAAGAAGAGAAAAGATAGTGTTTTTGGCTATGGTGGTTTTGGTTTTCAATAAAAGAGAAGAAAGAAAAAGATGAAAATGGAAGATGATTCGGTTTTAACAAAAGAGAAGAAAAGAATGGTGGTTTTGGTTTTGGTAGAAGATGGTTTCGGTTGAGAGAAAGAAGAAGAAAAGACAAAGAAAGAGAAAGATTGAAAGAAAAAGATGATGATGATGATGTTGATTTTCAAAAGAAAAGAGATGAGTTTAGAGACTTATATGCATTCGGCCATGAGGGAAAAAGTGAAGAAAAAGGTCTTTGAAACTTTGGTACTTTTGGTTACAAAGAGAAGAGAAAGATGTTATGTTTTGGAGAATAGGAACTAAAAAGACTACTCAAAATCGAAATGGTAAAGTATCAAATGACTAAAAGAAAAGAAAAGGTTTCTCTTTTGTGTAATATGCAATCGGCTAAGAAACAAGGTTTGGAGAGAAAAGAAATGATGCACAAATTGGTTAAAGTTTTGGCCAACTTACACCCCTAAGGCTAATGCAAAAATTCGGCCAACCCTTGCCAATATGATCCCCTTTTTCCTCCTCATTTCTTCCCCATCAATCCCTTGATTCTATCACAATTAAACCATCCCCCTTAGCCCCTTATGCTATCTAGGTTCATGGTCAAATGACCATGAAAAAGCTTCCAAAACATCATCCCCTCTTCAAGCCCTTTGTCCCCCTATCTTACCATAACTTCATAATTCCATACCATAACTCCTAACTTGCCTTTTTCCTAAAGTCTACTAACCAAAAATAAAAAGATGTCCATCCATTCTAGATAATCTTGACTGACACTATAGGAAAGAAATCAAAAATTAAAATTCTTCCACTTGCTAGCTAGGGGATTCGAACCTCTCTCCTCATGCATTCACTCATACGCCATTACCACCTTGCCAATTGACTTATTATGCTTAAAACCTCTTGCCAATATTTCTTAAAGCCTATCTTGCTTAGTTCCATCTTAAGTCTTAAAGATTTAATATTTCTCTAAGCATTCACTTACATATTGAAGTTCTTAAAAACTTCCAAAACACACTCAACTACACATAGGCATGCAACAACATTCAATTAAGTAAAGATACATAGCCCCTTTATTCAGGATGTTACAGTTCTACCCCCTTAAAAATAATTTTGACCTCGAAATTACCTGGCTAGAACAAGTGAGGGTATTAGCTATCGCATCGCTTCTTCTGGCTCCCACGAAGCTTCTTCCGATCCATGATTACGCCATAACACTTTGACGAGAGGAACTGATTTTCTCCGTAACACCTTTACATCCCGCTCCAGGATTTGAATTGGCTCCTCTTCATAAGACAAATCTGGTCTTAATTCCAACTCCTCAACTGTCACTACATGAGATGGATCCGACCGGTAACGGTGTAACATTGAAACATGGAACACATTGTGCATTTGCTTCAATTCCGAAGGTAATTCTAATCGATATGCCATAGGTCCGACCCGCTTAAAACCCGATAAGGTCCAATGAACACAGGACTTAACTTTCTTTGTGACCAAATCTCATCACCTTTTTCCAAGGTGAAACCTTCAGAATACTTGATCCCCACAAGAAACTCTATTTCTTTCCGCTTAAGATCTGCGACGACTTTTGTCTCGCCGACGCTTCTTTAATCGAGCCCAATTACCTTAACCTTTTCTTGGATTCACCACTAATTTTGGACCCAAAATATGACGCTCCCTTAGTTACATCCAACACATAGGAGTGCGACACTTCGTCCATATAGTGCTTCATACGGTGCCATCCGAATCATGGCTTGGTAACTATTGTTGTACACAAATTTCGCTAACGGTAAGAACTCCTCCCACTTCCTCTCAAATCCATCACACATCCCTTAACATATCCTCTAAGACTTGAATTACTCGCTCAAACCGCCGTTAGACCGTGGATGAAATGTCAGATCAAGTCCAATCTGTGCCCAAAGCCCGATGCAATGCTTTCCAAAATCGAGACGTAAACCTTGGATCTCTATCCGAAATAATCGACATCGGCACTCCATGCAATCTCACAATCTCACCACATATAACTTCGCCAATTTCTGTAAAGAGTAATCAACCCAAACTGGGATAAAATGTGCCGATTTCGTCAATCGGTCCACAATCACCCATCTTGAGTCTTTCTTAGTAGGCGAGGAGGAAGCCCACTAATAAAGTCCATGGTGATTCTCTCCCACTTCCATCGCAGAATCTTTATCTACCAAGCAATCCAAGGTACTTGATGTTCAACCTTGACTTGTTGACACGTTAAACACTTTTCTCTAATTACGTAACTTCCCGCTTAAGACACGCCACCAAAACCGATCTCGCAAATCTCGGTATAACTTACTTCCTCTAGGATACATAGCATATGGGCTACCATGCGACTCTCAAGAATCTTTTGCCTCAACTCTTGATCCCTCGGCATACAGATTTTACCTTTGAAACAAAATACCCCTTCATTGTTAATACCAAAATCTTCTAATTCCTCATTTTGTACCGCCAGTAGCTTTGCACTCAGATCTTCGCTCACCAACCTGCTCTCTTTCACTTGACTCAACCATGTCGGCCTTACTTGTAATTTCGCCAAGAAGCTTCCATCGTCATAAAGACTAAGATGTGCAAACATCGCCTTAGATCCGACACCACTTTCTCGACTTAGAGCGCCTGCCACCACATTCGCCTTGCCCGGGTGGTACTCAATAGAACAGTCGTAGTCTTTCAACAACTCTATCCACCTTCACTGTCTCAAATTCAGTTCCTTCTGAGTCAGTAGATATTTCAGACTCTTGTGGTCCGTGTATATCACTGACTTTCCCCGTATAAATAATGTCTCCAAACTTTAAGAGCAAAGACTACTGCTGCCAACTCTAAATCATGCATCGGGTAATTAACCTCGTGTGGTCTCAACTGCCGAGACGCATACGCAACTACCTTCCCGTCTTGTATCAGAACATATCCTAATCCTGTATGAGAAGCGTCACAATACATGATGAAATCCTTTCCTGCCTCAGGCTGAATCAAAACCAGAGCTTCAGTCAAAACCTTCTTAAGTTTCTCAAAGCTCTCTTGCTGTTTATCAGCCCACACGAAAGGTACTTCCTTTCTCAACAATTTCGTTAAAGGTGCAACTATCGATGAGAATCCTTCGACGAATCTTTTGTAGTAACCTGCTAATCCCAAGAAACTGCGAACCTCAGATACGGTCTTAGGTGGTTTCCAATCTAGTACTGCCTCAATCTTCCGAGGATCCACCTTATCCCTTCCGCAGACACCACATGGCCTAAAACGCATCTTTTTCACCAAAATTCACACTTGCTGAATTTGGCATAAAGTTTCTTCTCCCTTAAAACTTGCAACACAATCCAGGAGATGCTCATCATGCTCTATCTCTGACTTAGAATACACTAGGATGTCGTCTATGAATACCATGACGAACTGATCCAAGTAGGGTTGGAAAACTCGGTTCATCATATCCATGAACGCAGCAGGGGCGTTCATCAATCCAAACGGCATTACCGTAAACTCATAATGCCCATATCTTGTTCTAAAGTCGCCTTATGGATATCTGCTTCTTTCACTTTAAGCCGATGGTACCCCGACCTTAGATCTATCTTTGAGAATACCGCAGCTCCCTTAAGCTGATTGAACAAGTCATCGATCCTTGGCAAAGGATACTTGTTCTTAATGGTCAGCTTATTCAACTGCCGGTAGTCTATACACATCCGCATCGATCCGTCCTTCTTTTTCACGAATAGGACCGGTGCTCCCCATGGAGACACATTAGGTCGGATAAATCCACGATCAAGCAACTCCTGGATCTGAGCCTTAAGCTCAACCAACTCCTTCGGTGCCATTCTATATGGAGCAATAGAAACTGGCGCCGTTCCAGGCAATAATTCAATCCTAAATTCTACCTCTCGATCCGGAGGCAATCCTGAAAGTTCTTCCGAAAAACATCTACAAATTCTCTTACAGTCCTGACTCCTTCAACAGTTGCTTCTTTAACCTCCAAGGCACTAACCAACATCAAAAAGCTACACATCCCTTTCTAACCATCTTTTTTGCCTTAAGAGCGGACACTACATTTGATAAGTAGTTCCGTCTCTTGCCCATCATTACAACTTCTTTGTCATCAATAGTTCTTAATGACATCCGCTTAGCAGCACAATCCACATTTGCACGATATTTCACTAGCCAGTCCATGCCTAAGATCAGGTCGAATTCTCCGAATGGCAACTCCATTAAATTAGCCAGAAATTGCATCCCTTGAACTTCTAAAGGCACTTCTTTAAAGAGTTTGTTTATTACTATTGTCTGTCCTAAAGGACTAAGTACAGTCATCTTCCTAGGTACGCCTCGTAAGTCACATGCGAGCTTTAGATACTTCACTAGCGATGTATGAATGAGTTGACCCTATATCTATCAAAGCAATAAAGGGCAACCCGTAAATCGTAAACGCATCCATGATAACATCAAAAGGTCAATCTGATATACCGAGACTGGCCGTCTCGCCTCGAGCTACCATCGCCTCAGCTTGAAGTCCCGCGACCTCTACCAGAACCATTACTTCTTCCATTTGGACCACGACCCCTTATCACCGTTGTCCACCTCTCGCAAACCGGATTAACACCCTAACTTTCCATGGCGGTTCTTATCTCAATTCATCGGGCAATCCTTGATCATATGATCTTTAGACTCAGACTTGAAACATCCCCGCCTTTTTCCAACATTCTCCCGGGTGCATCTTCCCACATTGAGCACAAGTACGATGTTGTCCTCCCATAGCAAATTGCTGACTCCGAGGCCCATCAACTTTAGGTTTCTTTTGAAAACTCCCGGATGACCCTGAAGACCCAAAGCTCCTCTTATTCTTATTTCGCCTCTCGTCCTTCCTACATCTTTCACCGCTTAACTTCTTTAGCTATCCTTGCCCTATCCACTAAGACTGCAAAGTCTCTTTCCTGGTGCGGAGCAATCAACACTCGCAGCTTCATCTCTCAGTCCATCCTCGAATCTGACACACCGTTCATATTCAGTAGCTACTATCCTCCGCATATCGGCTAAGTTGCAAGAACTCTGCCTCATACTCAGCTATCGACTTATTTCCTTGTACTAAATTCAGAAACGCCTTTCTTTGGGAGTCGATGTAGCTAGCTCTAACATATTTCCCTTCAAATTTAACTTTAAAATACCCCCAATCCACTTGATCCACAAGGGTACTCTCCTTGATAGTGAGCCACCACTAGTAGGCCTCATCACGGAGTAGTGAAATAGCACCTTTCAACTTTTCTTCAAAGAAGGCGCCTAAATCATCCATGATCCTCTCGACCGCCTCTAACCAAGATCGCTACATTTGAGCTACTCCAGATACTCCCTAAAACCTCGGCTCCATTTGATCTAAGTCTCTCACCATCGACTTTCGAGACCCATTTCAGACTAGCTTCGCTACTCATTCCAAAACTTCAAGACCTGACTTGTGATATGCGTCACCTCCTCTATTTTGCTCTTGAAATTCCACCCAACAATGTAGGTATGAGCTTCATTTTGGAACCTTGACCAGATCTAACTGGTTCCGACACGACCATTCTTCCTCTATCGCATCCACGGCGACCACGCCCCTAGAACTAATGTCTACTACGTGTCTTATCTGCTTTTACTTAAAAAGTCTTATGCATTAGAGTCTTTTCACTTCTTATTAAAAGAAAGTTTTATGCAATGATATTTATTCGGTGGTTTTTCCGTAGTAGTACACATACACCTAGGGTCCATGTCTCTAAAGTATAGTTTCCTTAGGCTTATCACATTAAAATATCATACATTCACATCACTTTATCAACAAAAGTACTTACCTGATGGACTTGGGCCGAGAACTCGGGTGCCATGCTTCTATAAAAACCATTTTAACTTAAGAAAACTTTCAAAAAGTTATTTGGGCCTGATTTTTGAAAACATTGTGGGCTTCAAAACCCAAGGCCGAGAGTTTAAAACTTGGCTTTGATACCAAGTTGAAACACCCCAAACCCGGCCCAAAAAGCATGACCAGATTTGATATGTTCCTAATAAAACTTTAGCAATTTCTTGTTTTGTTTAAGAAAACTTGATGAGTTTGTATAAAATGATTAACTTAATGTTTAGGTTGAAATTGAATTTAAATAAATTTGTATCTTCTTAAAACATTATTTTTAAAAGAAATTTATAAATTAAAAGAAAACCAAATTTACTGAAATTTTTACTTATTATTGTAAAACATATATATATTAGTGTCAAAAACAGTTTAAATTATTTATCGAAAACCATTTAGTTATTTAATAAATATTGTTCATGGCAGAATAAAAATCCAAACGCAAAAATTAAAAACAGTTCATAGTGGCCTTATTACAAAAATAGCAAAACCCATAATAAATTCTAAGTAATAAAAATAAGCTTAATAAGTTTAATTAGGAGAAACTCCGAAATACTTTGTTGAGCAATGGCCACCACGTAGTCCTCGCTGACCCGATCCATCACGCTAAGAGTCATCTGAAAAATTATCCCACAAAGGGGTGAGTCATAGACTCAATGTGTAACAAAAACACTAAAAGCCCAATTGATCATGGCCTTTAAGCCCATTTAATAACACATATAGCCATAAGCCCAATTAAGTCATATTTAGCCATAGGCCCATTTTTATAGTAAATCAAATAAAATCATTTAGAAATCACATGGATATTTATATAATGAAATGCAAACCCGCCCACCTAAATATCCATCCGCTACACACCACCGCACCAACCAATCACACCGTGGGGATTACTAAATCGACCTCCATCCGCTACACACCATCGAAGGCGCTTGTCAGAGTCAAAATGCACATCGCCCTTATAATTTTGTGGCAAGGCCACAGATAGTTGTGACCAAGTCACGGATTCAAATATGTGACCAAGTCACCAGATTCACATATGTGACCAAGTCACGGATTCAAATATGCTAATCAAGTCACGGATTATGTGGTAAAACCACCTAACACTTCCCTTATCAATAACACCCATATGCCCATGCACATACATATTATTTAGTTTTCATGCCATTTACCCCAAAATCATAGCAAAATCATACTTATTTAGGCATATAGCAAAATTAGAGAATTAGGTAAACATACCGAATATCGATACCACCGAATGGTACCCACAATCATTATCAAATATATTTTCATATAAATCTTATTTATTTTAGATCTATGAGGAATTTAGTATAATGTTACACACCTTATGACAAATGAGAACGACACCTTCCTCGCCACAACACCTAGTTAATTATCACACTTGATTAGAACACACTAATACTTATAATCTACACTATTGATGAGAGATCTAAATCCTTACCCTCAGAATCTCGAACAACCGTTATATATGGTTTCTCTCCGATAGATGGATCAAAACCCGATGACAACCCACTAACGAAAAGTGGCTCGGGTGTACGTACGACTTCAAATAACCGATCTTCGTTAGCAGAGGGTCCACAACCCGGTGGAAAATCTCGATCCCGATATAGCCCTTCGCTTGAAGTTTGAGGGTATAATGAGCCTCCCTCTTCCAAACACTCCTTCGCTCTTTTCGAACCTATCTTGTTCGTCTCGAACTCTCCCTTAAAATAAAGTTGATTAGTAATCTATCTAAAAGAAACGATATAACCGAAAATGATAATCCTTACCTTCGATGATTCCGAATGATCTCTCCTTAAATGTTGGCTACCAAAAAGAATCCTTAAAATCCCCTTCAAAGATTTGGCCTAGGAGAAAATGAGAGAATTAGGTTTCTAAATCGGCTATTCTAAAAGAAAATAATGAGAACAATTGATAAAAATCCTTACTTGACTATTTGAAGATTCGGCCTTATTGATTTAGAAGAAAAGAAATGATGATTTTGGCTTGGACAAAATGAGAAGATAAAAGATAGTGTTTTTGGCTATGGTGGTTTTGGTTTTCAATAAAAGAGAAGAAAGAAAAAGATGAAAATGGAAGATGATTCGGTTTTAACAAAAGAGAAGAAAAGAATGGTGGTTTTGGTTTTGGTAGAAGATAGTTTCGGTTGAGAGAAAGAAGAAGAAAAGAGAAAGAAAGAGAAAGATTGAAAGAAAAAGATGATGATGATGATGTTGATTTTCAAAAGAAAAGAGATGAGTTTAGAGACTTATGTGCATTCGGCCATGAGGAAAAAAGTGAAGAAAAAGGTCTTTGAAACTTTGGTACTTTCGGTTACAAAGAGAAGAGAAAGATGTTATGTTTTGGAGAATAGGAACTAAAAAGACTACTCAAAATCGAAATGGTAAAGTATCAAATGACTAAAAGAAAAGAAAAGGTTTCTCTTTTGTGTAATATGCAATCGGCTAAGAAACAAGGTTTGGAGAGAAAAGAAATGATGCACAAATTGGTTAAAGTTTTGGCCAACTTACACCCCTAAGGCTAATGCAAAAATTCGGCCAACCCTTGCCAACATGATCCCATTTTTCCTCCTCATTTCTTCCCCATCAATCCCTTAATTCTATCACAATTAAACCATCCCTCTTAGCCCCTTATGCCTTCAAGGTTCATAGTCAAATGACCATGAAAAAGCTTCCAAAACATCATCCCCTCTTCAAGCCCTTTGTCCCCCTATCTTACCATAACTTCATAATTCCATACCATAACTCCTAACTTGCCTTTTTCCTAAGGTCTACTAACCAAAAATAAAAAGATGTCCATCCATTCTAGATAAACTTGACCGACACTATAGGAAAGAAATTAAAAATTAAAATTCTTCCACTTGCTAGCTAGGGGATTCAAACCTCTCTCCTCATGCATTCACTCATGCGCCATTACCACCTTGCCAATTGACTTATTATGCTTAAAACCTCTTGCCAATATTTCTTAAAGCCTATCTTGCTTAGTTCCATCTTAAGTCTTAAAAATTTAATATTTCTCTAAGCATTCACTTACATACTGAAGTTCTTAAAAACTTCCAAAACACACTCAACTACACATAGGCATGCAACAACATTCAATTAAGTAAAGATACATAGCCCCTTTATTCAGGATGTTACAAACGTTAAGGAGCATTAAAGGAGTCTCTTGGATTCGATTACTCAAGGGATTTATACAACTTCGGGATTTCTACTGTAGTCGACTGTAAGAGGAGATCTTCAGGATTTCTAGATCTAAGGTATTTCAACATCTCCATCAGTAGATAGTGACAGGACTTAGATAAGCGAGGAGTACAACCTATTTCGGTAGATTTTTGGGATTCAGTGAAAGCGTTAGTACCAGGTGTGTAGCCCTACGCTAATTTCCTAATAGATTTATGGTATTCATGTTACGTATGTGTTAATGAAAATATGAAAATGTGGCTAAGGGTACACAGAGTATTCAGGTACGTAACCTTTAATTTTGTGTTAATAAATGTTATGAACATTTGGATTATGGCACATATGTGAATTTGATATGAATATGGAATAAGGTGTATGGCATGATATTCGCATGATTTGTATGACACATGGGGCATATGGGTAATTATGAAAAGGGGAAGTGATCTGGTGGTTTTTACCACAATATTTAGTGACTCATGTCACAAAATCTGAATGTGGTGACTAATGTCACGAAATACTATCTGGTGACTTTGTCACATTATCTAGTGGCTATGCCACAATTTATAAGGGCGATCATAAGTCGTCTGCGGCCTTTACCGCCTTCGATGGTGTGTAGCGGATGGAGGGTCGATTTAGTAATCCCACGGTGTGATGGCCGGCACGGTGATGTAGAGGATGGTTATCTAGGTTTGGGTTTGGGATTGCATCATTGTTTATATATGTTCTATATATGTTTTGTATGCCTAAATCGTTGGAAATTTGTGTTGGTTGTTGCACATTGAGTCTGTTGACTCACCCCGTTGTGGAATATCTTTTCAGGTGACACTCAATAATGGACCGGGTCGGCAGGAGCTTAGTGGTGGCCATGCTCAGCTCAGAGTTATTTTATTTTTGTTGGTTTTTATATTTAAGTATTTTGGAATTTATTTTGGGTTTTGCCATGATGTAATATGGCCATTACTATTAATTGTTTAAGCATGCATTTAATTCGGTTTATCATGATACGATTATTATCAAATCAAAGGTTAAACAAATTTTTCTTAAAAATAAATTTTAAATGTTTTGACACCTAAACACAACTGATTTTCAATTTGTTGTTAAACTCTAAAAACCCGACAATGCTTTTAACTTATTGATTTCAAGTACAAATAAAAATACTGTTTTGATAAGATCGAGCTTACAAGAATGACACCGTTTTCAAATTTGAACTTGACACAAATCAAATTATCATCCAAACCACCCAGATTTTCCAAAGTAATAAATAAGTTTTGAATTGTTTTACTCAAGAAGCATGCCAGATCCGGTCAGGGCTTGTGGGTCGGGTTTGGGGTGTTTCAGTTTGGTATCAGAGCCCAGTTCAAAACTGGACCTTGAGGGCTTTTTGGGCCCAAAACATTTTCTTTCTTTTGAAATTGGATTTTATTAAGAAGTTGAGCGGGGTTTTCGGCATGGCACTGAGTCTCCTACCAAGTCCACCTGTAAGTACTCCTAACCCTTTTGTGATTTGTATGTGGGAATTATAGGACGTAGATTAGTAGATTAGGAATTATCGAACCCTAGGATTAGTCTACTCCAACACCAAAATACATAAAACTTAAAGTCTAACCAAACCAACACGTGGTCCGAGTCACCGAGTTAAGGGTGTGGCAACTCACTGCATGCATGTCTAGGATTGGATCTAGGGGAGCTTGGTATTTAAGCGCCCCTAGTGACTCACCTCTCTCCGCTCGAATCCTACCAGTGCGTAGTGATGGTTCACCCTAACCAAGAGGACTCACCACAAAGCTAAACTCAATAATTAAAACCCGAAAGGGACCCGTCACCTTGTTTTGTGAAATTCTAAAGTCAAACCATGATTTTAAAATTCCAAAGTACTCTTGATTTAAAAATGACCAAAATACCCCTAGTTTGCAAGTTGCCCAAATTACCCCTAACCTGTACAAATTACTAAAATACCCTCCGTATGGAAAGTTACCGAAATACCCTCGAATTAAAAATTTCTAAAAAATACCCTTGTTTTGAAAGGTCACCGGGAACCATATTTTACAAAATTACTGAAATGCCCCTGGCTTGTAAAAATTACAAAAATACCCCCAGATTATAAAATTACCAAACTACCCTTGAATTTTCTTACCAAGTATTTCAATTTCGTAGAAATACCAAAAATTTCTACTTTGCGAAATTTTCAAATACCCTAATTTGAAAAATTACCAAAATACCCCTATAGGATAAAATTATGAAAATACCCCTAGGTAGTGGAAAACAACAACAATGACAACCACAACACTTTTCTGTAATGAACGCAAGTTCATGAATGTGATGATTCAATGAATGAATTTGAGACTCTGTGTGTGTATGAATTCGAAAGAACTACTCTTTAGAACTATTAAACATAAGACTGTTCGCGATAAATCAGTGGAACAAAAACTAATTCATAAAATTCTTTAATCAGATAAACGTGATTTAGTAGCATGAATTCTAGGGGACGTGGTCGTAATGACCGTGTCCGTGCCCGTTAGGTCTGGTCAAGGGTCTGAAAATGAAATGCCACCACTACCCGGTACCGATGTGGAATATCGAGGATCGACGGGATGATGCGAGATCACGAGCGATGTTACGAGTTCTGGAAAGGGTGGCTGGAGCAGGTGGAGGCATGGGAGCTCGAAAGTCGATACCTGAGTGACTCCAAGCTAATAGAGCTGAGTTTTTTCATGGCATATCTGGTGTGGTGCCCAATACGACTGAGTATTAGTTAGAGGCGACGGAGTGAATTATGGACGATTTGGACCTGACTGCCGAGGAGAACTGAAAGGGGTAGTGTCGCTACTCTGTGATGAGTCATACCAATAGTGGCTCAGGGTCAGTGATGGTCCTGCCGCTGATGATCTTACTTGGGAATACTTTAAGGCGGCATATCAGAAGAAGTACATTGGGACCAGTTATGTGGATGCGCAGAGGAAGGCGTTTTTGAGGCTGGTCTAGGGAAATAAGTCCGTAACAGAGTACGAGGTAGAATTTCTAAGGTTGAGCCGATATGCTCGAGGTATAGTGGCTACGGAGCATGAACGGTGTATCCGATTTGAGGACGGCCTAAGGGATGACCTGAGATTGTTGATAGCTCCACAGCAAGAGCAGGAGTTTGCCGTGTTGGTGGAGAAGGCTAAGGTAGCTGAAGGGATTAAGGACTCTTTGAGACAGAATGCAGATAGGAACAGGCAAAAAAGAGGTTTTGGATCAGCAGGGTCATCTGGGAATGTGCAAAAGAGGCCTAGAGTTCATGGGTCGCGAGGTCAGCAGGTTGTGACTGGAGGGCAGTATCGTACTTATGCTCAGTGTGGGAAAATGCATCTAGGAGAGTGTTGGAAGAAGACAGGAGGATGTTTCAAGTGTGGGTCCAAGGACCACATGATTAAGGATTGTCCTATGAAAATAGTTGGGAGTCGGCCAGTAAGCCAGGGTCCTAATCAGGCTGGTAGAGGAGGACAGCAGCCACCGCGAGGTTGTGGTTAGGTTGGTAGAGGTAATGGTTCTGGTAGAGGACGGGGAACACCAGGCAGAGGTGTTGGTAATACAAAGGCGAGACAAATGGTCTAGTGTGTATGATTGTCGGAGGAGGATGGAGACGCACCGGACGTCATAACCGGTACGTTCCTTATAGCTAACAAGCCTTACTTTGCTTTAATTGATGTTGGCTCTACCCACTCTTATGTTGCATGTAGAGTAGTTAAAACACTAGGCATAGCCTCTGAACTGTCTAATAGGGAGATGACTGTAGTGAGCCCATTAGGTCAAACTGTAGTGGTGAATAAGATATTTTGGAGTGTACCCCTAGAGCTTCAGGGAGTGGTATTTCCTGCCGACTTGTTGGAACTACGCTTCGGAGAATTTGATCTCATCCTTGGCATGGACTGGCTAGTAGAACATCGGACTGTGTTGGATTGCGCAGCTAAGCGAATAGAGTTAAGGACACTAGAGAATAAGGCGATAATTATGATAGGAGAAAGAAGAAACTACTTGTCTAACGTAGTCTCTGCTTTAAAGGCTGATAAGATGGTTCGGAAAGAGTGCAAAGCATTTTTGGCTTTCGTTAGTCCTTTGGATGTGAAAGAAGGGGGAGTTAGTGGAGTTAGAACAGTAAGAGAATTTGTGGATGTTTTTCTAGAGGAGTTACCTGGAATACCCCCGGATAGGGAAGTGGAGTTCAGAATTGACTTTTGTCGAATGCACCCCCGTGTCAATTGCCCCTGCATGTAATGGCACCAAAGGAGTTGGTTGAGATCAAGGCTTAGATCCAAGAGTTACTCGATCGTGGGTTTATCTGACCTAATGTGTCTCCATGGGGAGCACAGGTCTTATTTGTAAAGAAGAAGGACGGGACTATGTGCATGTGCATAGACTACCGGCAGTTGAACAAGTTGACCATCAAGAACAAGTATCCATTGCCAGGAATAGATGACTTGTTCAATCAGCTTAAGGGGGTCGCAGTATTTTGAAGATAGATCTAAGGTTTGGATATCATCAGCTTAAGGTGAAGAAAGCTGATATCCATAAGATAGCTTTTCGGACAAGGTACGGGCATTATGAGTTCTTGGTAATGCCGTTCGGATTGACAAACACCCCAACCGCATTTATGGACATGATGAACCGGGTTTTCTAACCCTATCTGGACCTGTTTGTTGTTGTGTTCATAGATGATACTTTAGTGTATTTGAAGTCTGAGGAAGAACATGACGAGCACCTCCGAGTCATGTTGCAAGTGTTAAGGGAGAAAAAGCTATATGCCAAATTCAGCAAGTGCAAATTTTGGCTAAAGAAAGTTACATTTTTAGGACATGTGGTGTCCGCTAAAGGAATACGGGTGCATCCTCGGAAGATTGAGGCAGTATTGGAGTGGAAACCACCTAAGTCTGTGGCAAAAGTTTGTAGTTTCTTGGGATTGGTAGGCTACTACAGAAGGTTTGTGGAAGGGTTCTCATCAATAGTCGCACCTTTGACGAAGTTGTTGAGAAAGGAGGTACCTTTCGGATGGTTAGATAAGCAACAGGAGAGCATTGAGAAGCTTAAGAAGGTATTGACAGAAGCTCCAGTTTTGATTCAGCCTGAGGCAGGGAAGGATTTTGTGGTGTACTGTGATGCTTCTCACACAGGTTTGGGATATGTCCTTATGCAAGACGGAAAAGTGGTCACTTATGCGTCTCGACAATTAAGGCCACATGAAGTTAATTACCCGACGCATGATTTGGAATTGGCGGCAGTGGTCTTTGCACTTAAAGTATGGAGGCACTATCTATATGGAGAAAAGTCAGTGATCTACACAGACCATAAGAGCCTTAAGTATCTGTTGACTCAGAAAGAGCTGAACTTGAGATAGCGAAGGTGGGTGGAGTTATTGAAGGACTACGATTGTTCCATAGAGTATCACCCGGGCAAGGCGAATGTGGTGGCAGATGCCCTAAGTCGGAAAGTAGTGACGGAGTTAAGGGCAATATTCGCACATTTGAGCCTCTATGATGATGGAAGTTTGTTAGCAGAGTTGCAAGTTAAACCGATGTAGTTGAATGAGGTGATAGAGGGACAGTTGGCAGATGATGATTTCAGTACTAAGCTACGGCAAGTGCAGAGTGGGGAGTTGGAGGATTATGGTATTAATGGCGATGAAGTACCGTGTTTCAAGGGTAAGGTCTGTATGCCTAAGAATAAAGAGTTAAGGCAGAAAATTCTTAAGGAATCGCATAGTAGCCCTTATGCTATGCATCCCGGAGGTAGTAAGTTGTATAAAGATCTAAGGAACAGCTTTGGTGGCTTCGGTCTTAAGCGGAAGTTACTGTAATTTGTAGGAAGTGCTTAATGTGTGAGCAAGTTAAGGTTGAACACCGTGTTCCATCAGATTGCTTCACCGATTAAGATTCCATGATGGAAGTGGGAGAGAGTTACCATGGACTTCGTTAGTGGGCTTCCCCACGCCTACTAAGAAGGACTCGGATGGGTGATAGTAGATCGGCCGATTTAAATCAATACATTTCATCCGGTAAGGGTTAACTATTCCTCGTAAATTGGCAAAGTTGTATGTAATGAGATTGTGAGGTCGCACTTGAGTCTTGGTGGCGATTATCTCGAGATAGGGATCCGAGGTTTACGTCTCGGTTTTGGAAGGCGCTACATCAAGCTTTGGGTACCAGGTTGGATTTCAGTACGGCATTCCATCCGCAGTCGGACGGTCAATCTGAGCGAGTGATCCAAGTGTTAGAGGATATGTTGAGAGGTTGCGTGATTGACTTTAGAGGGAGTTGGGAAGAGTTTTTGCCTTTAGCGGAATTTGCGTATAACAACAGCTATCAGGCAAGTATTCGGATGGCACCGTACAAAGCACTGTATGGACGGAAGTGTCGCACTCCTGCATATTGGACGGAATTGGGAGAATGCCAGATTTTGGGTCCGAAAATTATGGCAGAATTCAAGGAGAAGGTTAATATAATTCGGGCACAGTTGAAGAAGGCATCTGATAGGAAAAAGTCGTACGCGGATCTTAAACGGAAGGAGATTGAGTTTACTATGGGAGATTATGTGTTTCTTAAAGTTTTACCGTGGAAGAAGGTGATGAGATTTGGTCGCAAAGGGAAGTTAAGTCCCAGGTTTATAGGACCTTATCGGGTATTGAAGTGAATTGGACCAGTGGCATACCAGTTATAGTTGCCTCAGGAGTTGCAGCAGATGCACGATGTATTCCATGTTTCTACGCTACGTCGTTACCGATCAGATCCATCTCATGTAGTTCCGATTGAAGAGGTGGAACTAAGGCCAGATTTGTCCTACGAGGAGGAGCCAATTCAGATCTTGGAGCAAGATGTGAAAGTGTTCGAAGGAAATCAGTTCCTTTGGTCAAAGTGTTATGGCGTAATCATGGATCGGAAGAAGCTTCGTGGGAGCTGGAAGAAGCAATGCGATAGCAATACCCTCACCTATTTCAACCAGGTAATTTGAGGTCAAAATTATTTTAAGGGGGTAAAACTATAATATCCGGGATTTAGGGCTTGTGCATTATTGCTTAATTGTATGAAGTAGCATGCCTATGTGTGTTTGAATATGTTGTATGAATTCTTGAGAACTTCAAAGTGTAGGTAAATGCCTTAGAAAATATCAGATTTTAAGTATTTCAAGGGGAGCTAAGCTTGATAGGCCTTCAGAGGAATTGTAGGGGAAATTAGACATCAAAATGGGCTTGTTAAAGTGGCAAGGAGGCACCACTTAGAGCCTTGGTAAGTGACACCACAAGCAGTTCAAAGGGAACCTAGGTTCGAGTGGCAAGGGAAGCAAATGGGAGTTTTATTTTGTTGCAAGGAGGAGAGGTAGTGGACGGCATGTGGACTCTAGAAGGAGGAGGTATAGATGGGGTTGGAGAGTTTGAGGATTCGGCTAAGGTGGAGGGGATCAAGGGATAAGGGAGAGAGGGGAGGAAGTGGCCGAATATGGAACTCTAAGGGGGGTGCATAATTTGGTCATACAAGGGGAGCTAGGTGCTGAATTTACTTAGTGTAGTGAAAGGCATCTTTTGCGATTTTTCTCTCTTCCAAAAAGCTCTATTCCCTTTCTCTTTTCTTTTGTGACTAGAAACCGAAACCTCTCAAACCTTATTCTCTCTTCTTCTTCATCTTCTCATGATTTAACCATCATCAAAAGCCGAAACTTTGATCTAGTTCTCTCCTTGGCCGAATACTCTGACCATAAACTCTCTTCTGTTGCGATTTCTCTCTTCATCCTTAAGGTGCTGAAACCCATCTCTACCTTGGTTTCCAAAGCCGATTCTCTTAGGAAGTGTTGTCGACAACTCTCTTTTAATCTCTGCAAGCAAGTGTTGGTGCCAACGTTAAGGAGCATTAAATGAGCCTCTTGGATTCGATTACTCAAGGGATTTCGACAACTTCGGGATTTCTACTGTAGCCGACTGTAAGAGAAGATCTTCGGGATTTCTAGATCTAAGGTATTTCGACATCTCCATTAGCAGATAGCGATTTCGGGACTTAGATAAGTGAGGAGTACAACCTGTTTTGGTAGATTTTGGGATTTAGTGAAAGCATTAGTACCAGGTGTGTAGCCCTACACTAATTTCCTAATAGATTTATGGTATTCATGTTACGTATGTGTTAACAAAAATATGAAAATGTGGCTAAGGGTACACAGAGTATTCAGGTACGTAATCTTTAATTTTGTGTTAATAAATGTTATGAACATTTGGATTATGGCACATATGTGAATTTGATATGAATATGGAATAAGGTGTATGGCATGATATTCGCATGATTTGTATGACACATGGGGCATATGGGTGATTATGAAAATGGGAAGTGATCTCGTGGTTTTTACCACAATATCCGGTGACTCATGTCACAAAAATCAATGTGGTGACTAATGTCACGAATACTATCCGGTGACTTTGTCACAATTATCCGTGGCTATGCCACAATTTATAAGAAGCGATCGCAAGTCGTCTGCTGCGATCGCCTTCGATGGTGTGTAGCGGATGGAGGGTCGATTTAGTAATCCCACGATGTGATGGCGAGTGTACGGTGATGTGTAGAGGATGGTTATCTAGGTTTGGGTTCGGATTGTATCATTGTTTATATATGTTCTATATATGTTTTGTATGCCTAAATCGTTGGAAATTTGTGTTGGTTGTTGCACATTGAGTCTGTTGACTCACCCGCTGTGGGATATCTTTTGGTGACACTCAAGAATGGACCGGCCTGCAGGAGCTTAGTGGTGGCCATGCTTTCGGATCGAGTTATTTTATTTTCGTTGGTTTTATATTTAAGTATTTTGGAATTTATTTTGGGTTTTGCTATGATGTAATATGGCCATTACTATTAACTGTTTAAGCATGCATTTAATTCGGTTTATCATGATACGATTATTATCAAATCAAAGGTTAAACAAATTTTTCTTAAAAATAAATTTTAAATGTTTTGACACCTAAACACAACCGATTTTCAATCTGTTGTTAAACTCTAAAAACCCGACAATACTTTTAACTTATTGATTTCAAGTATAAATAAAAATACTATTTTGATAAGATCGAGCTTACAAGAATGACACCATTTTCAAATTTGAACTCGACACAAATCAAATTATCATCCAAACCACCCAGATTTTCCAAAGTAACAAATAAGTTTTGAATTGTTTTACTCAAGAAGCATGCCAGATCCGGTCAGGGCTTGTGGGCCGGGTTTGGGGTGTTTCAAAGTGACCTTGTGATGCTCAGTGCAGGGAAACCGTTATTGAATGTATGCATTATACTTGTGATGTGATTGGGATGTGTAAATGGAGGAAATGAGTAAGCCTAATCCTGAATGTAGATTGATTTCTTGCTTAGCAAATAATGCTATAAAAATGTTTTATTCATTTTAGAGTGTTATACTGTTTACATGTAAACTTACTAAGCTTTAAGCTTACTCCTCTCTCTTTCCCTTGTCTTATAGGGCTTAAGATCCGAGCCAGGATACGCCGATAACTAGAAGACCACCCACACTGTCTGCTTACTTCGGTATAATTAGATTAGTGATTTTGTATATGGCATGTATAGGACTAGACTAGTTAGATTATTTTGTTATTTTGACCAAAGGTGTATTGGCTCTTGCTAAGACATTAATTTTGTAAATTGCCAAGAATGATGGCATATTTTATCATTTATGAAATTTCAAAGTTATCAATGTGAGTGCATGTGGATTAAGAGAGGTTTGTTAGTTTGTTGAATAAACCCATGTAGAGTAAGATATAGGGATGCTAGAAGCTTGGCAAATAGCCTTCATGTGCCACATGGGTAGACACACGGGTGTGTGTCTAGGCCGTGCTAACCCTGTACCTTATTATTTCTAATTAGAATAGGCCACAGGTGAATCCCACGGCCGTGTGCATGAACCGTGTAAGACACACGGTTAGGAGACACGGGTGTGTCCAGGCCATGCTAAATTAGTCAGTAACTCCTCACGGGCGGAAGACACGGGCATGTTGTAAGGGTACACGGGCGTGCCCCCATTTCACATGGACGTGCCCTAGCCGTGTGAGTTTTGGCAGAATGTTGGGGTTTTTGGGCACGGTGTGAGCACATAGGCGTATGTGTCATCTAGCACAGGCGTGTACTCCCTGTTTAGATGAAAAGAAATTTTATGGACCGTAAAATTTCTGATATGATCCCAAGAGTTCTCGTTGGTACGATTGAGATCTCATAGGTTGAGTGTGAAGTAGTTGAAGCGATTCGAGAAGAGTAGTCACGTTAAGCCTAAGTGGCGATCAGGTAAATTGTTTGGTAACAACTCGTGCCCGATTCCGGCGGGGATTACGGGTGAGGGGGGTTACACGGCCAACACTCCCACTCTCATCCACCTCCCCGATTTTCTCCACCACAACCTCTTAGAATCGCTCCCATCCATCCATTTGAAACTTTTGACCAAGTCTCCAACTTTCCTTGTAGAGTTTGATCCGAACTCTACTTCCTCCACTCTCAAGTCGCAAAATAAAAGTCTCCAATTGCAATTAGTGAGATTCAAACCCTACTCTTCCTTGTTATCCCATTGACGCCACACCACTAAGTCCCAACAGGCTCTTTGCATCACAAAGCACACAAAAATATACTTAAGTCCTACTGCTAATAGCCCTCTCCTCTTAAGGGCCAAAAACTAAATTTTTTCCAATGCTCAGATTCAAACCCAGGCCCCCTTAGAACCCCCAAATAAACTCAAATAGCTAGTTGTTCAAGCACAACATTAATTTAAGCAAAACTACAAACCCTTAATTTTTAGGGCATCAAAATTTACCTGATCAGAAGAGATGAAGGAATTACTGTCGCATCGCCTCCTCAGGCTCCCACGTGGCTTCCTCTGAACCGTGATTACGCCATATCACCTTGACTAATGGAACAAATTTCCTCCTTAGTACTTTAACATCACAATCCAGTATCTGCACCAGTTTTTCCTCGAAGGTTAGATCAGGTCTAACCTCGATCTCCTCCACTGGCACTATATGAGAGGGATCAGAATGGTATCATCTCAGCATAGAGACATGGAACACATTATGTATATGATTTAAATTAGGAGGCAGCTCTAGTTGATAGGTGACCGATCCCACCCGTTTCAATATCTGGTAAGGTCCAATGAACCTAGGGCTCAGCTTTTCTTTTCCCCCAAATCTCACAATATTCTTCTATGGTGAGACCTTTAAAAGACATAATCTCCCACTGCGTACTCAACCTCTTTACGCTTTAAATCAGTGTATGATTAATGCCTATTAGATGCTTTTTTTAATCGATCCCAGATTAATTTTACTTTTTCCTCGGTTTTAGAAACTAGATCTGGCCCCAATATTCACCGCTCACCCAGTTCTATCCAACAAGTAAGGGTACGACACCTACGACCATATAACGCCTCGTACGATGCCATCTAAATACTGGATTAGTAGCTGTTTTTATAAGCGAATTCCGCTAATGGCAGATAGTCTTCCCAAATGCCCTTGAAATCAATTACAAAGCTTCTTAGCATGTCTTCCAAAATCTGAATTACCTCTCCGACTGACCATCAGTCTGCGGATGAAATGTCGTGCTGAAATCTAACCTTGCACCCAAAGCTTCGTGTAACACCCTCCAAAACTGTGATGTGAACCTAGGGTACCTGTTCGAAATGATAGACACTGGTACCCTATGTAACCTCACAATTTCCGCCACGTATAACTTGGCCAACTTCTGCAATGAGTAATCAGTGCGAACCTGTATAAAGTGGGCAGATTTAGTCAGCCAGTCAACAATTACCCATACCGAATCTTTTTTAGTAGGCATCAGGGGTAGCCCACTAACAAAATCCATGGTTACCCTCTCCCACGTCCAGAGTGGAATTTTAACATGTTGCAGCAATCCAGAAGGTAGTTGATGTTCAGCCTTCACTTGCTGGCATGTCAAACACTTACCAACAAAATCGGTAACCTCACGCTTAAGTCCTAGCCACCAGTACAGTTCACGTAAATCTCAGTATAACTTGTTTCCACCGGGATGCATAGCATATGGGCTACTATGCGCCTCCCGCAGTATAGACTATCTTAACTCAGAATCCCTTGGTAGACAGGCTCTCCCACAGAAGCATAATACTCCCTCACTATTCAGCCCAAAGTCTCTAGTCTCTCCCTTCTTCACCAGTTGGAAACAAGGAACCAATGATTCATCCAACAACTGCTTCTCTTTAATTTGTTCAATCCAAGTCTGTAACGCCCCAAACCCGGCCCAAACGTTATGGCCAAATTCGGTATGTCACAGAGAAAACATTTTGAAAACCCTTGTTAGCGATTTAAAATTTAAGGCAAAAGATTTTTGTTTTATTTTAAAACCATGGAATTTGTATGAAGATTTATTAAGTCGAATTATTCTGATTTTAATGTACCCGATGGCACAATAAAACATTTTTCGTTTGATTTTCAAGGAACTTGTGGAATCATTTTATAGTTGTAAAGTAATTTAAATAGTTAGTCAATCATAAAAATAAATATAAAAGAAAAGATAGACTTAGGAGGCCTTATTACAACTTAATTAAATAAAACCCAAATAGAATAAAACTAAAATAAAATACTTCAAAGTAAAATTCAATTTCCTTTGCATGGCCACCTCGAGTTCATCCGGCTCCTCATCCGCTATCTACGTGTCACCGAAAAATGTTAAAGGAAAAGGTGAGTCACCAAGACTCATGAGTAACCCTTTTCAGGTTAAATGCAACATCATACACAATTATAACAAATTAACATGCGTTAAGTCATGCACCCAACCTAGCCATCCAAACGCTTTTCTACCCATGTGGTACCAAACCTTGGTGGTGCTAAACCACCGGTGACTTAAAGTCACAATTGTGATACCAAATCCTTTGGAGGTGCCAAGCCTCACGGTGTCCGAGACACAAATCGATTGATGGGGCCAACCCATCGTGTGATACCAAATCATGGTGTCAATCCCTTAATATGCGTGGGGCCAACCCACCGTGGTGCTAAGCCACTCGACGAGACGCTATGAGGTGCCAAACCTCGGAGGTGCCAAACCTCCGGTGACCAAGTCACATTGTGATACCAAATCACCGTGTCCGCCGACACGAAAATCAATTCCCTTCCACTCATATATATCCCACATCAATCCATGATACACAACAGATTTCATGCCAACATATAATTAAATCACATATACCAAATATGCCATGCTTCCCAAAAGCATCAAATAGTATCTCATATTGACAGAGACTTACCTGAACCATCGCTTATACCGTTACGGTATCAAATCCAAAGCTACATAAATCAGATTTAGCACACACAATATTTAGCACAGTTAATCAATCATAAAGTGTGTATGTACACACCTGTCACCAACGATAATTCTAAGTCCCGAAAAGTCAATCGGCCACACTAGCCTTCCTTGCCCTATATTCGGCCATTACCAAATATTAGTACCAAGGCCATTCGGCCAAACTAAAACCATCTCAAGGGGTTATCATTTGAACCCGAAACCTCACCTATTTGTCCTTAAGTATTAACCTTAGCACACTGCTCGCGAATCTTCTTCACTTCCTACAATCGGCCATCATCATTATTAGTAGCCTTCGGCTTAATTGATCACTAATTAAATATTCACTAAGAATAGAACCTTACCACTACTTACCAACCGGTTGACAAAGAATGGTAGATTAGATTTCGCTTTGAGATCCCAAGTTCCTTCTCAAATCGATTGACAACGAGGATCCAAAGAGATCTATACTACTCTCAATATTCGCCAAGACTACACCACATAGGGAAAGAAATTGACACACCAAGGAAGTGAATTTGAATAAAGAGACGCTGGAAATTTTGCAAAATTTTGGGCGCTTTGTCTAAGAATTTTGGCAAGAAGGTGGTGGATATTCGCCAATGGCGGAAGGAAGAAAAGGAGAATTAGTAGGAGAGATCAAAGGTGGTTTTGGCTAAATAAAAGAAGAGAAAGCTGGAATTTTTGAAGGTTTCCCTAAGAGAATTTAGGCAGCAGCTATGGTAAACAGAAAAGAGAAAATTCCAGGCTTTTGGATACCCCTTTGCTGTACAAAAATAGCCCCCCAAAGAGTCCCAATGCTGGCTAATTACTCCCTCTATGCTGATAATTTCAGCCACTAATTATCACAAATAAAGCATAATTATCTTACCTTAATCTCCTATACAATTTGAAAGAAAATAAACTTCTAATACATTCCCATCCAAATTGAAATTAATGTGCAAAAATTAAGCCTAATCTCAATCACTTAAAGAGTCCCACCACGCCAAATTCGCCTCTCCTTTACGCCAAGTGACCAAAGAAATAAAAGAAGAAAAAAATTGCATTTGTCGCCTATAGGTTCGAACTCGAACCTCCACCAACCTCATGCCCTTCACGCCTTAGCCAACTCTCCCTTAAGACTTTCATGTCACATATCCTTTTCATTTATTTATTAAACCTTCCTCTTCATCACGCCAGTAGCAAGCAGAAGGGAAAAATAAAATCCAAATGCTACTGTTTGGACTCGAACCAGCGACCCCAAGCAGCCCCTCTCTTCCAGCGCCCTTGCCACTTCTCCCAATTTGACTTTCTTGTCAAATTGCCCTTCCATTTAATTTTAAGCCTACCTCTCGACCCTTCTGCCTTTAACGCAAAAACCCAAAATAGAAACGTTCCCTTCGTTCCTCGAACCCGAGACCTCTCTCCCTCAAGTGGCACCCCAGGCCACTCTTACTCACTGGACTTTCATGCTACGAACCTTCCCCAATTATCTTTAAGGCCTTCATTGCTTTGGCCCCCTTCATTCAATGCCCAAAAATAAAAACAAAATGAATTCTCCCCTTTCCAAGATTCGAACCCAAGACCTCCCTTGCAAGCCCTTAATTCACCAAGCCAACACGCCAATTACAATCTGGTGTCAAGTTTCTCCTAAATTTTATTTAGGCCCTATCTTTACCTAGCTCCTTCCTTGTACACACTTTAAAAATAAATTTTTAACACTGGGTCAGGCCTAGCTCGGGTTATTTTTAGGCCCTTAAACATGTCAAATAAAATTATATTTATTTATTTCTTGAAGCCCACACATTTTTTTATATTACAAATAACCCCTAATTTAAGGTGTTACAAAGTCGGTTTCATCTAAAGCTCAGCTAACAGACTACCATCCTCAAATAGGTTGAGACGAGCAAACATTGCTCTTAGATCAAATACAACCTTTCGGCTCAGTGCATCCGCTATTACGTTAGCTTTTCCCAGATGGTATTCAATCGAGCAATCATAATCCTTAAGCAACTCTATCCATCTTCATTTCTTAAGGTTCAACTCCTTTGAGTAAGGAGGTACTTGAGACTTTTATGGTTGGTATAAATGATCGACTTCTCCTCGTACAAGTAATGTTTCCAAATCTTTAGTGCGAACACCACCACAGCTAATTCCAAGTTATGAATGGGGTAATTTACCTCGTGAAGCCTAAGCTGACGAGCCGCGTAAGCCACCACTTTAACTTCTTGCATCAGCACACAACCCAAACCCATGTGCGACGCATCACAATAGACAATGAATTCCTTTCCAGCCTCTGGCTGTATTATACTGTGGCTTCAGTCAGAATCTTCTTCAGTTTCTTAAAACTCTCCTGCTATTTATCAGTCCAATCAAGCAGTACTCCTTTACGCAACAACTTAGTTAGGGGTGCAGCAATCAGTGAGAACCCCTCTACGAACCTTCTATAATACCCAGCCAGACCCAAAAAACTTTGAATCTCGGACACAATCTTTGGTGGCTTCCAGTCTAATTCAACCTCAATTTTTCGAGGATCAACCCTAATCCCCTTGGCAGACACTACATGACCCAAAAATATCACCTCTCGCAGCCAAAACTCGCACTTACTGAACTTGGCATAAAGTTGCTTTTCTCTCAGTATTTGTAGAACAATTCAGAGATGTGAATCATGCTTCTCTTCGATTCTCAAATACACCAGAATATCATCTATAAACACCACCACAAACCGGTCTAAATAGGGTTGGAAGACCCGGTTCATCATATCCATGAAAATAGCTGGTGCATTCGTTAACCCAAACGGCATGACCAGAAACTCGTAATGTCCATAACGAGTTTGGAATGTAGTCTTGTACGCATCTGCCTCTTTAACCCTTAGTTGATGATACCCTGATCTAAGATCTATCTTGGAGAAAACTGAAGCTCCTCGTAGCTGGTCAAACAGATCATCTATCCTTAGTAAAGGCTACCTGTTCTTAATCGTCAGTTTATTCAATTGACGATAATCAATACATATGCGCATTGAACCATCCTTCTTCTTCACGAACAATACTGGTGCTCCCCAAGGAGACACACTCAGTCGGATGAATCCTCGGTCTAGTAGCTCTTGGATTTGAGCCTTTAATTCCACTGTTCTTTCGGCACCATATTATATAGGGCAATGGACACGGAGCCGTTCTCGGTAGGAGCTCAATGCCAAATTCGACCTTACGATCTGGAGGCAACCCTGGAAGCTCTTCGGGGAATACATCTGAAACTCCTTTATAGTTATGACACTCTCAATAGACGGGCCTTTAACATCAGATATGCTGACATACGCTAGGAATGCCACGCAACCTTTGTGAACCAGTTTCTCGGCCCTTAGTGCTAAGATTATATTAGATAAATAATCCCTTCGCTCCCCTATCACGACCACCTCCTCAACCTCCAAAGACTTTAATACCATATGCTTAGCCGCGCAATCCAAATTCGTACGATGTTTCACTAACCAATCCATGCCTAAAATGAGATCAAATTTGCCAAACGCAGTTCCATCAAATACGCCGGAAAGACAACCTCTTAGACCTCTAGGGGCACATCTCTAAACAGTTTATTCACTCTAACCGACTGTCCCAGTGGACTAATCATCGATATTTCTCTATTAGTAAGTTCAAACTGTATGCCCAATGTTTCATTCACAATATGTAACATATGAGTGCGTAGACTCAATATCAATTAAAGAGGTATATGGTACATTATGAATGAGAAACGTACCAGTTATGACATCAAGAGCGTCGTCATCCTCTCTGCGTTGAGCAGCATATACCAACACTGGCTGTCTTGCCTCTGTGTTACCAGTACATCTGTCCGGTGCTTCACGACCTCGTCCCAAACCATTTCCCCCTCTGACTGGACCACGGCCTCTCAGTGGCTATTGACCACCTTTCCCTAGATACACATAGCCCTGACTCGCAACTTGTATTTGAACGAGCCTCTGAGTACAGTTTCTAACCTGATGATACCTGGACCCACATCTGAAACATGCCCAATTCTTTTTCAACACTCTCCTAAATGAGATCTCCCACACTCAGCGCAAGGTTGCAGCCTGACAGCAACAATAGGAACCCCAGCTCGAGTTGGACCATCAAACCTAGGCCTCTTCTTAGGCCCACTAGAAGAACTTGAGGGCCCAAAATACTTCTTACTTCTGCCCCTATCCTACTCACGATTCTAACGCTCTGAGTGTTTCACATCCTTGGTAATCTTTGCCTTCTCCACCAGGTCAGAAAAGTCTCTTTCCCTCTGTGGGGATATTAGTACCCGCAACTCATCCCAGAGACCATCTCCGAAATGCATGCAGCGCTCATACTTAGTCGCGACTATGCCCCGAGCATACTGGCTCAACCGTAGAAACTCTGCCACAGACTTATTTCGCTAGATCAGACTCAAGAATTCTTTCCTCCGAGCATCCACATAACTCGCCCCAACATATTTTCCCTAAAAGGCCATCTTAAAGAAATCTCATGTCACACGGTAGGCCTGCGTGCCTTCCCTCACGGTAAGCGACCATTTATATGCCTCATCTCGCAGTAAAAACACTACTCCTTTCAGTTTTTGCTCCACCGTGCAATCGAGATCATCCATTATTCACTCTACAGGCTTCAACCAATATTTTTTTACATTTGAGGCTACACCAGAGATGCCCCTGGCCCCGTTCCACCGGAGTCGTACAAAATTGACCCTCGACCCACTGACCCAGTACTTGCTCCAGCAACTCTTTCAAGAACTCGCAACATCGCTTGGGACAGGGCATCATCCCCACTGGCTCGGTCATGAGACCCCGTTTCAGTCACTAGTGAGGCCAGCGCTTCCCTATCAGGCATATTTCTTGATACTGAGGATCTAGCCCTAGTACCTCGGCCTCTACCACGGCCACGTGTACCCCTTCTGTGACCTCTTGTGCTCATATCGATGTAGCGTACTTATCTATTTTAAGAGTTTTATGAATCAGCTTATAGTTCTCATAATTATTAACAGATATCTTATGACAAACAGTAATTAGGGTTGTTTTCGCAGATTAAATTCCTACCACAATTTTCAGTCCCCTATAGTCTCAATTTTTCTAACTAAGGAGTTTCAGTGTACTACTACTATCTCTAGTAGTTTCTCAATATAATCATTTCAGTATACAACAGAGTACAGTGTTAGGGAACTTACAGATTTGGTGCCGGAGACTCGGTGTGCCACACTTTCAGTAACATTATCACTTTCCAAACCAAAATTTAAACAGATTAGGAAAAATTTTAAAAACCCATTCCACAGCTGAGTTTTGCAACCTAGCTCCGATACCACTAAATGTAACACCCCAAACTAGGCCTAGACGTTACGACCAGATCTAACGTGTCACATCAAAATGTTGTTTGAAAACTATGCGTTCCTTTGGAAACCCTTCTACAATTTAAAACTTTCTACCATTTAAAATCCCAGCTTTTGTTGCTTATTATCAAAACAAGATTTACTCAAAGTCACTTTCTTGCAAAATATTATTATTTTAAAAACCTTGTTTGTTGCGGAAGTTTAATTCAACCAGTTGCGGAAACGTGACATTTTGAAAATAGTAGCAAGTTATAATTAAAAGCAACACCATATAAAATTTAAAAATCCCAATGGCCTTATTACAAAATTATTAACCCAATAAATAAAAAAACTAAAATAAAATAAAGTTGCTAAGTTTAACTTGAAACATATCAGATGTGTGGCCACCTCCGAGTCTCTTGTAGCTCCAAATCCTCTGTGGCTGTGGATTACCAGCCCAGTCAAAGAAAAGAGTGAGTTACGAGAACTCAGTGTATAATCCCCTATTACAGTCACAGTCTGGGACCAGGCCCATACGATATCAGTTTGGGCCTAAATCCTATTCAGTAAAAATCTAGGCCTAAGCCCTATTCAGTAATAATCTGGGCCTAAGCCCCATTCAGTAAAAGTCTGGGCCTAAGCCCTATGATATGCAAAACAGACATGTAACCCAACCCAATCCAGCCAATACACCACTCGTACCAACCAAACCCACCCAACCAGCACACCAATAACGCAGTCTAGCTGCTAATATCAACGCAGCAAAGCTACTAATAACAGTATACGTGGCTAAGCCACTAAAATCTGTATACATGGCAAAAGCCACTAAATCAGTATAACATGGCAGAGCCACCAGTACAGTGCTTCCTCCAAAATCTATAACCCAACCCAATACGGTATGTCATGTCATAATTAATTCATGTATGCAGTGCATCACAGTAAAAATCAATCATACAATTAATACTCATACATGAATGATACTACCACTAAGGGTATAACGGTCATTTGGTCAGTTGGGGTTAAAACAGTAATTCACCCCTCAAGGGTATTCTAGTAATCTTACCCATCGAGGGTAGTTCAATAATTTCACAATTGAGGGTTTTTCGATAATTGTACCCATCGAGGGTAGTTCAGTAATTTTAGTCATCTAACGGCCTTTCTGGAGGCCTACTATCGCCTCGAGCGACATAGGTTCCCTTTCTGATCAAAACAGTGCAATTGGGCCTAAAGCCCAATTTCGACCCGCCATACGCTCGTGTGGCCCATTCAGCCCATTTTCATCACAGTTCTACGAACTTCGTAGCCGCATCTATTATCCAGCAC
This sequence comes from Gossypium rotundifolium, assembly GCA_025506655.1. Classification (NCBI taxonomy): domain Eukaryota; kingdom Viridiplantae; phylum Streptophyta; class Magnoliopsida; order Malvales; family Malvaceae; genus Gossypium; species Gossypium rotundifolium. Next base: position 13,282,227 of record CP106728.1, on the reverse strand, counting down.
TTACCATGGATTTCACCCCTATGGGCACATTGGGCCCACTTGGCACACTTCGGCCCAACAAGGCCCATTACAGTCTAAGCCCATGAGAAAGTTCGTGGCACTCCTAATGGTTTATCGCTAACGTTTGTGGCTCAGTTTATCTCTACGAGCACTCGCACGCTCGAGTGATCTCAGATGTCGATATTCTGACTTTTCAGTATTTTGACTTTTAGTTGATTCACAGATCATTAGGATGTGAGTACACCCCTTCACTCATCGCATTGACAGAACAAAAAGGGGTGTAAGATTACACACCATTGATTACGAATGTGCCACCAATCCCTTAGCACTGATCCTGCATTAGACAAGATCAATAGTTATTCAACCGATTAAGAAGGTCATCCTCCCATTACACAACAAAATTGAAACCCCAATAACACCTACCTTGTTTCACTGAGTTTTGCTAAGTTCTTTCCGAATTTTAATGAAGATTAAGAATCCCTAAAAATATATTGGGTTACAACGCACCCTTATTAAAAGAGTTTGAAAAAAATATGATTAACATCCACCCTTGACAAATATAAAGCGAGAGTGCTTACTTGCTCAAGGCTAAGAGTACGAATCAATTGCTTTCGAACGCTTGTCCCTTCCTACACTTCGAGTGAACTACATACCAACCCACATCAGGCTACAGAAGGTGGGGAAGATTCGGCACTAGAGAGACAAGAATGATACCCACCATGAAAATAATTGCAAGAAAATCAATATACTTACTCTTCAAATTTGGCAAGACAGGTTTCCTTGAGTACGGCCCTAGAAACGTGACTTAAAAGAAGGATAAGAAGAGATTGATCTCGGTTTACTCAACTTAAATGACAATAGAAAAACGTTGAGGACAATGAAGAAGATAGGTTCGGCTAACTTGACAGGTACAGAAAAGAAGACAAGATGAAAAGATGAGATTGAATTCGGCCAATAAGCTACCGATAAGAAAGTGAACGAACTTGCATACAAGTCAGATCAGTAAGAAAGCAAATGAGAAAAGAAAGAAGTTCTCCCAGAGATTTCGGCACTAAAAACTTGCTCTCACTTGATCCCGAAAGTCCTAAAAGGTCACTTGCAACAGACAGGTTGGAAGAAAAGAACATTAAAATGCCAAAAAGAACCAAAACCCAAAAATGCTCCCAAATGACCCCTCAGCCGAATTTGTATTATACCAACCTCTTAGCCGAAATTTTCATTGATAAGCTGTAAAAGTAACATATTTTAACCCCATATTTAGCATGCTTTTGGATGATTTAGCCCTTAATTTATGTAAAAAGGTGCACTTAATCCTTTCTTTTCATGTTTTATACTCAGGAAAGCACCCGAGGACGAAAAGAACAAGAAACAGGCTTAAAATAGGCCAATTTGGGCCAAAGTGGAATTTGACACGGCCTGGACTTCAAGCCACACGGTCGTGCCTCGTCAATTAACTAGAACACGGCCTAACCACGATTTACACGGTTGTGCCTCCATCAACAGACCCAAAACACGGTCTGAAGTCAATTTACACGGGCGTTGCCATGGCCGTGCCCCTGTCGGGGAAAAGAGGAATTATACTCAAATTTGGATACTTTGAGGCAAAGAAACACATTCAAAGCCTATTCAAACACCGAGTAGGAAGTATACTTGAATTAGGACACTTAGAGGCCAAGTAAAAGCATCTCAAAGCCTATATAAAGAACTTAGAGGCCAACCTTTAGGGGGCTTAGACTTTCAAAATTCGGCAGAAGCTGAAACTTTTGTGGGAATCACTCAAAGATAGCCAGTTGATCCATCTCAAAAAGCCAGAATTCTACTCAAGACGGCGGATCTCTCCTTCAATTTCTTCAGGGGGTTTTAGGGATTTCTTATGTTTTGTTTTATCTTTTCTCTTGAGATGTTTTATTTTATCATTATGAACTAAACCCTTTAGATACCTGAAGGGGATGAAACCTAGATGAATTCTTTTATTGTCTTCTGAATTATATGATAAATACTTGATTTGTTCTTAATTATGTGTGCTTAATTCATGTGTTAATGTTTTCGGGATATTAATTCAAGTCAGATGTTCTTAGGTGGAGGAGCAAAAGTCCCTACTTAAGAATAGATCTAGCATAATTAAGTGGAGTTGTTCGCACGCCTAGAGGTAGGGTGACGAGATTTTGCCGAATTAGGTTGAAACCTAATATGGGAATCCATAGTTCAATTTACTGCTATTCTAGCGGGTTATTAAGTGAGAAAGAGATTTCTATTAATTAACCTAGGGTTAGACATTATTCGCCTCGAGAGAGGGTTTAATATACGTTAGGGAGTCTTACGGATCAAGTCAAGTGAATAAATCGTATGGTTAAGTGTTATATAATAAGTGAAGTCTAGGTGGATTCTTCCTGAGGGTATCATCGTGATCAACTGAGTTTCTCTTCAAGTTATTTCCCAATTCATTCTTTTTGTCTTTGCATCTTAGTTTAGTAATTAATTAGTTAATTTAGATTTAATCAACCAAATCATTTAATATTTAGGCTAAATAATAGAAAGAAAGTATTAGTACTTTTAGTTCCTTTGGGTTCGATAATTCGGTCTTGCCTAAGCTATACTACTGTTCGATAGGTGCACTTGCCTTAAGTCGTTGTCAGAGTTAGTTTCCAAGTTCGATCATTCTCTTTATAAATTTTAAATCTCGACAATCTAGACGATCAAGTTTTTGGCGTCGTTGTCGGGGAACTAAAATATTAAGAAAGCTCTATTTTTATTACTTTAGCCATTATTTTTATTTTTATTTTCACAATTTATTTTATTTTATTATTTTAGTCTTGCTAAATTTTCTTTCTTTTCCTAGCAGGTACCTTTAGTTTATGACTAAAAGGAACCCAACAGGACCTCTAGCATACGATAGTGATATCGAAGCTACTGCATGTAGAAATCGCAGAGAAATCAAGCGAGCCTTAAATTACCAAGAAGAACAACAACAGGACAGATCCAATCCTAATGAAGGGATGGACGAGAATAATCCACCACGAGATATGGCAGAAAACAATGCTTCGCGTACTATGTATGATTATGCTAAACCTCATTTAACAGGAGCAGAATCAAGTATTGTTAGGCCTGCTATAGCTGCTAATAATTTTGAATTAAAACCTAATACTATACAAATGATTCAACAATTTGTTCAATTTGATGGTTTGCAAGACGAAGACTCGAACACTCATGTAGCTAATTTTTTAGAGTTCTGTGATACTTTCAAAATAAATGGCATTTCTGATGATGCCATTCGTCTTCGGTTATTTCCCTTTTCATTAAGGAATAAAGCCAAATAGTGGTTAAACTCGTTACCACGAGGGTCAATTACTACATGGGACCAGATGATCGAAAAATTTTTATTAAAATATTTCCCACAGGCCAAAATGACCAAATTACGGAATGATATCTCTTCTTTTGTGCAGATGGATTTAGAGACATTATACGACGCATGGAAGAGATACAAGGATATCTTGAGGAGATGTCCACACCACGGATTACCTTTATGGCTTCAAGTCCAAACTTTTTACAATGGTGTAAATCCCTCAACGAGGCAACTAATTGATTCAGCTACCGGTGGAACCCTGAACAACAAAACTCCTGAAGCAGCCTACGAGTTTATCGAAGAGATGTCGCTGAACAACTATCAATGGCAAGTTACAAGAACAAGGCCAACAAAATTAGCCGGAGTTTTCAACATCGACGCAGTAACCATGCTGTCAAATCAGGTAGAGATGATGAATAAAAAGCTTGACAATTTGTGTTCTTTGCAAGTAAATCCGGTAATGTAGTGCGACGCAAGTGGAACCGTGACGAATCCTGAGTTTCCACCCTACCAATTGGGCACGAAAAATGAACAAATGAATTATATAGGTAATAATTTCAAATCTAATAATAATCCTTATAGTAAAACCTATAATCCAGGTTGGAGGAACCACCCAATTTTTCGTGGGGAGGTCAAAGAGGCCAACAAAATCAAGGAAATCAAAAACAACAACCTCTTTTAGATTTCTGAAATCAGCCCTATCCATAGGAAAAGGAGCCGAGTCTTGAAGAGATGCTGAAGAAGTTTATGGCAGACACAAATGCCCGTCTCCCAAAAACTGATACAACACTTGATAACCAAGAAATATCGATCAAAGAGATCAAGGACCGAGTTGGGGAAATCACTAAATCGATTGGACAACTCACGCAGCTGATGTCCGAACGACCACAAGGGCATCTACCAAGCAACACTGAGATTAACCCAAAAGAGCAAATCCAAGCCATAACAGCTCATAGTAGTATAAAGGTAGACAAACCCAGTTCAATACAAGAAGACGAAGTGGAAGAAGATAAAATTAATGTAACACAAGAAAAGCCAAAATCGGTAATCAAAGAGTACCAGCCTCGCATACCTTATCCTGAAGCGTTGAAGAGAGATGATTCAGAAGGATAGTTCAGTAAGTTTCTTAAACTTTTAAAGAAATTACGTATTAACTTACCGCTTCTTGAAGCTCTTTCATAGATGCCAGATTCGTGGAAATTTTTAAAACAGCTTCTGACTAACAAACATAAGCTAGATGAGGAACCACATGTAGAATTAAACACAGTATGCTCAGTAATGTTATAGAATAGACTACCACGGAAGCTAAAAGATTCAGGGATTTTTACAATCCCATGTTTAATTGGTAGACTAACTGTTGATAATGCATTAGCTGATTTAGGGGCAAGTATAAATGTCATACCCTATAAAATGTTTAAGCAGCTAGGTCTAGGGAAACCCAAATAAACTAGGTTGAGTATTCAATTAGCTGATAAAATTGTTAGAATTCCTAGTGGTATTATCAAAGATGTTCTTGTAAAAATTGAAAAATTCATTTTCCAAGTAGATTTTGTTGTCTTAGACATGGATGAGGATAACTCGATTCCTTTAATCCTAGGAAGACCCTTTTTAGCAACTGTCAGAACTAAAATTAATGTTGCCACAGGAGAACTCATACTTTGTGTAGGTGACGAATCAATCAGTTTACAAGCTCTTGACTCAGCCAGGACATTGATCAATGAAGGTGAGAAAGTAAATCCAGTTGATAATCAATCTATTCAAATCCCACAGCAGGATTAACAACAGAGCTACAAACCTGAACAGAAGCAAGGACGCTGTGTCAATAAAGAAGAATTATGTAAGGAGCAAAGCTTTGAGGACAACAAACTAGAAGAGTGGAAAACACATTTTAAAGAGAAGCCAGAACCACACGAGGTAAAACTGAAGGAGCATCTAGAAGAGCTCGTAGGGACATCGAATCACTTCAAAATAGGAGATCAGGTATGGTTAGATAAAATAGATCCGCGCATCACCACACCAACCCTAAGTTCAAACGAAGACATTCTTTTTGAGGTACGCAATATCTTTCCATGTGGAACAGTCGAGGTAAGCAATCCCATATTCGGCACTTATAAGGTAAATGCTTCTCGACTTAAATTTTATAAAACTGATAGTATGAAGGAAGATATTCAAACATTTAAACCACCATAAATTATACGAATGAAAAGGACAGTCTAGCTTAAGACTTTAAACGAGCGCTTCTCGGGAGGCAACCCGAGCACTAACATTAATTTCTATTTTGTGATTTTAGTTTTTGTTTTTTTATTTTCTCTTTTAGAATTTCAATTAACTGAAAGTGCAAATTCCTAAACCACACGGCCTAGCACACGGTCGTGGCCGTGGCCGTGTGGGTACTCCGAATCGCTGTACTGACATGGCAAGAGATACGAGTCAGACGGAATCAATTCACCAAAGTCACGGGCTCACCTACTTCACCACGGCCATGTGAAGTGGCCGTGGACCAATACTGCCTTTTCAGGAATGGGCGTGGCATCTGGAGAACAAGCGTGGGTGAACACAAACGGCCGTGCGATGCGACCGTGTGAAGATACTGGCTTATCAACCCCGGTGTGGTAATAAAAACACGGGCATATAGATCCCAACACGCCCCCAAACACGGCCATGCGACGCGGCCGTGTAAGTCGACACACCCACAGTACACGGGCGTAGGAAAGTGTCAGAAGCCAAAATTCTATTTAAACCCACCTCTTCCCCCTCTTCTCACTCACCCTCCTCTCTCCTTTCTTTCTTCCTTCTTCTTATCATATTTCACCTCTCTCCTTTTCTTCTAACATTCTTATAACTCTTGAGACACCAAACCATGCTGAAGAAGCGTAAGCGGCCAACCACAGTCTCCTCAAAGGAGACCGATTCACATGAGTTCATGCCGGTAGCTTCAGCTATTCGACAAGCTAAGGGTCTTTGAGACTTTTTCGGTTTTATTTTTCTTTTCTCTTTTGCTTAAATTTCCTTCCTTTGACTCTCTTATGCTTAATTTAATCTATTTGATTTAGTTTCTTTGATTTAGGTTCTAAAGGCTGCTTGGTAATCACGCACCACAACCTTAGAAATCACCCCACTTCGCGAACCATCTATCAATAAGGACTCCTTAGTCCATTAATCTTTTCTTTTAATTTTAGCTCCCCAATTTCTTCATCTAGCATAGAGATTGTCGGTAGCCACCCCACCAGGCCCATAGAAAACGTCCCCACCTCCAATTCAACAAGGGAACAAGGATTCATCCAAAAATTCAAAAAATGTTACTTCTCCCCTTCTCTTTTGATTTTATTATTACATGATTATTTATCTATCTTTGTACATTGAGGGCAATGTACATCTTAAGTGTGGGGGGTAAAAGCACCTAACTTTTTACATTATTCTCAAATCCCTAAATTTAGTCTTGTTTTTAAGAAATTTTCTCATATTATTAATTAGGATGAAATTTCTGATGATTTATGATTTTTATTAATATGTTTTGGATTAAGTCATTGATAATTGTTCATTGATGATTAAATTTGAAGAATACTAGAGAATCAAGCATGATAAGTCTATTTTTCAAGAATCAAAAATTTTCTAGGTTGTTGAACTGAATTTGAATATTACCTTGAAATTTGAAATTTACAGGAATTGATGTCAAACACCCATAATTTTTGTGAGATTTTGAGCCTTATAGAGCATATATTCTTTTTCGTGCTCACTTTATTGATTATGAGTGTGTCAACACTGATTTGTTATTCTAGAACTTGCCTCGATTATACATGTCAAGACCACATTATTGATTTGATATACTGAGATGATAAAGGCACCTAGGTTTTAACCCATTCACTCTACTAAAAAGCCTACCTTCATTATTAACCCTTAGTGAACCCCGTTGATCCTAACAACCCTTTTTATTGATTCACCCACTAATATTAACAAAAACACTTTGTATTTGTTATCACCATTCCTTTGACTACCCCTCTATCGAGAATTGATTTGATCAGTTGCCTAATTAGTTTATTTCAGTTGATAAAGTTCTTTCTTTATTATGTATTCACTTAGTTTGTTTTCTCAAAAAAAATCGATCGAAAAATCAAAGTATATTCAGCATTAGTAGTATAAAAAGTGAGCTTGTGCATTTAATTTTAAATTATCAAGGAAAAAGCTCGTAGTATTATTAGTTTCAAAGTTTCAATTGATGTAATCATTTATTTTCTAGTTCATTATTCTTAGTTAGGTAAATTTGTCAGGTCAATCTCGATTTTTAACCTTCAAATTCAGCCTTTATCCACTCCTTTAACCTAAGCCCCGTTACAACCCTGTTAAAGACCTTTTGATTTGTGTATCATCTCATATTACAGTGGTGGAGATTTAATTTTCAGGCAAGCCTATGGGATTAACTTTTCAGGTTCGACTGTTGAGTGCTTAATTGTGAACCTTAAACACTTTTGAGTGATTTGAGTGAATCTTTAGTGAGGATGTCAATACTTGTCGGTTTTGAATCAAAGATAATTATTTAGATAAGGGGAGACACCTATGTTTTCAAGCTACAAAATATATGACTTAGAATTATTTGAATCTTTAAGAGTCTTTAAGTTAAATTATCCATGTATGAATTATCTAAGAATTATGATGAGGCATTATTAATAAGAATTATGAATTATGGGAAGCTCATTTTAATTGTAAGTTGAGAATTTTGCTTGAGGACAAGCAAAAGCTTAAGTGTTAGGGTATTTGATAAGTCGTAAAAGTAACATATTTTAACCCCATATTTAGCATGCTTTTGGATGATTTAGCCCTTGATTTATGTAAAAAGCTACTTGTAATCCTTTCTTTTCATGTTTTATACTCAGGAAAGCACCCAAGGACAAAAAGAACAAGAAACGGGCTTAAAATGGGCCAATTTGGGCCAAAGTGGAATTCGACACAGCCTAGACTTCAAGCCACACAATCGTGCCTTGTCAATTAACTAGAACACGACCTAACAACGATTTACACGGCCGTGCCTCCATCAACAGACCCAAAACAAGGCCTGAAGTCAATTTACACGGGCGTGTGCCATGGCCGTGCCCTTGTCGTGGAAAAGAGGAATTGTACTCGGATTTGGATACTTTGAGGCGAAGAAACACATTCCAAAGCCTATTCAAATACCGAGTAGGAAGTATACTTGAATTAGGACACTTAGAGGCCAAGTAAAAGCATCTCAAAGCCTATATAAAGAACCTAGAGGCCAACCTTTAAGGGGGCTCAGACGTTCGGAATTCGGCACAAGCCAGAACTTTTGTGGGAATCACTCAAAGATAGCCAATTGATCCATCTTAAGAAGCTGAAATTCTACTCAAGACGGCAAATCTCTCCTTCAATTCCTTTAGGGGGTTTTAGGGATTTCTTATGTTTTGTTTTATCTTTTTTCTTGAGATATTTTATTTTATCATTATGAACTAAACCCTTCAGATACCTGAAGGGGATGAAACCTAGATGAATCTTATTATTATCTTCTGAATTATATGATAAATATTTGATTTGTTCTTAATTATGCGTGCTTAATTCTTGTGTTAATGTTTTCGGGATATTAATTTAAGCCAGATGTTCTTAGGTGGAGGAGCAAAAGTCCCTACTTAATAATAGATCTAGCAAAATTAAGTGGAGTTGTTCGCGCGCCTAGAGATAGGGTGACAAGATTTTACCGAATTAGGGTGAAACCTAATATGGGAATCCATAGTTTGATTTACTGCTATTCTAGGGGGTTATTAAGTGAGAAAGAGATTTTCGTTAATTAACCTAGGGTTAGACGTTATTCACCTCGAGAGAGGGTTTAATCTACGTTAGGGAGTCTTACAGATCAAGTCAAGTAAATAAATCGTATGGTTCAGTGTTAGATAATAAGTGAAGTCTAGGTGGATTCTTCCTGAGGGTATTATCTTGATCAACTGAGTTTCTCTTCAAGTTATTTCCCAATTCATTCTTTTTTTCTTTGCATCTTAGTTTAGTAATTAATTAGTTAATTTAGATTTAATCAACCAAATCATTTAATATTTAGGCTAAATAATAGAAAGAAAGTAAGTATTAGTACTTTTATTTCCTTTAGGTTCGACAATTCGGTTTTGTCTAAGCTATACTACTGTTCGATAGGTGCACTTGTCTTAAGTCATTGTCAGAGTTAGTTTCCAGGTTCGATCATTCTCTTTATAAATTTTAAAACTCGACAATCTAGATGATCATTCATCCTATCAACACTTCTAATTTCGGCCAACACTCCCACTCTCATCCACCTCCCCGATTTTCTCCACCACAACCTCCTAGAACCGCTCCTATCTATCCATTTGAAACTTTTGACCAAGTTTCCAACTTCCCTTGTAGAGTTTGATCCGAACTCTACTTCCTCCACTCTCAAGTCACAAAATAAAAGTCTCCAAGTGCAATTAGTGGGATTCGAACCCCACTCTTCCTTTTTATCCCATTGAAGCCACACCACTAAGTCCCAGCAGGCTCTTTGCATCACAAAGCACACAAAAATATACTTAAGTCCTACTACTAACAGCCCTCTCCTCTTAAGGGCCAAAAACATTTTTCCAAAGCTCAGACTCGAACCCAGGCCCCCTTAGAACCCCCAAATACACTCAAATAGCTAGCCGTTCAAGCACAACATGAATTTAAGTAAAACTACAAACCCCTAATTTTTGGGGCGTTACAACTGGCACTGTGTGTGCGGTACCGAGATACATTCGGTTCTATGTAAAGGCACTAAGTGTGCGATGATATTAAAGCTTCGGCTATGAAATTTTCACTAAGTGTGCGATGTATAGAGAAAATAATGAAGATTGATCGAAATGTGAAATTGGGCATTGAGTACCAAAATTTGAGGTTAACTAGGTGTATGCAAAGGTATGTATAAAACCTATGTGGTTGATAAACTTGTAGATGATGGATGAATTGTGATGTGAGCATATGGCTATAGTTGAAATTTTGTATTCATGGAAATTTATCTATGTGATGGTTTGTTTTGTATAATGATTTGAATTATTGAGTTAAATGTATTGAATTACGAATTTACTAAGCTTTAAAAGCTTACTGTGTGATATGTTTCTCTTTTTTACAGTGTCAATAAAGCTAGCTCAGATCCGGGGATCGTCAGCGACTCAATCACACTATCTGCTATCTATTTTGGTACTTTTGAAAGATGTGTGTATTTGAATATGGCATGTATAGGCTAGTTAATGTAACATGTTTTCAAGTGTATAAACCTTGCCATGTGATTTGGCTTGGTAGAATGATGGTTGATACATGTTTTGAGCTTGTGAAAATAATGTCTTATAAGTGTAGGTGTATACCCTATGTGAGTGATCATTATTGCAAGAATTTAGCAAGATGAAAATGGTATGTTTTATGGTAGGATTAATAAGGAATGAATGTTTGATAGATTACATGATTTTGGTTGTGTAGCTAATAGTTTGGATTGGTATATTTTGGTGGATTTGTATAAGAAGTTGAATGATGTTGTTATGAGTTTAAATTGAATATGATTTGGTATGTTTGAATGCTAATTGAAGTATGAAATTGGATTGGTTTGTGCTTGTAGGTGTGACACTAAGTGTGGGTGGAAAATTGGCCTTACAAATGGCCTATAATTGCCCACATGGTTGAGCACACGGGCGTGTGGCTCGACCGTGTCCTTTGAGGTTGTATTTCAAAACAAGTCAGACTCGACCACGGGCTAGACACACAGGCGTGTGACTAGCAGTATGGTGCAAGTTAGTGTCAACCATGGGTGAGGCACACGGGCGTGTCTCAGGCCGTGTGAACAAGTTAGTATGTATGCCCTATTTTGCCACGGCTTGGATGCACGGGCGTGTCCGATGCTGTGTGAGGCACACGGCCTACCCACACAGGCATGTAACCTCTGTAACATAGAAAAATGTTTAATTTTCAAAAATTTTTGTATGTGTTCAGTTTAGTCCCGACCCTATCCTAAAGCATGTTTAAGGTCTCGTAGACCTCATTAAGGGACTAGATGTTTATATTTTGATATGTTTCAATGATGATTAACTTTGTGTTGAAAAATGATATGAAATATTTGAAAATGATTAGTAATGCCTATTAACCCTAGTCTGGCGACGGTTACGGGTTAGGGGTGTTACATTTTATTGGAACAAATCCGATTTGAAAATGTTTTTCTTGCACAACAGAAAATTAAAATTTTGAAAATCGATCTGATGTGTGATATTTATAGCAATAAACCTTAACTGAATTCGTACTTGTGTTTTTAGCTTATCAGACGTTTGTTATTCCGACTTTCAACCAAATGTTCTTCTCCGCTATTATCGTACCACAAACTACTTCGAGTGTGGGCTCGAATCAATTGAATAGAAACAAAAAACTAGAAAAAGCCTTTTCGGGTGAAAATGAAAATGCTCTCTTCTTAATAGAAACCGGTAGAATTGTTATTTCGAAAAAATGTATGTAATAGTTGAGAATAAATTCTCTTTATTTTTCGGTAGAATAACAATTTCTCAAAGTTGTGTTCATAGTTCTACCGGCGCCATTTATTTATAAGAACAAAAGGTAGAACCCTTGTTGAGTTGTAGTGGTTTATTTCAAATAGAAAAATAATATTCTACTTAGAATAAGACTAAGGTGGATGGCACACCCTAGTATTCCTACTAGGGTTGCCACCCCCTTCATGTCAATAAGGGGTTTTTGGGCCTCTCTCACATCGGGTCCAATTACGAGTACTTGTAATTGGGCCTTTTTGACCCATTACTCTGTAATGTGAACCAACCCAATTGAATTTTTCTATTTCCCAAAATAAACTTTAATATTTATATATAAAACAATTTTCTCATCCCTATTTTACCCCTAGCAAAAGTTTAACAATTTTATCCCTAGTAAAATTTTGACGATTTTGCCCCTAGTAAAATTTCAAGAAAATATGCTAAATATTTCACAACTCAACATGTTCACTATGACCAAATGGTTTATTTTCATTTTCGGGCTTCAAAACAGTCCAAAAACATAAACTCATTTTTCGATCATTTTTTAAGTAATCCATATAGGATTACAAATGAATCATTTCCATTTTCATTTTTGGAAACCTACATTCATTTTCAAATGATTTCATTTCTCCATTTTGGAGAAAACCATAATCATTCCTGAATGTTTCCTATTTCTCTTTTCCTATTCATTTCGATTCAAACACACAATTCATTTATAGTTTCAATGAGTTATCGGAGGGCCAGATTGGACATATGTAGTTGAGGCTCAAGTGGTTTATAATTGAATTCCAGTTTTTCTCCTACTAATAATAAACTCATTTAGTCACAAAGCCATTCCACTATAGTATCATGACTGAGCTATCTCCAACGACATACCATTACGAAAGCAACTACTCGGAGTTTGTCCAATGACCTTGTCATAAGTGTGTTACCCTCATAAGGTATCATTGATCTCTTTGGGATAATATCAGTTCTCCCAATATGATCCTATTTTATCTCATGGTAACCATTACATATTCCTTCATTAAAAATCAATCACTACTAAATAGTGATCAAGCCATTCATCATAAAGACAGACGACTCGTGTCTACGTTTACTTTTCATCAATCATGTAATGCTAATGAGAGGATATCATTTAATCATGTTTTAGGTTATGAATTCCATTGTTGTGAATGACGCTACATACTACAGAAGTCGTACACCCAATGTACCAACTTTTGGTTCCTTATCTATTTGAACTCAGACTTTTACTTATATCAAAGTGTACAAGTCACACATACATAGTCTGTCATCCACTCAAGATTTAGGTATGCCACACTATGAACGTTGCAAGTGAATAAGTCCATAAATGGATTTTGGATCTATTATGCTTAGGTCATGTCCGATGTACTGTCAGTCCAGCCAGTCACATCTATGTCTCTATTTTCGAAGAGTCATCCACTCTGACGCCTAAGACAAAGAATCTTCCTAATTGGACTTGATAGAAAACATATTAGTCTTTCAATTGGTTTACCCATTTCCAATTAGACTAAGGACATGTTTAGAATCATCTACTAATATAAGTTGTATTTTTGTATTATGATCCGACCACGTAATACCATTTAGTATTAGTTAAACATTAGACAAACCAGTAAGCAACATTTGCTTCCATTTTGCTTTGCCTGCAAAAACAATATACAAAGTATTAATATAATTCATGAATAATTTATTAATTAATCTATTCAAAAAATTACAAGTGTACTTAGACGAAAATATTACATTAAGGCACCATATCCAACAAAGAGGTCCCACAGTGTTTAGGGGGAAAACTCGCAACAAAAACGAGTCCGCTGGAAGGTGGTGTCTACTTATTCCTGAAGCAACATTGGTGTAGAGGGCCTTCCTTCTATCCCACTCTTAGTGCAAGCAAGGTTGTATCGTCTTCGCTCCTGCTATCCTAGTTCTATCTACTTCACCCTTTAATGCCTATGTTAGGAGTGGTTCTATCGAATGAATATTTGGCACAACTTCTAGTACCATTGTGATGGCTAGCACTTCCCAGTTGCACCACCTTATCATGTTTTATGCAATATGCCTATCATCTCTACTAACCTAGGTTTGTGTATGGATACTAGTGGCTAGTTGCTGGGATAGGATTCATAGTATATTTGTTGATATGGATATGGTAAAGCAAATTGATTGTAAGGGTTGTTATAACGAGTTCCAAAGTTCTGGGTTAGTTGGGTCTGATTAATATTTTGGTTTTGCTTTTGATTGACTTGATTGGTAGAAATGTTGGTTTCTAGGTTTTCCATCAAAAAGATGTCATGACGGGAGTGAGTCCATGCTTACCATACAAATTTTAATGGTAATTTAGGTAAAGTGGTGAAGATGTACTATTCACTTTGTTTGGTACAAGGTAGAGATCCATTAAACATGGTCGCTGGAGAAGAGAGTATGAAGGGGAAGAAGAAGAAGAAAAGAGAATTGGATTTTGTGGTATTTAGGGGATGTCTGTGCTACCTAGTTGCTTCAAGCCTTTTATACTCTTAATCCCTTATCCCTAGGTGCCATATGTCATGCTACCATTGGTGAGTCAGAGTTTGGTGTCCTGAAGGTATAGGTTTAAGTAGGCTAGCATTATGATTTGCTCTGTGTGACTTCGAATGAGATGTGACGAGAGCCTAGTGTGGGAGTTAATGAATAAGGCTCACTCAATCATTGGCTTAGAGGTTTTTGCAAGGGGTTCTTCTAAGGGGTTTGTCTACAACATTGGTTAGCTTATTGCTCATTTTGAACAGTTATGATGTAACAAACTTTTTAACTTTTAAAGTATAGAGATCAAATCTCAAATTCTATATAAGTTCAAATATGATGCACAATAATATAGAGTTAAAAGACAAAAGAATCTTCCTTGTCTTAAAGACAATGGGGCTAATATTTATAAGGTTGTTAGAAATTTAGTCCTTATATTTGTATTTTAAGAATTTAGTCTCTCTACTTTTTAAATTTCAAGTTTAACTATTAATTACATTAAATTTTTTGTTAAATTCAAGTTACTTACATCTTTTATTCAATTACATTATTACCAAGTGAGTAATTTTTTTTATTTCAAAATGTCACAACAAATATATGAAAAAAAATATCGAGTTAACAATTGAACCTAAATTTTAAAATTTAAAAAGTAGAAAAATTAAATTCCTAAAAATACAAGTACAAAACTAAATTTCTAATTTTTGAAAAGTATGTTTTAAACACACGTGTAAAGTTAGTTTTGAATTTGTTTTTCCATTTTAAATATCAATGCATGCCACACTCACCCAATTCTAAACAAGGAAAACGTAAAATAAAGTCAACCATAATAAAGCTACTTTCACATTTCCGTGGCTATTTTTCTTATAATCTTACGATATCAAATGATAAATTGATTCAATAATACCAAGCTTTCTGAAAAAAATGTGTCCTCAACTAATCAATGCTGAATTGCATATTTCTTTGTGTTAACTAGAAATAGTTACATTCTGAGATATGATTAATTTTTAACCTTCTTCTTTTTGTTATTTGCTGTGATAATATCTCCCACAACCCAATATTTTTTTACCGCAAATAGTACCTTTTCGGATACTAGAGGACCGTCCTCGTGATCCACCATTCTAGCATCCCATCTCATTCCTCCCACAATTTTCTTTACCTTGATCAACACGTTAACGTTATCACGGATTATGACGGACCCTTCAGGCCGTAAAATTCGATCCATCTCCAGAAGAATGTCTTCGGCTTTACATCTGCAACGATAAAACACAAGCATATAAGCTTCCACGGTTCTTGTAATCAGCAAACATGTTGTACATGTGTGTGCAAAGATGAATTCGATCAGTTGAAAATCTGGGCAAACGCTGCTTCCTAGGCAAGTCATTTAAGGTTCAAGCTGTTGAGTTCTGCAATTGATACTAAAGTATGAACATAGTGACTTCGAATATAGAGCGAAAACTTACTTATCCTTGTACAAACTGAAGATACCGTTTGCGTGAATGAGGTCGTATGTCCGAGGATACGTAGAGAAAGCTTCACACCTGACATACAGAGGAACCCGGAAGGACGGGATCCGTTACACAATAGTTAAGAAAGTCACTTTAAGGATATATATATACACACGAGCTGGGAATCAGAAATGTTACAGTTACCAGTCATGATATATGCCGATCAATCCACGGTCGGAAATAACTCCCAATGTGTCTTTTTCGGCTATTGTTGGCATAACATTCATGACCCACAGCTTTGGAGAATCAAGAGCGGCAGCAAAACTTCCTAGACCGGCATTCATGTCCATGATGTTGCGAAACCTCCCAGAGTCGATGAGATTGTTTATACTCTTATATGATTTGACATGCTTCTCCCATATCTGAATATCCTCTTGATACATATCGACAGATACTCCGGGAACAGATCCACTCGATATTCTAGGAGGGATAGCATTAAGCCTATCCGGAAAGGGCTTCCATTCTTCATATGACTTGGTTGACTTCGGATAAGGAGTTACGCATGCTTCCATTTTCTTGTACCTGTGTAAACAATACAAAAGATTCTTCAAAAACAAGCAACGTAATTCCGTTGTTCGAAATTGTCATTTCTATTTAGCCAATATACATATGAAAACCCGTTTATAGGCAATACTATACCAGACATCATCCGGATAGCTTGGTTCACATAGATTCGGTTTTATATCTTGCTGGCGACATAAATCGTAATTTGTTCTTTTCTTCCAAACAGCAATGTCACCCAGCTCATCCAGCTTTTCCCAACAAAGGAGTCTCGCAATCTCTTCGATTTTCCTTTGTTCCTCTTCGAGATCCTCTTTAGGACGCTTCCATGCTCCGAAATAAGTCCTCCAGTTGATAGGAGGACCAGAAAGAACCCAATAACCACCTGGTCGAAGAACTCGATCGACTTCCATCATGTACAATCCATCTGTCGAAAGATGTTCAATAACAATGTTATAATGTACATTCCATCATATAGGAGTTGGCATATGCTTAAATTATCCCACATATGGAGCCCCCCTTAGAACGGCTCCTCAAAAAAGATAACTTTTATAGTTTTCATGCTCACCATTTTCGCCCCATGGAATCAAGCAACGAGAACAATGAGCCATGTCAAAGGCTCTCGTAGCAAATGGCATCTTTATTGATCCGAGAACTCCGATAACAGCTGGCACACCTCTTTCAAGAGCAAATTGAACTTGTGCTTCATGAGAATCTCTAGGCGCAAATGACATTGTTATAACATTCTTTTTGAATAGATATGCACCGAGACTTGCAACCTAAACACCGTACAGGAAAAATCAATCTGCTACGACGAATTTAATAAAGAATGCATGAAAAGCATTCAGCCAATAACATTACAATAGTTTCTTCAATGCTAAGTTTCAATTACATCAAAAAGCATGTTAGTTGAAGAACATAATAGAATTAGAAACCTGATTTATAATTTAAACTTACCCCACATCCTGTATCTAATGCAGTTCTCACCATACCATTGTCTATGGGAATCGCGGATGCAAGTTGATTAATATACGTATCGGCTCCTTGCGGAAATTGCGTGCCTCCACCTGGGAACCTAAACACATTTCCCTCATACTGAATCCAGTTTTGTACAGCTTTCTCGACTGTCAAGCTCTTATAGGGTGCGTTCGCAAATGGCACATAGTCCCTACTTTGTGGCCATGGAAATGGTGTTGCATATCCTTTGGGAGCCGGGATAAGACACTGCAGCTTCTCATCTTCAGGAGGACAATGTCGTTCCCGGTAGATCATATTGTCTCGAGGAAATCTCATCGCCCTCATTTGATCTTGACAAGGCGTGTAATCGACATACTTTGCATGACATGATGGGAACTCTTTGGCTGCTTTGTCTGAACCATCAGCCGTCACGACATCATCACCATGATGAGTCTCGTAGTTAAGGTTCGAAATGACGCTGCAATCTGTTTGTTTAGTGATAGCCGAGGCGATCTTGTCGCCTTTGCCGAAACCGCTTCGTTGCCAAGCACCTAATATATAGAAGAAACAACATAAACCAATCACTATGAAAATCGACGCCGAGCTCCTCGATTTCAGCTCCCCGGAGTTCCCTTTAATTGCCATAATTCACCTTAAATCTGTTAACTAAAATGAAGAAAAAAAAAGGAAATCCTTCAGTAAGGCCTCATAAACTATAACTAAACATGAAAATAATTCAATTAAACCAAAGTGTTATGGCACATTTCAAATTGAAATACAATTAGACTCATATTGCTACAGATATAATTAAGAATGAAACAAACAAGAACGGATCAAACACGAAAACCAGTAACGCCGATGGTGATCATACAGATACTATATATATATATATTTCAATAACGATCAGGTGTGGACTAATATAGAAGAAAATACAAAACTTTAATGAGATTCAAAAAGCAAAGGTTGAAACTTTTGAATGAATTATGATTGGTTCAACAATGCATTAAAATAAGATAATATTAATAATAAAAACAACCCACTTTACGATTGAAATAACATGTTAAATTGTAAGAGAAAAAGATTCAAAGTTTCTTACAGAACACCAATGTAAGGATGGAGTTGTAACTAAACCATGAGCAAAGGTTTTTGTTGCAGGGGGGAGGGAATTCCAAAGACGGGAAGAAAGGTAGTTTTCTTTAAAAATATAAAATAAAAAAGGGAAAAATGGGATATGGAATGGGTTTGGTTTGTAGTCTTTTGAGTTGTTGTGGGTATGTTAGTTTGTTGAGAATGTCGCTCTGTGTTTTTCGGAGGAAACTATGAGCTTGTTCTTTCTTCTATTTCCATTGCCACTTTTTCCGGTTTTAAAATAAGAAATTATTTTCCCTCTTCTTTATTAAAGAAAAGAAATTAATATAAATCTTGTTATAAAGAAGAAACTTTTGGAATTTAGTTTAAAATTTTATAAAGGCATCTTCCAACTTTACCAGTCTTCCATTTAATTTTTCCTTTTTAGTAATTAAATTTTTTATTAAATCATTAAAAAATAGATACATGTGGAGTGTCACATGAATGATATGATAATATTTAATTATTTTGTAAATTTTTATAATTTTATAATTTTAATTTTAAAAATAAATTTTGAATTTTTAATTTTTAAAAATTTAAAAATTATTAAAATACTAATATGTCATCCACGCGACGATTCACGTGTATGCCATGTCAGCAAAGTTAAAAAACGTTAACTTTTTATCTATTTTGGGATGATTTGACAAAAAGCACAAGTTTAAGGGCTAGAAAAGGTAAAAAATAAATGGAGGGCTAAAATGATTTCTTTTGTAAAGTTAGAGAGCTAAAAAAAATTTATACAACATTTCCTGGAACTTATACGAGCCTACTTATACTCTAAAGTTAACCGAGATTGAAAAATGACCAAATTGCAATGTTTTCAAATTTTCAGATCAGGTATCGATACATCTGCCTGGTATTAATATCAATTTGATCTTTGATGTTTAGAAAAATTGAACAAAAATAAAAGATATCAATACCTTTCATAAAGTATCAGTACCTTCTACAAAGTATCGATACCTTACCTTGTATCGATATCATATTATAATTCGATGTTTTGAAAATTTAAAGAAAAATTACTTAAGTATTGATGCCCTTCCCAATGTATCGATACCTCATAAAAAATTTCAAATTCTGCATTTGGTACCTACCTCATTCCAATCCATTACCCATACCAATTCACATCTTAAATACTAATTCATATGCTTTATATGGATTCTAACCAATATCAAAACATGTCATCTTAAACTATGCATCAACAATTCATCATTGTACCATTTCAACTAGGATCTCTATCACATTAATATACATTCAATAACATGCTTATACCCTAATTCTATCAATTAAACAAATAATACCAAACTTCAATTACCAACTTAGTATATACATGTTTATAATCATTTACTAATTTCAAATTTAACAATCCCAAACATAATAATATATTAAGGTGACTCCATTAGGTACATGCCAACTAACAAAACAAAAGGGATCCACTAACATTGATGAGTCCAGGATTCTATCTAGATGCTAAAACCGATATTTGGGATCTCGCTTGAAACCTAACCTGCACACGGAAAACAACCATATACTGAGTAATAAACTCAGTGATATTTCTATAATCGGACATTATAATACAACTTAAATAAATTAAAAACACTTAATAAAAAGGTCATTCAATACCAATGCCAAACAACATGTTATTACATACATTCCACTATATGAATCATTTCCTTCAAGTTCAATTAACTAGTATACACTACACCAAAACATACCTTTAGCGGCGTTTTTAGTGGCGTTTTAAAGAAAAATGCCGCAAATATTATACATTAGCGGCGTTTTAAGGAAAACGCCGCAAAAAAAGATCAATAGCGGCGTTTATTAGTAAAACGCCGCTAAAAAGGACATATTGCGGCGTTTATTTGTAAAACGCCGCTAAATGTCTGAGCATTCGCGGCGCTTTTGGTAAAACGCCGCTAAAAGTCTGATCATTAGCGGCGCTTTTACGAAAACGCCGGAAAAAGTCTGAACATTAGCGGCGTTTTTGTCAAAACGCCGCTAAAAGTCTGAACATTAGCGGCGCTTTTGGGAAAAGGCCGCTAAAAGTTAATTTTTTTTGAACTTTAGTGGCTTTTTTTATAGAAACGCCGCAAAAAGAATATTTTATTTTAGGGTTAATGATTTAGGACTTAATTAAGGTTTAATGTCTATAGTTTATAGTTTTAGGGTTTATGATATAATGTTCATTATTTTGGGTTAATGGTTTATGTTTTATAGTTTAAGGTTTATGGGTTTCTAAATTAAGTTTAGGGTTTAGAGTTTTTTAGTTTAAGGTTTAGTGTTTTCTCGTTTAGGGTTTATGTTTTATTATTTATTTAAAGGTTTATAGATCATGGGTTTTTGGATCATGTACTTTATGGATTACGGTTTAAGTGTTGGGGTTTAGGGGAATAGGTTAAGGGTTATGGGAATATGGTTTGGGGCCGGTTAATCTTTAGGGGTTATTGTTTTATGGTTTAAGGGTTTAGGGTTTAGGGTTTTAGGGTTTAGGGATACTATGCATATTGGTTTATAGTTTATAGTTTATAGTTTAGGGTTTAAGGGTGTATGATTTAGGGTTTAGGGGTTAATTAGGGTTTATAGTTTAATAAGGGTGTATGATTTAGGGTTTAGGGTTTAGGGGTTAATTAGGGTTTAGGGGTTAATTAGGGTTTATAGTTTATAGTTTAGGTTAGTTTATAGTTTATACATATCAAAACGTGTTAAATCCTAAAAGCATACATGAACTTTAATTTGATCCAAATCTTGTAAAATGTAAACATAATTATAGATATTATTAACATCATTTTTATTATTGCATACATAAAATTTATATTTACTGAGTATAAAAAATAAATTGATGTATTTTATAATTTAAAATAATGTGTATGATTAAATCAAAATTAAGATTTCAATGTAAATATATTTAGGGTTTAATTAATGATTAAGAGGTTAATGGTTTTATGGAAATTAAAACATTAGTGGCGTTTTTAAAAAAACGCCGCAAAAACGCACCACTTTAGCCAAAACGGTGTCGTTTCAGATGTGCTTGTTGTGGCATTAGCGGCGTTTTTTATGAAAATGCCACTAAAGATCGGGAGTTAGCGGCGTTTTCTAAAGCGCCGTAAAATGTAAAGTTATACGATGTCGTTTTGTTTTATCCATTCCGAGACCCCTTATTGAACGACGTCGTTTTGTCAAAATTGAAAAAATTTTAGTGGCGCTAGTGAATAAGCGCCGCTAAAACTCGTACATTAGTGGCACTAGGTTGCAAACGCCGCAAAATGTATTTATTATTGAGCAAAACGGCGCGTTTTTGTCCGTGTTCAGTTTTATCCCCAATCCAACCCCGAAAAACCCTAAGTCCTTGTTGTTTTCCTATAATTGAAAACCCTAAATCCCTAAGTCCTAAAATCTTGGTCGACCATCCGCTTCTCCGTCTCATCTCCTTTGCCGCATCACCGTTGACCTTCCCGTGTCCCATCTCCTTCGACACTCTGCTTTGCATCTTGGGTAAGTCTTAATCTACAATCATATTTGATTTCAATTTGCAATATTAGGTTACGTTTCATTTCTTTTTGTAATCCTTGTTTTCTTCTTGAGCGTGCTATTAGAGATATTTTAAATAAAAATTATCCATTTTGGTGGATTCAAAACCCTAATCAGTATGTTTGATCGATTTTGACGAGGAAAGAAAAAGTCAAGGTGTGAATACTTGAATTTTGTTTTGTTTTATTATGTTAGCTGTGTATTTTGATTGATCTTTCTTGCTGCGTTTGTTTAATTGGATGTTAAATTTTGAACTTTTAAAAAGCTATGACTTCTTTTTTGCGTTTCATTTTCTTTCTTGATCGTTTCTTTTTTCTTCTTTGTGTATTTTTGCTTTGATTTACTTGGGTTTATCTGGAACTTGAATAAAATTTTGTACATTTGTATGTGGTTCTTTTTTGGAGAATTTATCATTGCCTAGACAATGATTGGGATCTAATTAGATTTTTAGGTGTATCGCATTGAGATGATATACATTATTTGTATGCTACATCTCTTTTGGAATATTGAAGACATTTAGAATGAAGGAATCTTTTGGAAATGAAATCGAGCTTGTTTAATAGATATGTGAAACTGTTGGAAGGGAAGAAAAGAGTTGAATGTCATGGCATTTTATGTTATCTTTGTTTTTAAATGTCTTTTCTATCTCCGGATAATGTGGTGTGAGATGAGAGAGAAAGCGAGAAACTTCAATGTTCTCCATTTTGTTCTTTGTTCTAGTAGGAAAAGTAAGGGGAACTCTCTCCTCGAAGTGATATTTGCTTCATCTGGTTCCAAGCGCAACATATAACTTTACATATTATATTGTTTTGCTTTCGAATTGACAGTTAGGGTTTTCAAGCTGTTCAAAAGTAAAAAGACTCGGATTTGCAATTACATGGTTCTTAATTTTCCTCGGTAGTAATTCATGACTAAGTTATAGCCAATCAATATCGGTTTCATTCATGTTACAATGTGAACATAAAATTTTAAGACACTTGGAATGTGGTATTTCAAGGCAGTTGGAATCGAAAATATAATAGCTGCAGCGGGTTTATATTTTAAGGCGTAGGAAACTTTGTATTTCAAGATGGTGGGAATCGTATATGGACTTTGAATATGTTACTCTACTATGGGTATCTGGGGAGTAATATGTTTCTATATCTATTTTGGAGCCTAATTTATAAATCACGTTCAATGGCAAGAGAGACTACAAAGCTTCTTGCATGAATGATTCTAGTCTCCATAAGCTTATCTACCTCAATAATGATGTTAACACATTAAGTTTACATATTTGATTAAGAAGGATTTACAGTTCTTTTAAGATAAGGTTTGCTTTTTTCTGTGTACTTATTTTCCTTGAAGTTTACTCAATATGCTTGACTGGTTTTTGACATTCCCAAACTGCTTCACTCTCTTCATCTCTCTCTCTCACGGGCATTCCTTCCTGGTTTAGAATTTTATCGCAAGCGATAAATGATTATATTGTTTACTAAATCATCCTTCCTATTTTTTTTCTAGTATATTTGAAATTTGTTTGATTACGGTATTTGATCTCAAGAAGTTGGCGGCACCATTTCGACATTTATTGTGTTCTCTAAACATTTCTTAGAGGTACGTATATCTTTGTTTAAGCGTTTTGATTGGTTTAAATTTTCGTTTACATGAGTTGCTAAAGTTAATCAATTCATAACATGTGCCAATGTTCGTTGAAATTAAAAATGGTTTGGATTACGAATATCTAATTCCTTTAAGGTTGTTTATGAAATTCAATACTAATCCTACTTGAATATGTCAAACATATGCTTTTCTATTTCATTTTTATTGATTAATCTCGAAAAAATTAGAATTGTGACTTTCTTTTTTATAATATAATAAGATTTTAGGTATTGTTTTAGCAATCTTTGGAGCTTGTTAAGTAGATCATGTTGTTGCTTTGGAGGTTGTTAAACCATTTTGTGAATATATATCCCTTTTTGATGCAAATTGATAAATTTAAATCTGTAAATTGATCGATTTAAATCATGAGGGTTAATTTTACTCAACGTTTCCCTTTTTGCGACTTACGAGAAGGAATCGAGTTTTCTTGTTGATCGAGGAACCATTGTTTCATCATTAAGAGGTATATTCTTGATTCGATCTTAAATACGGTTGCCATTGAGTTTGATTTGAATATTTTTGGAAGTAAATTTTTCCCCATTCTTGATTTTGTTGAAAAACTTTTACGAACTTAATATTTTAAGAAGCGATTCGATCTTAATTTATAAAGTGAAATAATTTTTAAAAACATCAAATTAAGAGGTATTTTCTTGAAAGTTTTTGTTGGAAGTGAAATAATTTTATTATATTAAATTATAAAGTGAAATAATTTTTAAAAACATCAAGTTAATACAAATAATTTGAATACTATAATTATATATGTATAAAAATATATAAAAATAATAATTATTAAAATATATAAAATTAAGTTTTAATAATAATATAGTAATATATTATATAACTATTATCAAACATTGCAACCGATTACCTAAATCCGACCTAAACCCCAAACCTTAAATCTCTAACCCCTAAATCCTAAACTCTTAAACCTTAAATCCATAACCCTTAAACCCTAAATCTCAAACTTTAAATCTCTAAACCCTAAACATTAAACCCCAAACCTTAAACCCTTAACCCTTAACCCTAAACCTTTAAACCCTAAACCCCTAACCCCTAACCCGTAACCCTTAACCACTAACCTATAACCTTTAACCACTAAAATTTTAAATTAATATCAAACTTCATAACTTTGAAAAAGATTCAAAGTATATAGGCTGGAAACCTGACGGGTTGCCTTATATCTCACTGTTAGATATAACGGATCCTCCCTAGGTGTAACAATGCCACGTACGACGGATCTTAACAAAACACCAAATTAAATATCGAAATAATATAACATTTATTAAACCCTTAAACCCTACACCATTGAAACCCTAAAATTTTAAAACCCTAAAACCCTAACCTTCAAACCCTAAATCCTTAACCCCTAAACCTTAAACCCCTAAACCTTAAATCCCTAACACTTAAACCCTAAACCCTCAAACCCTAAACCCCTAACCCTTAACCTTAAACCCTTAAACCCTTAAACCCTTAACCTAACCCCTAACCCTTAAACCCCTAACCCTTAACCCCTAACCCCTAACCCCTAACCCATAACCCTTAACCACTAACCTATAACCTTTAACCACTAAAATTTTAAGTTAATATCAAACTTCATAACTTTGAAAAAGATTCAAAGTATTTAGGTTGGAAACCTGACGGGTTGCCTTATATCTCACTGTTAGATATAACGGATCCTCCCTAGGTGTAACAATGCCACGTACGATGGATCTTAACGAAACACCAAATTAAATATCGAAATAATATAACATTTATTAAACCCTTAAACCCTACACCATTGAAACCTTAAAATTTTAAAACCCTAAAACCTTAAACCCTTAAACCCTAAATCCTTAACCCCTAAACCTCAAATCTTTAAACCTTAAATCCCTAACCCTTAAACCATAAACCCTCAAACCCTAAACCCCTAACCCTTAACCCTTAACCCCTAACCCCTAACCCCTAACCCTTAAACCCCAACCCCAACCCCAACCCCTAACCCCTAACCCTTAACGACTAACCTATAACCTTTAACCACTAAAATTTTAAGTTAATATCAAACTTCATAACTTTGAAAAAGATTCAAAGTATATAAATTTGAAACTTTGACGGGTTGCCTTATATCTCATCACGATATAACGGATCCTTCCTAGGTGTAACAATGCCACGTCACGATGGATCTTAACAAAACACCAAATTAAATATCGAAATAATATAACATTTATTAAACCCTTAAACCCTACACCATTGAAACCTTAAAACTTTAAAACCTTAAAACCTTAAATCTTTAAACTTTAAATCCTTAAACCTTAAACCCTAAACCCCCAAACCCTAGATCTTTAACCCTTAAACCCTAAATCCCTAATCTATAAACCTTAAACCCTTAAACCCTAAACCTCTAACCCTAAACCCTAAACCCTTAAACCCTAAACCCCTAAGCCTAAACCCTAACCCTTAAACCCTAAACCCTTAAACCCCTAACCTCTAACCCCTAACCCTTAACCACTAATATATAACCTTTAACCACTAAAATTTTAAGTTAATATCAAACTTCATAACTTTGAAAAAGATTCAAAGTATATAAAGGTTGAAACTTTGACGGGTTGCCTTATATCTCACTCTCAGATATAACGGATCCTCCCTAGGTGTAACAATGCCACGTACGATGGATCTTAACAAAACACCAAATTAAATATCGAAATAATATAATATTTATTAAACCCTTAAACCCTATACCATTAAAACCTTAAAACTTTAAAACCCTAAAACCCTAAATCCACAAACCCTAAATCTTTAACCCCTAAACTTTTAACCCCAAACCCTAAATTTCTAACCCATAAACCCTAAATCCTTAACCTCTAAACCCTTAATCCCTAAACCCCTAACCCTTAACCACTAACCTATAACCTTTAACCACTAATTTTTCCTTAAGATCAAACTTCATAACTTACATAAAAATTGTATAATTTTAAGAAAAAGATTCAAAGTATATAATTTGGAAACTTTGACGGGTTGCCTTATATCTCCTTGTCGATATAATGGATCCTCCCTAGGTGTAACAATGCCACGTATGATGGATCTTAAAGAATACATAACTTACCTAATTTTAATATCAAATTTCATAAATTACATAAGTTGACGATTAAATTTCATAACTTACATAATTTTTCCTTAATATCAAACTTCATAACTTACATAAAATTGTATAATTTTAAGAAAAAGATTCAAAGTATATAAATTTGGAAACTTGACGGGTTGCCTTATATCTCACTTGTCGGATATAATGGATCCTCCTAGGTGTAACAATGCCACGTATGATGGATCTTAAAGAATACATAACTTACCTAATTTTAATATCAAATTTCATAAATTACATAAGTTGACAATTAAATTTCATAACTTGCATAATTTTTCCTTAATATCAAACTTCATAACTTACATAAAAATTGTATAATTTTAAGAAAAAGATTCAAAGTATATAGGCTGGAAACCTGACGGGTTGCCTTATATCTCACTGTCAGATATAATGGATCATCTCTAGGTGTAACAATGCCACGTATGATGGATCTTAAAGAATACATAACTTACCTAATTTTAATATCAAATTTCATAAATTACATAAGTTGACGATTAAATTTCATAACTTACATAATTTTTCCTTAAGATCAAACTTCATAACTTACATAAAAATTGTATAATTTTAAGAAAAAGATTCAAAGTATATATTTGGAAACTTGACGGGTTGCCTTATATCTCATTGTCGGATATAATGGATCCTCCTAGGTGTAACAATGCCACGTATGATGGATCTTAAAGAATACATAACTTACCTAATTTTAATATCAAATTTCATAAATTACATAAGTTGACGATTAAATTTCATAACTTACATAATTTTTCCTTAATATCTCATAACTTACATAAAACTTGTATAATTTAAAGAAAAGATTCAAAGTATATAGGCTAGAAACTTTGACGGGTTGCCTTATATCTTCTTGTCAGATATAATGGATCCTCCTAGGTGTAACAATGCCACATATGATGGATCTTAAAGAATACATAACTTACCTAATTTTAATATCAAATTTCATAAATTACATAAGTTGACGATTAAATTTCATAACTTACATAATTTTTCCTTAATATCAAACTTCATAACTTACATAAAACTTGTATAATTTAAAGAAAAAGATTCAAAGTATATAAATTTGGAAACTTTGACGGGTTGCCTTATATCTCTTGTCGGATATAATGGATCCTCCCTAGGTGTAACAATGCCACGTATGATGGATCTTATAGAATACATAACTTACCTAATTTTAAGATCAAATTCCATAGCATTATTTACATAAATTATTAATTAACAATTTAGCCAGTATAATTTATTGTCAACTTTAGACTTCAACAACTACGAAATGGATAGGAGTTGGATGAAATTGTCAAGGGTAAGCAACGGCTATCGAAATGGAGTAAAAACTTTTACGAATTTTGCATTTCAAAATGCAAGCCAAGAGAATATGATTCTTTGCTCGTGTAAGAAGTGTTGCAATATTAAGCGGCATTATCGTGAAGTGGTCTACGAACATCTAGTTGTTGATGGCTTTGTCCGGGGTACAAAATATGGTTTTTCATGGCGAGTCTACATCTAGTGGAGCATCTTCATCGATGAATCCGGGTATCCTCATAGTTCTTTCAATCGAATGTTAGTAGCGATAACATGGAAAACATGTTGTGGGATGCTTTTAATATCTTGTGATGATGGTTTGGTCATTTCCACCTTAATTGAGTGCAACCGATGAGCATAATTTTGGAGGAAATACTTTCACCGAAGGGAAAAAAGTGTCCGGATGAACGACCAAATGAAGAAGCGATGAGGTTCTACACGTTACTTGGTGAAATGAATGAAGAAGCGTATGAAGGATCAAAATTTTCCAAATTGTCATTACGTATTCGTCTTTTCACTTGAAATGTCTGGGAGGTGGACCGAAAACTCGTTGACAATCTTTGTTAGAGTTTCGCAAGAAATGTTCCGTTTGCAAAAATCCTCGATCTTCCAAAGACATGAAGAAATTGATAAAGGATTGGGGCCTTGGATACAACAAAATTCACGATTGCCCAAATGATCGCATCTTTGTATTAGGCGACCGCATAAACCAACGATCTTTGTCATGTATGCGGCCAATCCGTTGGATTAATAGAAATACAAAGGACGATAACGAGGATGAACACGGTACACAGTCAAAGAAGCAGCCAGTTAAGATTTTGCGGTATTTTCCCCTTATACCGAGGCTTCAACGGCTTTTCATGTCGTCGAAGACAGTCGAATCAATGACGTGGCACCGTGATGGACGAACCGATGATGGGTTGTTAAGGCATCCTGCAAATTCTTTAGCTTGGAAATGTTTTGACTCTAAATTTCCAAGCTTTGCAAGCGATCCTTGGAGTGTGAGGCTTGGGCTAGCATCCGATGGATATAACCCTTACAAACTTATAAGTACAACGTATAGTACTTGGCCTGTGGTGCTTGTTCCCTACAATTTGCCTCCATGGGTTTGCATGAAACAATCTTCTTTTATCTTGTCTATGATTATACCTGGAGAGAAAGGGTCGGGGAATGATATTGACGTCTATTTGCAGCCACTTGTTGACGAGTTAAAACAACTATGGGCCGGTGTTCAGACATTTGATACAATGAGAAAAGAGAACTTTAATTTACGTGCGGCATTAATGTGGACTATTAACGACTTTTCGGCTTATGCTAATTTATATGGTTGGAGTACTAAGGGCGTTATGCTTGTCCGTGTTGTCTGTGCTTGTGAACATGTTCGCAATGGTTATATAATGGGAAAAAGTTTTCTTACATGGGGCATAAATCGGTGGTTACTAGAAAAATTATACATTTAGATTTTAGAGTGCTAAGTTTGATGGTCTTGAGCAGATTCGGATCACTCCTTCACAAACCGGTGGATCCGAAATATTGTTAATGTTGAAAGATATGAATTTCATTTATGGAAGATGAATCAACCGGCAAACCCGCATAGAAATAGAAGATCTAGGAATGAATTTGATGATGAATCTGATGAAGAGGATGATCCAAATGAGGCGGACTTGTGGAAAAAAAGAAGTATTTTTTTTGAGTTGCCTTATTGGGAGCATCAGATTTTACGCCATAACCTTGATGTCATGCACATAGAGAAAATGTCTGCGAGAACATCATTGGGACTATTTTGAATGTCGATGGAAAATCGAAAGATAATCTTGAGTCGGCTTGATTTAGTCCACATGGGAATTGGCGTGAGCTTTATCCCGAACACTTCGAATATGAAATATAAATTGTCACTTTGCTATTTTTTCAATGTCGAAGATGGAGAAAGAAGTGTTCATGCGGTGTTGAAGGATATAAAGGTCCGGATGCGTATGCATCAAATATATCGCGATGTGTGAGTCTTAAGGATCGAAGATTATATGGCTTAAAATCGCATGACTATCACATATTGATGCAAGACTTATCGCCGTTGCTATGCGATGTTGTATGTCGAAAAAGGTGACGGCTCGAGAATTGGTATCAAATATAATGAAAGGCATTTGTGGTAAAGTTTTGAATGTTCAAGAACTTGAGAGACTACAAGATCGATTGCATTAACTTTATGCAATCTGGAGAAGATATTCCGCCTTCCTTCTTCACTATCATGGTGCACTTGTTAATTCATCTCCGCGTGAAGCACTTCTTGGTGGACCCGTTTTCTATCGATCGATGTATCCTATTGAAAGGTCTTACTTTATTTGCAAAATATTCATTCATTCACTAAATGCCTTTATTTTCAACTTTTGATAATGTTGTATATCGTGTTTAGGTTCCTTTCCAAATTGAAGTTATATCGCCGCAATAAGCATTATCCGGAAGGATCAATTCCGAGGGATACTTGGCGGAGGAATGTATGACTTTCGTTCGAGGTATTTGGAAGATGTTGAAATAAGAATGAACAGACCAAGTAGAAATCTTTGGGCTCACAGATCATAATTTGGTTGAAACTTATTTATTTCAAAGTTTGAGAACCGTCGGCAGAGTCAAAATTATAGAATTAGACGATAGATCGTGGGCCCAAGCACATCGACACGTTCTTTTCATCACGATTCAATGGAACCATTTGAATCGTTCTACAATTTGATAAATACTCATCAATTATGATTTGTTTGTCTTCTAACAAAGTAAAACCTTTTTACCGTAGTGAGTACAAACAAATATTGAGAGCTCGTTCACGATCTCGAAGATTAAATCGACGAGAAATTAATAAGTTGTTCGAGAATCATTCCATGAATGGTTAAGCCAAATGGTATGCAATTTAAATTTTCATTGACAAGTAATAATATTTTCTCATAACATTCATAATTACTCGATTTACTTTTGACTCAATAGGTTTGGAGTCGAATGAAGTAAATGATGACGTTAAATGGCTTTCACAAGGTCCAAACAGAATAGTTAAAAGATATAGTGGCTTCCTCATCAGCGGATCTGATTTCATACAAGGCATCGCGAGAGATTGAGGAGAACCCAAAATTGCGGAATTGTTGTTAATTCTTGATTACAAGTTATGCTAGTGCTAGGGACGAATCCGGTCGAAGGAATTTGGAATATTATAGACTTATTCTCGACATCATTGAGTTAGATTATTACGGCAAATGCAAATTTGTCCTATTTTGAGGTGATTGGGCTGATGTGAATACGGCTCATGAAATTAAAAATGATCAATATGGCTTTACAATGGTGAATTTCTCTCGATTAATTCACACCGGAGAACAACCGATGGACGAGCCGTATGTTTTTCTTCTCAAGTTAAACAAGTTTTTACTCGGAAGATCCAAGCGATGAGGGTTGGTACGTTGTACTTGAAACACCCTAGAGACTTCTTCGACATTGGCGGTGGAAGTAGAGATGACATAGTCGAAAGATCGAAACTTTGCCTTTTCGAACAAGACTTAGCGAAAATATCCTAGTACTAGTCAACAATTTCAATGGGTTCGTCGGGATGTGGACGAAGATATTTACTGAAATATGATGTAGTAAGATTTAACGATTTATTATTTATATGTAATATTATAATTTTCATGTTGGTCATGTTATATAATTTTCATGTGTATTGCGGGAAAAATGCCTAGAAGACGATTACGAGATTTAAATATTGTCCATGAAACTCCAAATCCGGAAGAAGCTAATAGTAGTGAACATCAAGCAGTTGTTGGATCTTCTACTCTGGGACATAGATGCGAGCACGGAGAATTTGAAAGTAATGTTAAGTTTATTTTACATGCATGTTGAATTTTATTATTGATTCATTTTCAATTTTAATATAATAATATATCATTTTTCAAATTTGAAGGTGGTGGGACGATGCAGAGGTCTGGGGCGTACCTTACTTAAAGATTTATCGACTTAGAGCCTCACGATCGTGTTAAAGTAAGGAGAAATAATGATTGTCGACTGTTGGATCTGAAGCTCATTGTTAGGAGGCTATTTGGGCATTTTAGCATGAAATCCCAATATGTTGTCCATTAACTTCTGAATCATGGCATCATATGCCCGATGCCAACAAAAATCGAGCTCTCGAAAATATTAAGGTAATAAAACGTGAATGTAATTTATAATACTTTAATTTAATTTTCATTTATATTAACTTTTATACTTTTTTCTTGAGCTAGATTTAATTTAGAGGTCTCCATGACTATGTTAAGAAGACATTGGGTAAAAAATGGAGAGACAATAAAAGCACGCTCAAAAAACAATATTTTAAGAAAGACATAAGCCTCGACGAAAAATTAAGAAATGTTCCACCGGGAATGTTGAGGTACCAATGGGAAGATCAAGTTAGATTTTGGAATTCAAAAAAAGGAGAGGTATTACGTACATCTAAAATCGTATAAATTATTTGGTTTATAGTATTTACTATATATATAATTCAAATTGCATTATGTAGGACCGTGAGCGAGTTGGAATAAGTAGCAGACAGAAACAAAAATTCACGCTACAGCGAGGTTCTAGAAGTTTTGCTTGTGTAGTGATGCCGAGGTATTATAATTTATTAATTACATCAAATATGAATTACTTTATACTATTAAATTATATTTTTACGCTAAAATGTAGGAAACTTATTTGGTCAAAAAGTTGGACGCGTTGACTTTTTGACATTACTATAGAAAGAAGGATGGATCTCCGATGACATCCAAGTGCAAAATTTTGGTATATTTACTTAATAAAATTTTATTTTTATAAATATTTCTACCGTTTAATTATAATAGTTTAATTCATCGTTTATAGTTTTAAATTTATAATGTTCAATTATGTTGCATTCTTTCTTATTTATATATTTCGTTTCTAACTCTTTCGTTGATTTATTAGGATAAACTAAAGGAGAAGAAGGCGAGTATGAAGCGGTACGCTTGATTGATAGTTCTGTTAATCTTGAGGAGATTGATAATGTAATTATTACAGATGTTTTGGGTCTGAAAGGTACGATCGCTTCGATCGATAGTTACGCTAATCTTTAGTATATTTTAATAGAATTATCACCGATGTTTTTCGTCTTGAAAGGTATGGTCGGGTTCGATTTAAAGGATCCGTGTTACCCCGACCCAATATTTTGGATCCGCCTCCAGAGATACATGCCTTAGGGTCAATCTCGTCTTTGAAGTTCGAGGCTACAAAACCGAGATAGCTCGGATGCAAGAGAGCACGGTTGAGCAGAAGCGACAAATTGCGATGTTCAAAGAAAATATGAAGAACTCCAAAGAACGACTTAAAGCGGATCTGAAGCGAAGCGGCACAAGCAAGAGAGGCGAAGAAGAAGAGAGAGGCGGTAGGCTGAGGGAGGCAGAGGCGATCGATGCTAGCGAGCGAGCGTAAGAAAATCTGAAGAGCTCGGCGGCTGACTTGACATATGATCACGAGATGTTTTAGCGATCGCGAAACCGCCATCTTAGACATTTAGTTTTTCGTTGTAAGAAGTTTTGACATTATTACATTTAACATTATTGTTACAATATTTTCAGTTATCATTCATTTAATTTATTAAATTTTAAGTATCATTTAGAATTAATGTATTCGGTGTGATTTTTATGCTAAATTTGCTGTTTTGCGTTGGAATTATATACTGTTATTGGTTGGTTTTTAGTGCAGGAGGGGTATAATATTGAAAAAATTTTATTTTTTTAAATCTGTACAAATTAGCGGCGTTTGTACAAAAGCGCCGCTAAATCTCAAGAAATTTTTGCGGCGTTTTTTGGGAAAGCGCCGCTAAAGCCCCTGACTTTTAGCGGCGTTTTTTGGGAAAGCGCCGCTAAAGGCCCTTACTTTTAGCGGCGTTTTTTGGTAAAGCGCCGCTAAAGTCCCTGACTTTTAGCGGCATTTTTGGTAAAGCGCCGCTAAAGGCCCTACTTTTAGCGGCGTTTTTTGGCAAAAGCGTCGCTAAAGGCCTTGACTTTTAGCGGCATTTTTTGGCAAAAGCGCCGTTAAAGGCCCTGACTTTTAGCGGCGTTTTTTTATAAGCGCCGCTAAAGGCCCTGACTTTTAGCGGCGTTTTTAAAAAAAGCGCCGCTAAAGACCATGGTTTTAGCGGCGTTTTTAAAAGCGCGCTAAAGACTATGGTTTTAGCGGCTTTTATTACAAACGCCGTTAAAAGTCAAGATCTTTAGCGGCGTTTTTGCATAAACGCCATAAAAATTTTCGTGACAGAGTATTAGTAGCATTTTTGTGGCGCTTGGAAAAGCGCCGCAAATACTTTTTGTGGCGCTTATAAACGCCGCTAAATGCCCAAAAAAACGCCGCTAAAAGTCTGTTTTGCTGTAGTGATAGGAGTATCATACATTATCACAACATATCCCGAATCAAATCAGTCGATTTTTGTCTCAATTTCATACCAATCTTCCAGGCTTATAATTCAGTTTACATAATTTTTCACATTAGCCATTCATTTCATATGTCATTATCAATTTTACATTTAAATCCCTATTAACCTGACTCAAACTCAAACAGATACACAAATCCAATCAACATACCAATTTTGGCACCCAGTGCCTCATCAAAAAATCTGAAGTAAATAAATTGAGCCCAACGCTCATCAGTATAACCGAAGTAAAAGTTGTGTCCAGCATTCATCAACACATAGTCGAAGTAACCCGTACTCTAACTATCCTATGGCATGCCAACTATATCTGACTCTGCCCGAACAATTAATAAGGTATCCATTTGTCCAATTCATAATATAGTTCAAATTTCACACCTTATCATTTTCAATTCATCAACTAAATCATCAATTAATAAGTATAATAGCATGATTCATCCCAATTCAAATTCAATTTTACATTTACATCAGTTTACAATATTTTCAATTTAGTTTTCTATCTTAAAAATCAATCAAAATTGTATCAAGTCAACTCGATTTGTCAATTTTAGCTCACCTAATCTGCCACAATTCGTTGTAGTAGATAAAACTACTTTTTATACTTAACTAGCTCGTAAGAAAGCAATTTCATTATATTTTCGTTTAGTTTTCACTTATAGTACTTAAGCAATAAAATGAAAATTTTTTGTAATTTATATGACCTTGTGGCCCAAAGTAAGCCTAAAGGTAGACTAATAGGACTGGTGAGTGTGCAGGACATTATTCTGAGGCACAAAGATAGTAGACTGCCAACGATGTTGCAACACGGAACTTGGATGCCGCAAAACAGTGAATAGAGTACCAAAGGAGCTGTTTGCCATCAATGTCACAACACAGGCCAAAGGGTGTCGCGGCACCAACGTGATGAGGTTACTTAATGGGCTAAGGGTGTTTTTGTCCACACAATGAACTTTAAGAGAAAATAGTCTATCGTTTTAGGTCAAATATTAGTGGCCAAACCGACGCCTATAAATAGAATTGTTCTAAACACTTTAGGGATAACTTTTTACTTGGTTTAATTTTACTTTCAATTGTAATTTAGATTTCCTTTCAGTTGTAGTTTTTATTTCAGTTTTCTATTTTGTTCTTTGTGAGGATTGGATTGTAGATGAATCAACTCTTCACAGATTACCATTCACGCTATTATAATTATATCAGGAATTTTCTTATCTCTGTTCTTGATTTTTTTTTTATTAATGTTTATCTTTTCAATCAATTGCATTAGATGTGTTAAATCCATAGGGAACTAATTCAGTAAGGAAGATTAACGAGCGGATGTGGTATTAATTAACATCTATGTAGGGTTTCTTAGCGGATCAGTTGGTTGGGATAGGAAAAACTTAAAACCCTAGGCTTGACGACCCTAGGAAGTCATATAGGTGGGAATGAACCCGAAATCGGTATTGCCTATATGTGAAAACCTTACCCTAATCCGGTCTAAATTATGAAATCGAGAGATAAGTAGTTCTTGCTGACTCATCAGGTTAGTGGAAGGCCGAGAGGCCTTGATAGGTTAATAACTAGTTATTGAATGGAACCCGAAGTAGGAGTTGATCATGGACACTGAAGTAAGTTAGTCTTCTGTCATTTAATTTAATAAAATCTACAATTTGTTTCCACACTGTTTTTATTATTTTTTATAAAATATTTTTCGTCGTCACCTTAGGAACAATCGTAATATAATTTAGTTAAAGTACTAACTAGAACTAGACCCATTAGTGTAGAAATTAATATTAGTTTAGTATTGCCTCCCTTGGGTATGATCATCGGAGTACTCCAATACTTCGTTGGATAAACTATATTACAACCTGACCCTTATACTTGCGAACATCGCCTTAATTCCTATCTTTAGTTGCAATATTCTCACTTCCGATGTTGGCACGTCGAGAGGCTATCATCACCTCATAAACTTACCATGCAAAACAAAATAATTATGCAACAATTGAAGTGGTTCGAATTATAGAAATACAAACTGGGAATTCCGAGCTATTAATCGACAACTTTAGCTTTTCCTTTCACTCTCGAAGAATTCAGGTCAACATTAGCTATAGATTAACATAAACATAGTGGTTCGAATTATAGAAATACAAACTGGGAATTCCGAGCTATTAATCGACAACTTTAGCTTTTCCTTTCACTCTCGAAGAATTCAGGTCAACATTAGCTATAGATTAACATAAACATACAATACCATCAATATTAAACCAAATTGACAATCAATTTTCATTTTATACAAATTTTTTATTTTATTAAATTTAGTCCCTAAAATCAAAATTGGTATAATTTTCGAAGTCGATCTCAGATGCATCCTTCTATAACCTTCTATTATCAATAATTACAGAAGTTTTACACAAATTTAAAAATTTATGCACTTTAGTCCCTATGTTCAAAACTAGCAATTAAACTTTACAAATTAGCCATTTTTCACTTCTAAGCTCAAAATCTAATAATTTAGTACCAAAAACTTCAAGAAATCAACAATGGAAACTTTTCAAAACTTAAACAGTTTTACAAATTGGTACACGAGCAAGCTAAATTGTAACACCCCCTAACCCTTATCCGTCGCCGGAACAAGGTTATGGAGCATTACCGGACTTTTCAGATCAAATACGAACATTAAACAAATTAATTAGCATACACTTCATAAATTAATTATATTGTCCTTTTTTTGGGTCCTTGACACCCTAAATATGTATTAGAAACAAATCGGGACTAATTCAAGTTTTATGAGAATTTTTAGTGAAATTTCAAAAATCTTCCTAGGTGTAGGGCACACACGCCCGTGTGGCCAAGGGACACGCCTATGTGACCCTATGACATGCTCGTGCTTCAGGCCGTGTCCTACCCCGTGTATCTCTCTGACTTACATCACAAGCCAAGCCATATGCCTATGTGCTAAACCGTGTGTCACACACGGCTGAGACACACGCTCGTGTCTCTGCCCGTGTGGAATTACCTGAGGATTCTGTTTCAAAATTTCTAAGTGCAAGGACACACGGCCTAACCACATGCCCATGTGTAAGCCATATGTCTCACACGGTCTGGTCACACGCCCGTGTACCAGGCCGTGTGGACTCAAAATGAGCCTTATACATTAAGTTTACCAACCCTGCAAATCTTGAACATCAAGCAATTCAA
The DNA here is from genome assembly GCA_025506655.1 of Gossypium rotundifolium. Taxonomy (NCBI): domain Eukaryota; kingdom Viridiplantae; phylum Streptophyta; class Magnoliopsida; order Malvales; family Malvaceae; genus Gossypium; species Gossypium rotundifolium. The sequence continues at coordinate 13,244,555 of CP106728.1, read as the reverse complement.
AAACCATTTATTCAACCAATCCAAAACATGATTAAACACTTCTAGAACTTGTTAAAATAGACATCCTAAATGCCTAATCAATGAACTCTTTTAGATACCTTACTTTTAATATCAAAACAATCCAACAAGTTATCATTCAAACCAAATTCTAAATCATACCATTTTATAATATCAACATAGCACATATTTTTATATATAACCAACCAATATCATCTTATAATATTATTTACAAAAACTTCCCAAAATGACAAACATAAATATACTAGGTACATGACATGTAACACCCTTCACCCATATTCAACGCCGGAATAGGGTTACGGAGCATTGCCGAACTTATAATACAATTAAACATTCATTTCATATACATTTTCGAATTTCAAATAAACATCATTCAAATTCGACCACATTGTCCCAAATACTAGCCTACTAGGCTCAAAACATGCATTCGGGGTGGTTCGGGACTAAACCAATAACTCAAGAGATTTTTACGAGACTTAGAAAATTTTTCAAACTACATGGGACACACGCCCATATCACAGGCTGTACGGACATTCGAAATAGGAGCACATGGTCATGTCCGACCCCGTGTAACTCTCTAACTTGGGTCACACGACCAATACACGCCCATGTGACTAGCCCGTGTACCCTAGAAATGGCCACACATGCCCGTGTGCTAAGCCGTGCCAAACCTGTAGGGTATATTGACTTATGCCGACCAAGTCACATGCCCGTGTGCTAGGCCATGTGGAGCATACTGACTTGATTTTTAACTCAACACCAGGGGACACACGGCCATACATCCTGAATGTGTTTCATACACGGCTAAGACAAATGCCCGTGTCTCTGCCCGTGTGGACAATAATAGGCTATTTACCAAGCCATTTTGACACCCAAATTTGTATGCACCTATATCAAACCAAATGGCACCGAAACAAGACGAAAATAGGCATTCAATCAACCTCATCCAAGCATCATTTATACCATTTCAATACTAACCAATACCAAACATATCAATACCATAATGTGCCATTCAATTTATACCAAAAACTTAATCTCAAAACAACAATACAACCACTTTCAACCATGTATCATTTAGCCTAATTTCACAAACATACCAAATTCAATTCACAACAATTTAGTACCCTAAATTATCAAATATCATCAAGCATCACATATCCATCAATAAACACATAACCAAAAAATATGCACATATGAAAACACAACCAAACCAACCAAATTAAGCCAACTCTCATGGCTATATACAAAACCAAAACATTAACATTGATCGTGTCTGTCGAGTCTTAAAAATTTATAAAAAGAATGATTAAACCTGGAAACTAACAAAGACAACGATGGAGGTAAGTGCACCTATCAAACAGTAGTATAGCTAGCGGCAAGAACGGATTGTCAAACCCAAAGGAACCAAAAGTACTAATATTAACTCTCTTTCTATTATTTAGCCTAAGAATTAAGTGGATTTTTATCTAATCTAAAATTAACTATTCAACTAAACTAAAGGTGCTAAGACAAAGAAGAAATTAGGGAAAAGACTTGAGAGAAAACTAATTGATTTAGACAATACCTGAGGAAGAATTCACCTATACTTCACTTGTTATGTAACTCTGAATCGGACGATTTATTCACTTGACTTGATCCATAGGATTCCCTAATTTATATTAATACCTCTCTTCAAGGCTACTAACGTCTAACGCTAGGTTGATTAATTGAAATCTCTTTCTAATTAAAACCCCTAGAATTGCATTAACTCGATCTATGGACTCCCATATTAGGTTTGACCCTAATCCGGTAGATTTTCATCACCCTATCTCTAGGCGCGCAAGCAACTCCGCTTAACTATGCTAGATCTACTCTTAGACAAGGTCTCTTCCTCCTCTGCCTAAGCACATCAAACTTGATTCAATATCCCAGAAATACCAAAATAAGGATTAAGAACACATAGTTAAGAACAAATCAAATATTTATCATTTAGCTCAGATAACAATAACAAGATCTATCTTAGGTTTCATCCCCTCAAGTATTTGAGGGTTTAGTTCATAATTGTAAAAGAAAACACCTCAGAAGAAAAGATAAAATAAAACATAAGAAATCCCTAAAATCCCCTGAAGGAATTGAAGAAGAGTTCTTTCGTCTTGAGTATGATTTTGGCTTCTTGAGATGAATCAACTGGCTTTCTTCGAGTAAATTCCTAGATTTAACTGCTCTGGCTTGGCTCTTTGGCCTAGCTGAACGCCTTCCTAAAGTTTGGCCTCTAGGTTCTTTATATAAGCTTTTGGAATGTGTTTCTTTGCCTCTAAGTACCCTAATCCAAATTGAATTCTTATTTCCTATGGCAGAGACACGTCCATGGCACACGCCCGTGTGAATCATGGCCAGGTAGTGGTCAATCCTGTTGATGAGGCACGGCCATGTATTTCGAGGTCTAGGCCGTGGTCAACTCTTCTTAAGGGGCACGACCGTGTGATCTTGGGCCCAGGCCGTGTGAATTTCATGCTTTGGCCCATTTTCTCTATTTTCGACCCATTATTCTTTCTTTTTATCCTCCGGTGCTCTATTGAGTATAAAACATGAAAATAAACGATTAGGAGCACCTATTTCCATAATTAAAGGGAAAAATCATCCAAAAACATGCTAAATATGTTATTAAAATATGTTACTATTTTGGTTTATCAAATACCCCCACACTTAAGCTTTTGCTTGTCCTCAAGCAAAATTCTCAAGTCATAATTAAAACGAGCTTCCTCAATTCATAATATTCATCGACAATGCCTCATCATAATTCATAGATAATTTATACATGGATAATTCAACTTAAAGAGTCCTAAAGATTCAAATAATCAACGTCATGAGTTTTTAGCATGAAAACATATGTGTTTCCCCTTACCTAAATAATCACCTTTAATTCAAAATTAACAAAAGTTGACATCCTCACTAAAGATTCACTCAAATCACTCAAGGTGTTTAAGGTTTAAAAATTAAGCTCTCAAAAGTTGAACATGAAAAGTTATTGTCATAAGCTTGCTTGGAAATCAAATCTCCACCACTGTAAAATGAGATGATACACAAATCAAAAGGTCTTTAAAAAGGGTTGTGACGGGGCTTAGGTTAAAGGTGTGGATAAGGCTGAATTAGAAGGGCTAGGATCGAGATTGAATTGATAAATTACCTAACTAGAAAAAATGACTAATAACTTGAATAATTACATCAATTGAAAACTTGTAATACTAATAATATGAGCTTCTTTTTCAGGGTGTTGAAATTAATCGTATAGGCTCGCTTAAATCTCATAACTAATAATGAATATACTTCAAATTTTTGATCGATTTTGTTTTTTTTTAAGAACAAATCAAATATAAGATAGAACTTTAACAACTAAAATAATCTAATTAAGCAACTAATCAAAACAAATCTCGATAAAAGGTAGTCAAAAGAATGGTGATAACAAATGCGAGATGGGTTTCGGTTTAATATTAGTGGGTTGAGTCAAAAAAAAAAGGTTTGTTAGAATCAAAGGGGTTCATTAGGGGTCAATTATGAAGGTAGGCTTTTAGTGGAGTAAGTGGGTCGAATCCTAGGTGCCTTAATCATCTCTGTATATCAACTCAATAGTGTGGTCTCGACATGTATAATCAAAGCAAGTTCTAGAATAACAAATCAATGTTGACACACTCATAATCAATAAAATGAGCACGAAAAGAATGTATTCTCTAAAAAGCTCAAAATCTCACAAAAATTATGGGAATTTTGATGTCAACCTCGTAAATTTCAAACTTCAAGGTAACAACTTAGATTCAGGTAGACAACCTAACAGAATTTTAATTTTTAAAAATAGACTCATCATGCTTGATTCTCTAGTATCTTAAAGTTTAAATTATCATTGCACAATTATCAATGACTTAATCTAAAACATATCAATGAAAATCATGAATCAAGAAGAATTTCATTCTAATTAGTGATAGAGAAATTTACTTTAAGACAAAATATCATTCAGGGATTTGAGAATAATGAAAAAAGTTAGGCACTTTTTCTACTAAACTTTCATCCCCACACTTAAGATGTACATTGCCCTCAATGTACAAAGATAGATAATAATCATAAAGTGATAAAATAAAAAGATAGGGAGAGAAGTGAACTTCCTGAATTTTGGATGGAGTTAATGAAGAGAAACCGGATAGGATATAGTAGAGGTGAACGTGAGGGGCGCCTCGAGTCATTTTGAAATTGAATCCTCAAAGCAGCTGGTCGAATTTTATTGTATCCTAAGCTAAATCTAAATGTCATAAAGAATAAGAAGAAAATAATAAAAAATAAAAATAAAAATAAAAGAGGAAAGACAACTGGAAAAGAAAAAGGAAGAAGGGGGTTTAAATAGAGATGCAGCCCGTGTTTTGGAAAAAATTTTGTCCTGCCGTCACACATCTACGGCCATGCCCTTTTACCTACCTGGGGTACCCACATGGCCACGGCCACGATCGTGTGCAAAATCGTGTGAGTATGGAAACCTGCGCCTAAACATGGAAACTAAACTAATTAGTAGGGTTAGTGCTCGGGTTGCCTCCCGAGAAGCGCTTGTTTAAAGTCTTGAGCTAGACTTACCTCTCATTCGTACCTTCACGGTGGTTTAAGGAGGTGGAAATCCTTTCTCATGCGATCAATTCGATTATTGATATATAGTTTAAGTCGAGTAGTGTTACCTTAAAAGTGCTGAATTTAGGATTAGTTATCTCGACTGTTCCATCAAGGAAGATTTTGAGTACTTAATCTCCTATCTTAAGTTGGGTTGTCCCATCGTTAAGTTTGTCATGGAGTTGCCTCGTTTTTGCTTTGTATATTTTTAGTTTTCTTTGAAGTGTGTCTTCCACTCGTCTAGTTCATCGATCAAAAGCATTCATTTCTCATGAATTTCTTCCTTATCGACACGAGGTCTAGGATCTGGCATCTGCGAAAAAGCTTCAAGAAACGGTAAGTTAATATGTAATTTCTTTGGAAGTTTAAGAAATTTACCGAATTGTTCCTCTGTGTGGTCTTTCTTTATCGCATTGGGGGACGACACACTTGGTTGGTACTATGTAATTACCGGGTTTAGTTTATCATGGCTTACCTCAACCTTACCTTCCTCTACCACATTCTCTTGCGTCAATGTTGGTATATCTAACCCTTCACTATCGTGAGTAGTTATTGCTTGAGGTTGCTCTCTAGGGTTAGTTTTGGTGTTGCTAGGCAAGATACCTTGTGGTCTTTCTGAGATCAGCTTAGCAAGTTGCCCTAATTGGTTTTCGATCTCTTGAAATGATGCTTCTTGATTTTTGAGTGCTATTTCAGTGTTTTGGAAACGAGTTTCTGACACTGCTATAAATTTTGTCAGCATCTCCTCAAGGTTTGACTTCTATTCCTATTGGTGAGCTGGTTGTTGAAAATCTGAAGGAAGTTCCGGTCTTTGACTAATTTGATCATCCCATGAGAAATTGGGATGGTACCTCCACCCTGCATTATAAGTGTCACTATAAAAATTATTTTGAGGTCTAGAATAGTTACCCATATAGTAGACTTGTTTGTTCTATGTGCTAGGGTTGTAGGATAGATATTTGTTGAAAACTTCTTCCATTCATATCGTACTATATTACCGAATGTACAAAACGAATTACATATTGCATCAATATTTTATTCATCATCTCTACCGATTTGATAGCATGGTGTCAAGGTTAAAGACAACTGGTCGCTCAAGAGGCTTTGCCCTCATGAATTGCCAGCGATATTCAATGCCATTTCCTCTATAAACTAAAATTTTCGCTAAAAGCAAATAAGGAAAATTAGCAAAGTAAAACAAATAAAATAATAATGAAAATAAATTGCAATAATAATAAAATTGGCTAAAGTCATAAAAATTAAGTGGTCTTAATATTTACATCCCAAACAACGGCACCAAAAACTTGATCGTATAATCGAGTCTTAAAATTTATAAAAAGAATGATCGAACTCGAAACTAACTAAGACAACAATGGAGGCAAGTGCACCTATCGAATAAAGAGTATAGCTAGCGACATGACCGGATTGTCGAACCCAAAGGAACCAAAAGTACTAATATTAACTCTCTTCTATTATTTAGCCAAAGAATTAAGTGTATTTTTATCTAATCTAAAATTAACTATTCAACTAAACTAAAGGTGCTAAGACAAAGAAGAAATTGGGAAAAGACTTGAGAGAAAATCGATTGATTTAGACAATACGAGGAAGAATCCACCTAGACTTCACTTGTTATCTAACTCTAAACCGGACGATTTATTCACTTGACTTGATCCGTAGGATTCCTAATTTTATTAATACCTCTCCGCAAGGCTACTAACGTCTAACCCTAGGTGATTAATTGAAATCTCTTTCTAATTAAAACCCCTAGAATTGCATTAACTCGATTTATGGACTCATATTAGGTTTGACCCTAATCAAGCGATTTTAATCACCCTATCTCTAGGCCTCGAGCATCTCCTCTTAACTATGCTAGATCTACTCTTAGATGGGGTCCTTCCTCCTCCTGCCTAAGCACATCACACTTGATTCAATATCTCGTAAATACCAAAACAAGGATTAAGAACACATAGTTAAGAACAAATCAAATATTTATCATTGGCCAGATAACAATAACAAGATCCATCTTAGGTTTCATCCCCCTCAAGTATTTAAGGGTTTAGTTCATAATTGTAAAAGAAAACATCTCAGAAGAAAAGATAAAACAAAATAGAAGAAATCCCTAAAACCCCCTGAAGGAATTGAAGGAGAGTTCCTCCGTCTTGAGTATGATTCTGGCTTCTTGAGATGAATCAAGTAGCTTTCTTCGAGTAAATCCCTGAATTTAACTGCTCTGGCTTGGCTCTTTGGCCTAGCTGAATGCCGGCCTAATGGTTGGCCTCTAGGGTCTTTATATAGGCTTTTGGAATATGTTTCTTTGCCTCTAAGTACCCTAATCCGAATAGAATTCTTATTTCTTGCGGTAGAGACACGCCCATGGCACACGCCCATGTAAATTGTGGCCAGGCCGTGGTCAATCCTGTTGATGAGGCATGGCCATGTATTTCGAGGTTCAGGCCGTGGTTGACTCTTCTTCTGTGACATATAGTCACGGTGTGGTCTTGGGCCTTGGTGCCGTGTGGATTTCATGCTTTGGCCCATTTTCTCTATTTTAATCCCATTATTCATTCTTTTCATCCTCCGATGCTCTACTGAGTATAAAACATGAAAATAAAGGATTAGGAGCACCTATTTCCATAATTAAAGGGAAAAATCATCCAAAAACATGCTAAATGTGGGATTAAAATATGTCACTATTTGGTTTATCAAACATTTACTAGCCATTTGAAATGACTAAATTCATTACCAAACTATATATCAAAATGACCATAATCTATACATGCTATATACCCAAAATACTTAAGTTCAAAAGTACCAAGTGATAGTTGGATAGTGTGATGAAGTCTCGATGATTCCGAATGCTAGCTTTAATTTCACTATAAAACACGAAAATAAACTAAGTAAGCTATAAAGCTTAGTAAAGATAGTATAAAAATTAACTTACCATATATGCACAACTTAAGCAAATAATACATAACATAACATGATTCATATTGAATCATCAACCTAGTACATATTCATTCACAAAATTATATATAACTTTCATAATTTCCTCATTTCAATAGGGATTCATGTACATATATGTACCGCATCCTTACCTAATCGCTTGAATCCTAGCTTGGCATTTAGAATCGCAAATCTGGTTCATAAACTACGGTTGGTCAATATTAGCAACCATAGCTTTGGCTTTTCTTAATCATTAGAGAGTAATCTTTTATAAGTAGACACTTACCACCACCTACCCAAAATCGAATGTCGAGAATGCGGATCCGATCTCTCATTTTGAGATCCCAAGTGCCTATCATCGATTTCAACACCGGTTAGAACTCTTGCTACTAGTTGTCAAACTTGGCTTCCATTCAATCCCATAAGTCGACAAGAAAAAGAAAATGAGAAGGAGGGTTCGCCATCCCTTACCTTGATAATCGATTGAATTACAAAGAAGTCCGAGTATCAATGCCATGCACCATTCGGCCAAAGTGCAACCAAGGAGGAATGTGAGGTTTGACACTTCAAGAGGGTATATCCGGCTATTTGGAGGTAGGACAATAGGGGTTTTGATCTATGAAGAAAAGAAATAGATGGGCTATGGAGATGTGGAGGATTCGCCAAAGATTGAAAAAATTGATGGCTTTTAGTCTTCAAAGAGAAAGAATAAAAGATGGGAGGGTTGAGAGTTTGACCACAAGCAAAGATGGAAAAAAAGAAAACAAGTGATAGCTTGAAGGCTTTTATAAGCATTGGCACTCCCTCCCTAAGCTTACAGTCCAAGGAGTTCAAGGCTTAGCCAACTCCTTGTTTTTTCTCATAACCACTAAATTGATTTAATTCAAATAATAATAATCACCTAATAATTCCCAATAATAGCCAAATAATCCTTTTAATCAAATAATATCCTTGATTATCCTCAACATAAAACTTCAATAATATCTATTTAATAATCCATGTAATATCCTCATTTATCTCCCATTTTCCTTAGATTTAAGCAATTAAAATCCAATTAAAAGCTCACATTATCCTATTATCTAAATAATAATTAGAGTTTAAAGAGAAAGGACTCTCTCCTTGTTGCCGTCCCCACCATAATGCAAAAGAAGGATTCTTGTGACTCGAACCAAGGCTCTCCTTGCTCCCTTGGTGGCGTCACACAAGTTCCTAAGTGGCCTCACTTTTGCCACTTTGTCTAGGCTTATTTTATGACAAAAGCTCCCTTATTTATCCTTATAACCCCTACTCACTAAGGCTATCCACCTTTTACGCAAATAATATATTTATTTCTACCTTTAGAGCCAACTCAAGGTCTTTAATTAAACTCTATTATTCCATAAATAATGTCTCAACAATTCATACATAAGAAAAATGATTAAATTCCAAATAACCCCATTTTTGGGATGTTACAAATTTGATCATCCCATGAGAAATTGGGATGGTACCTCTACCCTGCATTATAAGTGTCACTATAAAAATTATTTTGAGGTCTAGAATAGTTACCCATATAGTAGACTTGTTTGTTCTATGTGCTAGGGTTGTAGGATAGATATTCTATGTTGTTCAGCCCTCTTCCATTCATATCGTACTGTATTACCGAATGTACCTGCAACGAATTACATATGCCATCAATATTTTTATTCATCATCTCTACCTGATTTGATAGCATGGTGACCGCGTCAAGGTTAAAGACACTGGCTGCTTCAGTAGGCTTTGTCCTCATGAATTGCCACTGATATTCAATGCCATTTCCTCTATAAACTAAAATTTTCTGCCAAAAGCAAATAAGGGAAAATTAGCAAAGTAAAAACAAATAAAAATAATAATGAAAATAAATTGCAATAATAATAAAATTGGCTAAAGTCATAAAAATTAAGTGTTCTTAATATTTCAGTTCCCCGACAACGGCACCAAAAACTTGATCGTGTCTGTCGAGTCTTAAAAATTTATAAAAAGAATGATCGAACCTGGAAACTAACTAAGACAACAATGGAGGCAAGTGCACCTATCGAACAGTAGTATAGCTAGCGACATGACCGGATTGTCGAACCCAAAGGAACCAAAAGTACTAATATTAACTCTCTTTCTATTATTTAGCCAAAGAATTAAGTGTATTTTTATCTAATCTAAAATTAAATATTCAACTAAACTAAAGGTGCTAAGACAAAGAAGAAATTGGGGAAAAGACTTGAGAGAAAATCGATTGATTTAGACAATACCTGAGGAAGAATCCACCTAGACTTCACTTGTTATCTAACTCTAAACCGGACGATTTATTCACTTGACTTGATCCGTAGGATTCCCTAATTTATATTAATACCTCTCTTCAAGGCTACTAACGTCTAACCCTAGGCTGATTAATTGAAATCTCTTTCTAATTAAAACCCCTAGAATTGCATTAACTTGATCTATGGACTCCCATATTAGGTTTGACCCTAATCTGGCAGATTTTCGTCACCCTATCTCTAGGCGCGCGAGCATCTCCTCTTAACTATGCTAGATCTACTCTTAGACAGGGTCTCTTCCTCCTCTGCCTAAGCACATCACACTTGATTCAGTATCTCGGAAATACCAAAACAAGGATTAAGAACACATAGTTAAGAACAAATCAAATATTTATCATTCAGTTCAGATAACAATAACAAGATCCATCTTAGGTTTTATCCCCCTCAAGTATTTAAGGGTTTAGTTCATAATTGTAAAAGAAAACATCTCAGAAGAAAAGATAAAACAAAATAGAAGAAATCCTAAAACCCCCGAAGGAATTGAAGGAGAGTTCCTCCGTCTTGAGTATGATTCTGGCTTCTTGAGATGAATCAAGTAGCTTTCTTCGAGTAAATCCCTGAATTTAACTGTTCTGGCTTGGCTCTTTGGCCTAGCTGAATGCCGGCCTAATGGTTGGCCTCTAGGGTCTTTATATAGGCTTTTGGAATATGTTTCTTTGCCTCTAAGTACCCTAATCCGAATAGAATTCTTATTTCTTGCGGTAGAGACACGCCCATGGCACACACCCATGTAAATTGTGGCCAGGCCGTGGTCAATCCTGTTGATGAGGCACGGCCATGTATTTCGAGGTTCAGGCCGTGGTTGACTCTTCTTACGGGGCACGGCTGTGTGGTCTTGGGCCCAGGCCGTGTAGATTTCATGCTTTGGCCCATTTTCTCTATTTTCGACCCGTTATTCATTCTTTTCATCCTCCGATGCTCTACTGAGTATAAAACATGAAAATAAAGGATTAGGAGCACCTATTTCCATAATTAAAGGGAAAAATCATCCAAAAACATGCTATATGTGGGATTAAAATATGTCACTATTTCGGTTTATCAAACATTTACTAGCCATTTGAAATGACTAAATTCATTACCAAACTATATATCAAAATGACCATAATCCTATACATGCTATATACCCAAAATACTTAAGTTCAAAAGTACCAAGTGATAGTTGGATAGTGTGATGAAGTCTCCGATGATTCCCGAATCCGGGCTAGCTTTAATTTCACTATAAAACACAGAAAATAAACTAAGTAAGCTATAAAGCTTAGTAATTCGTATAGTATAAAAATTAACTTACCATATATGCACAACTTAAGCAAATAATACATAACATAACATGATTCATATTGAATCATCAACCTACCACATATTCATTCACAAAATTATATATAACTTTCATAATTTCCTCATTTCAATACTTGTACGATTCATGTACATACATGTACCACCTCGTATCAACTTATACACAACCACCTCTCTGATATACTCGTTGAACCATTCGAAATACTATCGGATGCTTGGGAATCTCACACCCTAAGTGCCACAAATATAGCCGAAGCTATCTCAATCTTGTATCACATATAATGCTCACACTAGAGCTATCAACGGGTCTTCTCACACAAGCTAACGGTCATGATGAAGCTATAAGGTTCTGCTCACACAAGCTGAAGAGTATTCGCAACACATGCAGGATAACTCAGCCACCGGTAGGACGTACGGACCAGCACCCAAACCACATAACCCTTAATGACATGTCATTCGTATCCTAATATATTCCTAAGGTTCAACCGGGATTTCTTATTCACCGAATCGTTATCGAACATGTCCGTAGAGTCGTACTTAGAATTTATGCAATTTCAAAGCATTTAAAATACAATTATAACCAAGTTTATTATATACGAACTTACCTCGAATGCAAAAATAGCGTAACAAGTCGATTAATCCGAAACCTTGTTCTTTCCCCTATCTAAATCTATATTTGGCCTTTCTTGATCTTAATAATATCAAATTTAGCTTATTTAATTATCACTCTACTCAATATACACATTTACATAAATTTACACTTTTGCCCCTAATATTTTAACATTTTTACAATTTAGTTTTTATTTCATAAAATCACAAATTCATGCAATTCAAACAAAACCCATGCTAAAAAAATTTCAATTAGGTCCCTAGAAGTCCATATTTTTCATTTACTTCACAATTTAACTACAAAATTTCCACATTTCACAATTTAATCCCTAATTGGACATTTTACTAAAAATCACTTAACAAATGTTGTTTATCTAACAATAAGCCTGCATTTTCTACCATTAAACATCAAAACACACCAACATTCATCAATTTCCTAAACCTTTAACAATTTTTCAAATTAGTCCCTGGGCTAGCTAGATTAAGCTGCAACAATATCAAAAACGTAGAAATCATTAAAAACGGGACAAAACCATACCTAATTGAGCAAGGATAGCATGGCCGAATATTGAAGCCAAGAAAATGGTTTTCTTTCCCTTGCATAATTGGTTAGATGAAGAAGATAATGAATAAAATGGCTTTTTTTTTATTAAATTATCATTTATTAACCAATTTACCTATTTAACCTTAATTATAAACTATCAAAAACACTTAAAAGATGTACAAGAATGTCCACTCATATTAAAAATGGTATATTTACCACATAAGGGCCTCCATTTTAAATTTATATAGCTATTATACACCTTTAGCTATTAGAACACCACTTTTACACTTTACGCGATTTAGTCCTTTTTATCAAATTGACCATTCAAACAATAAAATTTCTTAACGAAACTTTCACACAAACATACTATCATGCTGTAAACATTAAAATAATAATAAAATAACTATTTCAACTTCAGATTTTTGGTCCCAAAATCACTGTTCTGATTTGACTAAAAACGGTCTATTACATGCCATTTCAAAAAAAAAATACGTCACCACGTTTTGAGTTCGGGATCGACTTTGGATGCTGCTTCGGCAATTTGAATTTAACCTAATCTGTGCATGGAAAACAAACCGTACATTGAGTACAAACTCAGTGGTATTTCTATAACCCGAACACTTTAAAGAAAATATCATAATATAACATGCATATTTAACTTAACATAAGCATTAATCATACAATAAATCAATTCATACATTAACTTATTCCTCATCAATATCTATCTCAAATGGCTTTTCTCCTTGTGGTCACACATCATTCAGCTATAAAAATTTCCATTCATGAGCCCATGGTTCATGTATATCATTTGCATAAATCATTTCACTATTAAATTCCAATTCCAATTCACAGACAATATCATTTAGTATCGATCAATTTTCCAATTCATTATATACCCCTATTAACACGACTCAGACTTTGGCGGATACACGGATCGAACCAAAACACACCAGTGTGGCACCCAGTGCCTCATCGGATAATTTGAAGTAATAAATTGACACCCAGTGTCTCATTGGCCATGCCGAAGTAAGTTGGTACCTAGTACCTCATCAAATTTATTTGAAGTAATAGTTTAACACCCAGTTTCTCATCGACTTGTGGTCGAAGTATCCCTAAACTCTTCCAATCCTATGGCATGCCAACTATATAGTTTATAGGGTTTGAATTCACTTTTCAATTTCAACCAATACTCATTCCAATTCAAATAATCACATATGCTTATAAATCAATTCTATTCAATTCAATATCACAATATCAATTACTTACCTCAATCTACTTACCATACATATTAAGTAATAAATTCAACAATTATATATAATGTAACAGCCTGTTTTTAGTCAAATCAGAATAGTGGTTTTGGGACCACAAATTTGAGATCAAAATATTTATTTTTTTATTATTTTAATGTCTGTGGCATGATACTATGTTTGTGTGAAATTTTCGTTAAGAAATTTTATCATTTAGATGGTCAATTTGATAAAAAGGACTAAATCGCATAAAGTGTAAAAGTGGAGTTAGCTATGGAATTTTAATTTATAGGTCCTTATGTGGTAAATATACCGCTAATAGCATGAGTGGACAATTATGGACAACCATTATGTGTAATAAATGGTTTAATATTAAGGTTAAAATGGTAAATGATAATTAAATAAGTAAAATAACAAAAACCACAAATCTATCATCTTTTAATTTACCATCTTCCACCGAAATTTCAAAGATAAAAAGGCCATGGGAATAAGCTAGAGTTTTTCCATTTCAAGCTTTAATTGGTGAGTAATTTTGACTCCGTTTTTAATGATTTTTATGTTTTTTTTATCTTTGCAACTAGTACTAGTTAGTCCAGGGACTATTTTACAAAATTTTTAAAGGTTTAGGGTTTTAAAATTGATGAATATATGATTATTTTGATGTTTAGTGGTAGATATGCATGGTTGTTAATAGATATACAAGTTTTATTAAGTGATTTTTAGTGAAAATGTAAAATAGGGATTAAATTGTGAAATGTTAAAAATTTATGGTTGAAATGTGAAATAAATTAAAATATGGGCTGCTAGGGGTATAATATTAATTCGTCTAGCATGGGTCTATTTTGAGTTTCATTAATTTGTGATTTTATGGAATAAGGACTAAATTGTAAAAAATGTGAAATATGTGGGGCAAAAGTGTAAATGTGTTTTAAGTGGGTATTGGACTAAATTGAATGAATATATGATTAAATAAGTTAATTTTGATTATATTTAGATCAAGATAGGAGAAATACGAACTTGGATTAGGGAAAAGATAAAGTTATCGACTAATTGCCTCATTTTGTCGTTTACACATCTGAGGTAAGTTTATATGTTATAAATTTCAATACAAATGTATCTTATATGCTTTGATATTGCATGAATTATAAATACGAGACTGTGGATATGAACGATAGTGATCCGAAGACGATTCGATATTCGAAATCTCGGTTGAACCTTAGGAATAGTTTAAGATGCTAGTGACATGTCATTAGGGGATACAGTGAGTTGGCTTCGGGCCATGATATAGAACTTCGGGTGCGAGATAAACCGATTTGGCTTTGGGCCATGCATATAGGCTAATTTGGCTTCGGGCCATGATATCAGTATTTCAGATAAGTTACCTTGATTTGGCTACGGGCCATGGTATAGGAACTTATCGTGTGAGATCCTTGAGTAACCAACTTCTATTCCAAATGGTTCAACGGGTAAATGAAAAACGAGAATGTGTATGAGAATTGCACGAGATGGTACAGGTATGTGTATAAAATATTTTAACATTGAATCGAGAAAATAATGATGAAAGTATACAATTTTGTGTATGAGTATTTGAAAGGTTTGTTAGCTAATATAAGTTACTTGTTGTTGTATTCAAATTATTGAATTATATTTATGCGATTGCATTAAGTTTATTTCATACGAGCTTACTAAGCTTTATAGCTTACTTTATGTATTTTCCGTGTTTTATAGTGATATCGAAGCTAGCTCGGATTCAGGGATCGTCGGAGATCGTTTCACACTACCACCTATCACTTGGTACCTTTGAACTTTGGTATTTTGAGTATATGGCATGTATAGGCACTTTGAGTCATGTTGATTATATTTTGGTAATGATGTTGGCCAAATGAATTGGCATTGTAAATGTTTATATTTTGGTTTGTATATATAGCCATGAGTGATGGCTTAATTTTGGTATATTTGGTATGTTTGAATCATGTGCATATATCTATGCTTATGTCTTGTGTATATTGAATTGGTTGTGATGATTGATGGTAATAAGTATTATGAGTGTTAAATGGATGATTTGTGAATATTGTTATGCTTGTGAAATTAGGCCAAATAATGTACATTTGAGTTCGGTCATTTTTTTATGTTTGAAATAAATGATAATTGGTGTGAATTTGATGGTAAATTGAAATATTGGGTGTCTTGTATATTGATGGTATTGAAATCGTTTAAATGACACTTGGTTGAAATGAATTTAATGCCTATTATGCTTGGTGTTGGTATCATTGAATAGTGGTGTAAGTGTAGACAAAATAGGCTGGCAAAATGGCTTTGTAAATAGCTTATTTTTTGTCCACACAGGCAGAGACATGGGTGTGTGTCTCAGTCGTGTATGACACACGGTTAAGTACACGGCCGTGTGTCCCCTGGTGTGGTTTTAGAAATCAAGTCAGTATGCTCTACACAGCCTCACACATGGGTGTGTGACTTGGCCGTGTGGCATAAGTCAGTATACCCTACAGGATTGGCACGGCCTAGCACACGTCCTGGCACATGGGCGTGTATGGCCATTTTTAGAGCACACGGACATGTGTGTTGGCCATGTGACCCAAGTCAGAGAGTTACACAGGATAGGACTGTAACGCCCCAAAAGTTAGGGGTTAGTAGTTTTGCTTAAATTCATGTTGTGCTATCTTGGCTAGCTATTTGAGTGTGTTTGGGGGTCCTATAAAGGCCTGGGTTTGAGGTTGAACCTTGGAAAAATTTTGGTTTTTGGCCCTAAAGTGGAGAGGGCTGTTGGCAGTAAGGCTCAAGTATAATTGTGTGTGATTATGTAGCACAAGATAAGCTGGTAGCTCAGTGGTGTGGCGTCAAGTGGAGAGCAAGGAGGGAAGGGGTTTGAATTCCACAGATGGCAAATTGAAGGCTTTTATTTTGTGATAGGTGAGTGGAAGAAGTAGAGTTCGGTTAGAACTCTGCAAGGGGAGTTGGAGACTTGGTCAAATAATTTGAATAGAAGGAGGGGAGCAATTGTAGGAGGAGATAGTGGAGAGAATCAAGGTGTTGATGAGTGAGGGTGTAGTGGCCGAATGTGGGAGTGTGTCTAAAGGTGGAGAGATTTCGGCTAGGGGTTGGTTTTTGGGAAGAAAATTCGACAATTGGTGTGTGTGAGCAAACCGAAACTCCTTTGTGTGTGCACTTTCTTTTACTTTCTTCTTTCTTTTCTTTTCATTTCGGGTTTTTTTTCTAAGTGACGTTTTAGGAAATAGTTCTTCTTTTTCTCCAGAGTGACATTTAGGTTTCGTGCATTTACCTCTTTTCTTTTCTTGACCTTTTCCAAATTCAATTCTAGTACTCTCCGTTTTTCATTCTTTTGTTGTAGTCGTTCATTGCATCGTTAAGCCACTCTTTTTTTACTTTCCCTTCTTCGTCCATCATTATTTCGTAGTGTTACTCTTTGTTACCGAATCCTTCCTTCCATTCGAATCATCTCTGGTCAAAGGTAATGTTTTCTCTTCTTTTATTTTCTTTCTTCCCTCTCTTTGCTCTGCTAAAGCCAAAACTCTTACCCTTGACTCTTATGGTCTAGGCCGAATCTACTTACCTTACTCCATCTCGAATCCCTTTTGTTCTCTGTGGTGAGGGCTGAAACTTCTTGTGGGACAACTATCGTTTTTGTGGTGTTTTGGTAAAGGGGTAATAAGGCTAATAGTTCTTGTAACTCGATTATTGTTAGATCGTTTATGTTTATTCAAGAAGGCTTCGGCCTCTCCTCTGTGGGGGGTCGTATGTTGGATGCTTACTGACACTCTTTTGCTCATCAAATATTGTTAGGGGCTTGATTTCCGTAGCCAAGGGATAGGACCGTTTACTTGGTGCACTGAAGGAGATCACATTTGTGGTAAGTGTAGTTAGTCTAGTAAAGTGCTTCAAAGTTAAGGTTATCAAAGGTTGAGACTAACCATTTGTCAACGATCCCCATAGGTGTTTTGGAAGCGGTTGAAAACAGAACTCGTAATCAAGGTGTGTAAACTCACACCTCTGCTTAAACTGCTACTGCCATAATCTACGAAACAGCTAAAGGCCAAAATACTAAAAAGCTGGAATACCGACAACTGAGATCACTCGAGCGTGCGAGCGCTCGTAGGGTTAAATTGATCCGTTAGTGATGGCAATATACCGTTGGGAGTGCCATAAATGCTCTCGTGGAGCGGAGGCCAGAATGGGCCTTGTTGTGCTAAAGCGGGCTAAATGGGCCCAACGGGTTAACGGGCCCATAAGAGCGAAAATGATGGAAAGTGTTAGCGGATTGGTGCGACTGCGGAGTCCACAGATTCGAGACTGAAAACGAACAAAATGGGCCACACGAGCGTGTGGGCCCGTATGGGCCGAAACTGGATTTTAGTCCCAATAGCACTGTGTTGATCGAAAATGGAAACTAAGTCGCTTGAGGCGACATTAGGCCTTCGGAAAGGCCATTGTTGGGTGGTAAAATTACTGAAATACCCTCGGTGGGTAAAATTACTGAAATACCCTCGGTGGGTAAAATTATTGAAGTACCCTCGATGGGTAAAATTACTGAAGTACGCTTAAAGGGTGCAATTACTGGAATGCCCTCGTTGGGTGAAATTATTGGAGTACCCCTGAGGGGTAAATTACCATTTTGCCCCTCTCAACTGATCAAATGACCATTATACCCCTAGGGGTAGATTTAGTGTGTATGTGTAATTTGTTTAATTGCTATGATGGTAATTTATTGCATACATTGAGTTAATATGTCACGAAATGTTGCATTGGGTTAGGTTATGTTTTCGGAGGAAGTATTGTACTGGTGGCTATGCCACGTTATATCGATTCAAATGGCTCGCCACGATATCCGATTTTAGTGGCCCCGCACGTATCTTTATTCTTGGCGACTTTGTTGCGTTGATATTAGCAAAGACGATCGCGATTTTGGTGTGTAGAAATTTGGGTGGGTCGACTTGGTCCCCACATGATGTGTAGGGTTGGTACGGGTGGTGTGATAGTTGGACTGGGCTGGGTTGCATTTTGTTTGCATAAGCATGATTTTGGGGCTTAGGCCCGGATTGATACTGCTTAGGCTTGGGCCCAGACTATGACTGTAATAAGGGATTACACACTGAGTACTCGTAACTCACCCTTTCTCTTTAACTGCGCAGGTAATCCCTAGCCTTAGAGGATTTAGAGCTACGAGGGACTCGGGGGGTGGCCACACGTCCTGTATGTTCTCGGGGTTAATTAGATTATTTTAATATAGTTTACTTTACTTTAATTTTGGGTTAATAATTTCTGTAATAAGTCCATTGGATTTGTTTTAACTTTTATTTGGTATTTCTTTAAAAACTGCTAAGTTACTAAACACGGTTTTTGAAACATTAACTATTGTTTTTAAAATACCGCGTTTTTGAAACTGTTTAAAAATAAACTTCCGTGCCAAACAAGGTTTTACAAACGAGATAATAAAGGCATATCGGTATTCTTGAATGGATTCGAGTAAAATTTGTTTTGTTAAAAAGCAACGAAAATTGGGATTTCTAAACGCTAAAAGGTTTGGTCATAGATGAGTTTTTTCCAACGAGCACAAAGTTTTCAAACAACACCTGATGTGGCACGCTGGATCTGGTCATAACGTCTAGGCCGGGTTTGGGGTGTTACAAGGACACCGGCTGGGACACGGCCTGTGACACGGGCGTGTCTGGTGGCCGTGTGAGACACACGGCCTGACCACACGGGCGTTTGTCCCCTATTTTGGGAAAATTTTCTAAGTTTCGTAGAAATTTTCTCGAGCTATCGGTTTGGTCCCGAACCACTCCCAAAGCATGTTTTGGGCCTAGTAGGCTCGTAATAGGGACAAATTGTTTGAGAATGAATGATAATTGTATGGATTGATTAAATGTATGTGAAATGTAACATCCCAAACCCGGCCTATACGTTACGACCGAATCTGGCGTGTTACAGGGTGAAGTAAAATCAAGTCTTAGTTATACTTAAAAAAAATCGGAGATTTGAAAGAAAACTTTTTCCGAGTATTACGTTGTCTTTTGAAAACATCGATATGTAGATTAATGAAACTCCACTTTTACCTTAATATTTAAACTGCTGTGGTGTCGAATTTGATATAAGCAAGAACTAATAAAACCAAAGTACAACTTTGAAAGGCCTATTTACATAACAAAAGTCCTAAATCAAAATAAACTTATAGTAATCTCGAGACTATAAAAGAAAGAAAACGGAATTACTAAAGTTCACGAGTAGTATCTCCGATGTATAGCCACCCCGAGTCCTCCATGGCTTCCAATCCTCAATCACCGGAATCACCAAACATTTAATAAAAGAAGGGGTGAGTTTACTGAAAACTCGATTGTGCACAACCCTCATCGGTAAGAACATGCATCACAACAATTGGGCGAATCCCATTCTGAAAGAAGGTGGCAATTGGGCCTTAGCCCAAAATAGCCTCAGTTGAGCCTTAACCCATATCATATGTCACGCAGATCATGTATGCAATGCGATGCAAACCCACCCAACCTAATTTTCCATCCGCTACACACCACCCATACCGCCAATCACACCAAAGGGATTTCTACAATCAACCCTCATCGCTACACACCATCGATGGCGGTCATGTCTGCAGATTAATCGCTCATCGTCAGAATCGTGACATAGTTACCAGAACAAATCATGGCAGAGCCACCACAACAGATCATGGCAAAATCCACTGCAACAGATCATGGCAAAAGCCACTACGACTGATCATGGCGAAAGCCACTACAAAAGATCATGGCAGAGCCACTACAACACTTCCCCTTTAATATCACAATCCCAACCCCATGCAAGCATAAGATACTGATGTATGGTTTCAACAGGTTTCGGCATGCATGTATAGGATGCTCATCACATATAACATGTCATCTCATCAGAACCATCTATTAATATCACAGAAGTCACTAACCTGATGAATCGCCTTTACCCTCCACGGGGATTTCAATAGCCATACCGAGTTTTAAGCATTTAACAGAATATACATAAATATATATGTTATCAAGACACTATAAATGGTGTGAGAAGTTACACACAATCACGCTAATCAACCCCAAAGGGTATAACGGTAATTTTACCTACCGATGGTATTTCAGTAATTTACCTACCAAAGGTAATTCAGTAATTCTACTCATAACTAATCCATGTATGCAGTGCATCTCGAACATAATCAATCATACAATTAACACGGACAACATTAGTACTACCACGAGGGTACAATGGTCATTTTATTGTTTAGGGGTAAAACGGTAATTTTACAAACCAGGGGTATTTCGGTAATTTCACAAACTAGGGGTACTTCGATAATTTTCCAAACCAAGAGTATTTCGGTAATTTCACAAACCAGGGGTATTTCGATAATTTCACAAACCAAGGGTATTTCAGTAATTTTACAAACTAGAGGTATTTCGATAATTTTGCTAACTAGGGGTATTTTGGTAATTTTGCAAATTAGGGGTATTTTGGTAATTTCACAAACTAAGGGCATTTCAAAAATTTAGTAAATCGAGGGTATTTCGATAATTTCACAAACTGGGGGTATTCGATAATTTCACAAACCGGGGGTATTTTGGTACTTTCATAAAATAGGGGTATTTTCATAATTTTGTAAATCAAGAGTATTTCGGTAATTCTACAAACCAGGGGTACTTTGGTAAATTCACAAATCGGGGGTATTTTGGTTATTTCGCAAATCAAGGGTATTTTGGTAATTTCACAAACATGGGGTATTTTGGTCCCTTTCGGGTTTTAGCTATGAACTTTGGCCCATCAACAAGTCTTCACGGCTAAAGTGAACAGACATTACGCACCAGGTAGGATTCCAGAAAAGAGAAGGTGGGCCACTAGGGCTGCTTAAGTACCAAGCTCTCCCTAGATCCAATCCTAGACATGCGTATGCCCGTTGCCACACCCTAACCCAGCGGCTTGTTCACAGGCATGTTTAATTAAATTAAGTCTTATAAAATTTATGAGTTGTTCAAACTAGACCTAAGGTCCAAAAACCCTAACATACATGTCTACGTCCCCATAAGCCCATCAAGCCCATATCACACCCTTACGACCCATTAGGCCCAAATCTTATCATATGGCCTATTAGGCCCAAAATAAATCCAATTCATGTATCATGCATAACTAATTCAATTCGTATAACCAACCAAACCATTTCATCAATTCTTAGCCTCAGGGCACACCGGGCCCATTTAGCCACTTTTGGCTTTTCGGCATTGCCGATTTCGTGTGTGTAGTGTTTGTACACACCTGGTATCTTGCCGATGTGGGATCCCTCCGTTAACAGAGTTTAAATCGAACCCAAACCCTTCTCGTCCAATCCGCAAAATAAATACTCCCTTGCTTGTCATAAGATTCGAACCCAGGCTCCCTTGCACCCTTAATGATGCCTTGCCACTAGACCACTCACTTCCTTGTGTCTAAAGTCATGCGCAACTAAATATAACCCTATGGCAAAATTCTAGAGTCCATTTAAAAAGAAACCCCAAAATGCAAGAGCCAAGACTTGAACCTTGGACCTCCTTCCTTCCTTGTGGCATCACCCCCTTGTCCCTTATGTGGCGTCACTTTGCCACTACACCACACACTCCACTTGTGTCATTTTTTTCCACATTTTATTCTTAAAGCCTACCTACTAACTCCCAGGGTTTTATTCACCTAAAACTAAAATTTTTCTAAAGCCAAAGTTTGAACACGGGACTTCATAGAAACCCTCTAACCTTCCAAAATCACTCACCTAATAAGTCCAACTAGCACTAAAGTCGTTCTCTTGTTCTCAAAAATTTTAAACGCTCCCGTGCCCAAGGCCACATGGGCCTAATTCTTTTAGGCCCAATTTCGGGATGTTACATGAAAAGTATGTTTAAATGTGATGTAAGTCTGGTAATGCTCCGTAACCCTATTTTGGCGTTGAATACGGGTGAGGAGTGTTACATATAAGGTTCGGATTATAGAAATACAAACCGTAATTTCCGAGTCACTCTTCGTCTACTTTTTCCTTTCTTTTCTTAGACGAAAGTTCCGATGCAACATTAGCTACGAAAATTAAAACAATTTAAAATTATCAATACACACAATTTCACATTGAATATTTCAATTTGTACTCAACTTTTGTATAAATTTTCAATTTAGTCCTTAACTAATACTAACTTTATTTTCTTCGAACTTATTCTTTTCATTCAATTTCCACTTAAAATTAAATATAACTCTCTAATTTCACCATAAAACTCTAAATTTCAAAATTCTCTCAATTTAGTCCCTATTACTCAAAACTTATAATTTATTTTACAATTCAATCCTTTTTTCAATTCTAACTTGAAATTCTATCAATTTAACTCCTAACACTTCAATTTATTCAACATGAACAACATCTAAAAATCTAATAACTTCTAAAATTTCAACATAAGTCAAGTAGTATTTAATTCTAGGATTCCAAAATATAAAAATTTCAAGAAAATAGACTAAATTAACTTACCAATTGAACTTTAAACTTGAAACCCTAAATTTTCTCCCTTTTCTTTTCTTTCCTTCTTTCTTTCTCTGTTCGTTTCAACTTCTTGTTCTTTCTTTTAATTTCTTTTCTTTCTTTTTTTGTTTTATTTGTTTTATTTGTTATAATATAACAATATAATATAATATAATAATTATTACTTAAATAATAAGTAAATATATTTTAATATATGAAATTTATTTTAACACTTGTCATCATATATACCAAACACTTGTCATAATTTGGTGTAATTACTTATTTAGTCCTTTAACTTTTCTCTATTCTATAATTCAACTTTTACTCTATATGCAATCTAGTCTTTATACCTAATCACTCTTAATTTAGACAAATTCACCTATTCAAAACCTAATTAACCATACAACTAACTTCGTAAATATTTTTAATAAATATTTAAGAATTTGGTTTGCAAAAATGAAGACCCGAAAATACATTTTTCGATACCCATAAAATTTAGGTCGTTACATAAATTAAGCTATTAGGACCTCAAAAACATATAAATTATAAGAAAATGACTAAATTAAACTCATCAATTGAGGGAATAAAGTTCAGAGCCCTAAATCGATTCCTTCCTCCTCAACAATGGAGGTTTCTATCCTTTGAAGAAAAAAAAGAGAAATGTGGTCTCTTTCTTTCCATGTTTTCATTTATATTAGTTTACTTTTATAATTTATAATTTAATATAATTAAAATTTTGAACTTTATTTTAACAAATAATCCACAAATCTTCCAATATAATTCTAAAATGGTATATTTTTCATTTTATATATTGGTTTAATTGCTATATAAGTCATTAAATCTTTGACCAATTATAAATATATAGTTGTGAACCTTTACAATTTAGTCACTGGGCCTTAATTAAATGCAATTTCGACTAAATTATTTGTCAAAAATTCAATTCATCTACAACATAACTTCGGACTCGATTTACGGAAATAGAGTCCCGAAGCTGTCTTTTTCGATACCACTGAAAATCGGGTCGTTACAAAGTAAATTCCAATTGTATCAAATATAATCAAATTAAACTTTATGAATCTTGTTCAAAATCAACCTATCTAATTTAGATGAGATTAGATCATCTAATTATATTATAAAAATAATATGAAATAAATTAAAAAATATTAAAAATTCAACTTCTTAAAAATAATTAAAACAAATGTAAATAAATATAAAACTCCAACTTTTAATCACTACATTATTACGTTTTTTTTGGGGGATACTTCTAATTTATCAATGATAATAATCTCTTAATCTTTGTGAAAATAAATAATACTAATTGGATTCAACTAAATCACAATGCACATCAAATTCATGGTGCAAAGTATTATTAATCTTATATTTACATGGATATAAACATAGAGTTGAGAAAACAAAACACATTGTTCATCCTAAAATGATTTTGATCTTGCCTTTGAAATGTTCCATCTTCAACCTTTAAATTTCGTTTTATATTTTCGTATTTGCATGAATAATGCATATATTTTAAATATTATTGTTTGAAAATGATTTAATGATGAATGGTATTTATAATGGTAAATTTTAATTTTATTGATATATATTTGTGGTATAATTAAATGGTAATTAATTTAAAATAATATCAAACAATTAATTTTTAATTAATTAATTATTAATATACTTAATTTTGTAATTCAAACCTGTAAACATTCCATTTTTTGGGCCCATCTGAATAAAACCATAAATTAATAAATGTTTTTTTCAGTCTATTTGACCCAATACCCAAAACTAAAACTACCCAGTAACCCATTTACACCCTTAGCCCACTTACAGACCCTATCCAGACCCAGCTAAGACCCAATAAAAGAGACGGCCCAAAAGGGCCCAATTTTAACAAATCTCAGTGGCCTAGGGTTTCGAAACCTTAGCGCCAAGCTTCGCTTGACCTCGCGCGCAAAGACAATCTAGCCCTCACGCCACAGCTCTTCGTGCCCGCCAATCGCGCCGCAATCCGCTCGCAAAGCCTCCGATCGTGCCAGGATTCGCGCCTAAATCATTCCACTGTCGCAAGATATTCTCGTCTACCTGCAAGAAAAGGAAAGAAACAGCAAGCAAACCTTGTATTTCCTTTTTTTAATGTACTTTCGAGTTATAAAAACCCATCCAAAACTTGTAAACAAGGACGGAGGGATAGGCAGAGAAAACAAAGAAAATACACAAAAAATACATTCGAATACAGAAATAAAAAGGCCATTTCAGAGGTTATTTCGATTATTTTTATTTTTCTCTTTCAACCCGTGTGTTTTACATATAAAACAATAAAAAAGAGCAAAGATTTCATACTTGTGATCCACCGTGGGCGACGGCGCATAAGCGCGTGTGGCGCGTGGAGTGCGACCCCATCGGAGTCCTGGCCTGAAGGCCAAAGGACAGAGAGCCTTCAAAACGAAACTCAGTTTTTTTTTTTTTTTTTCCTCCGAACTGATAAAATGAATTTTGTTTATTAATTTTGTAATTTATATAGCAACGACAAAACGGTGTCGTTTATGTTTAGGCCAATAAGCATCAATACGATGCTGTATAAAGCTTTTGACCCGGACCCAACTCGATAGACTAAAAGATCCGCGTGTTTTTTCGTCAATGGTCTATTTGTGGAATAGGTCCTTCCGTTTTTTTAAATTTAAAATCATGTTCAATAGCATTTTTTTGTATTTACAATCTAGCCCTAAACTTATATTCTGTTGCGATTTGATCCTTGGGCTCCTTAAAGGCTAATATTGAACGATGTCATTTAAAATTTGGCATAATTGCCATATTGATCCCTTTAATATGATGCGTGTTTTAATTCAATCCTTTTCTACTTATTTAATCTTCATCTCTTTGTTTTTACTTTATTTTATTTTATTTTTAAATTATTCTAATATTATATTATTTTATCATATTAAAATGTTATATTATTTTTATTATTTTATTATTTTTGTTAATAATATAAAATTCATTTATATATATTTTATGTATATTATCTTTATATATATTTCATTATTATATATTATTTTACTTGGTTTAATAATTTATATATATTATTTTATGATTTATATATTATTTTTATACTATATTTTTAATTTGTATATTATCTAGTATTATATTATATCATATATTATTTTAAAATTTTGTATAAAGTCTACTATATTATATAACCTATTTCATTTATATTATTTATATAATTTTTATAATTAGTATATTATGTACATGTATGCTTTCATTATATTATTTATTAATTGTTTTTATTATGTATAATCCTTATATATTAGTTATTTTATATTATTTTATTATATATTATTGATTTTTATTAATTATTATGTTTATTTATATTCTTAGATTGTTTATTATTATTTAGCATAGTTCTTTATATATTCATTTGTGAAATATTATTCTTTTATTATTTATTATTAATATAATTAGTAGAATTGCAATTGATATATATATATGTTACAATGTCTTACTCATACCATTTTTTATAAAAATACCTTTTAAATTAAAGATTTTTTAAATAATTTTAAATGGTGATATGCGATATTTGAGGTTTTCGAGAAGAATCGTGCCCTAACTTACTGGGTTGTGATTTTTCTCGTAAAACTCAAAGTGTTAGATATCCCTCGTTTCAAAATTGAAGTTTATCAATTTCAAATAAAAAACTTATTCTTGACAATTCAAAACGTTGTATCCTAACTTATTGGGTATAATGTTTTGTGTCTCGAGGTAGGAATTTTCTAAAATAAAGATGCACCTGGCTTCGAAGTTATGATATGCTATATCCTAACTTATTGGGTATGATATTTTTTAATTCTTTGGAATAGGTAAGTCTTGGTTTTCTTTTCAATAATGGATCTTATTTTAAACTTTTTAAATTTCAAACATTTGGACATGATTCTATCAATTAGGTACCAATTTTTGGGCGTTATAAGGGTGCTAACCCTTCCTCATACGTAGCTGACTCCCGAACCCGTTTTCTCGTTTTTTTTTTCGTAGACCAAAATCAAATGTTTTAAAATAAAACGTTTTACAAGGTGATCCAATCACACCTAAATAAAAAGGGATTGGTGGCGACTCCCATTTTGTTTTTAAAGTCGATCCGCATTTTTAAAATCGATTTTTAAATAGTTTTGACAGCTTGGCGACTCCGCTGGGGAAATAAGAGAGTCAAGCTGTAGAATTAATAATTTCATGTCCTTTTGTCTGAATTTAAAATTTTTTTTTTTTTAAAACATGATTCTTTTATTGCATGTGGTTCTAAATATATTCCTCTACATTGCACTACATGACCATTGTGGTCACACCCTTAAGTGGGAGCAAGAAGCTATGCCTTCGTGAGGTTTTCACCTCCGCATGGGCTAGTGGATTGCTTTGAATACATCTGTACCTATGTCTTCGTGAAGTTTTCACTTCGCATGGCCATAGGGAAATGTATTCCCCTGAACTGAACTCGGTCCATATGAGCCTATAATGGGTGAGGATTAAGGAATCTGCTGGTTCGAGTACCTCAACTTTAGAG
This sequence comes from Gossypium rotundifolium, assembly GCA_025506655.1. Taxonomy (NCBI): domain Eukaryota; kingdom Viridiplantae; phylum Streptophyta; class Magnoliopsida; order Malvales; family Malvaceae; genus Gossypium; species Gossypium rotundifolium. Next base: position 13,216,879 of record CP106728.1, on the reverse strand, counting down.
CTGAACCACATGTAGAGAACCTAGGAACCCACCCTAAGTTGAATTACGTCGAACCTTAGTAGTTACCTAATTGGATGTTTATTTACTTAGCTTGTTTTATATGTTGTGACACTAACTTGTTTTGTTTCATCTTTTGTGCATATCATTTCATATTTAAAGAGGTATCGATTCATGGTCAGTTTCTTGAGTTAGAAAGCTGGTTATGGAGAATGAATTCCTTGATAAAGTGGAAGACAATGCAATCGTTCACATATAGCAAAGACAATTAGAGAAAGAAGGGTATGGATTCGCTTTAACAAGAAGGAAATGGGGAACGCTAGAATCTCAACCACCTGTGCCTCCTGATGTTGTTCCGATCAAAGTAGAATCGGATGCGAAAAAGATTGTACGACACCCAATGGCAAGGCGTAATGTTGGAACTAAAGGGCAAAAGGTAACTATACTCACCAATCACTTCAAAGTGAGCGTGGGGAATTCGGATAGACACTTCTACCAGTACAGCATTTCTCTTTCGTATGAAGATAGTCACCCTGTGGACGGTAAGAGTGTTGGAAGGAAAGTGATTGACAGAGTGCATGAGATCTACAAAAATGATTTGGATGGAAAGAATTTTGCCTATGATGGTAAAAAGAGTTTATTTACTATAGGTCCGCTACCAAAATTTCTTAGCTCCTCGTTGTGATCTAAACTACATTGCAAGGGATTTGAAAGGAATACGTATTGATCCCCCATTTGATATACTCAATGAGATGAACCAGAATAGACGCTTTTCACCTGTGGTTAGAGTTAAAAAAAGGTTTGAGTAGATACAATCTAAACTCCCTAGAGCTCCGCAGTTCTTTCTTTGTCTGCTTCCTGATAAGAAAAACTCTTATCTTTATAGGCCATGGAAGTGAAAGAATCTCTCTGAATATGGCACTAGCTAGGGTGAATGATTAATACTTTTCTAAAGATCGATGCTAAGCTTGGACGGTTTCTTCATCACCATCGAAGCTGTAATTTCACGATAGAGTTAAAGTCAAGCCTGAAAGGTAGGATTGAAAAGTTAGCAACAGCATTGCACAGTTATGAACTTCAGATCAAGCTTCTTCAAACAAGAGAAGGGCATTGGAAGGAAAAGCTTCATCATTCCCATGACCAAGTTAGAAGTCAGGATTACCTCATGGGTGAAGCAATAGTTTAGATTCAAGAGGTAGCTGATCATTTACAGATTTTGGGATCACAGGCTGATGCGTTAAGCATAAAGTATGAGCTACAGTCCGATCGTAGTCGAGAGCTAGCTCCCTTTCTTTGGAAAATCAAAACTTTAGGATTTAGGGCGAAAGCATATAGTAGTCCGTTTTATGTAAAGGATTTTATTTTCTAATAAAGTTTTCTAAAATGAAGTTGAATCAGAATCGATGCCTCTTTACATTCATGCATTTACATTACATTACATCATTTGCATTAGACCTTTACAAAAGGACCTTAATTAGGTAAAATTATCTCAGTTAACCTGGAAAACATGGAACAAAGATTGGAGAGAATAGAGCAAATGCAAATATAGATGCAGGGGCAATTCATCAAGATTCAACAAGAAATGTGAGAACAAATGCAAGAATTCCAAACCCTTCAAGGAATCGAAAGCGAAGAGGGAATTGGGGAACAATGTTTCCAAATCCTTGGATACTTGGGAGTGTCTTGAATAAAGATATTGTGGAAGATATCTCTATACTTCCAGAGATGATCTATAGTAATGTGCAAAACATGCTTGTTGCCTTAAGCCTAGAGGCAAAAAGAACCCTTTTGTGAAATAGGCTTGTGTCTGAAACTTTATTTCAATAAAATACATTTTTTTAAGCAAATATTCTTTTATTCTTTCCATTTCAAATTGTACATTCTTTTCTTTTAATATTCCTTCATTCTTTATTCATGACCATAACATGCAAATAATCATCCTTAGAATCATTTATTCTTTGGATTTTTTTGCCTTCGTACCTAGGCACCCAGATATCAACGACATGAGCGACGTTGTTACTGACTCCCTTTTTGAATGAGATATGGGTCTAGGGGATCTCAAGACTATGAAGATGACAAAGACTATAACATATCTTCTGATTCATTAAGAATGGTTTAGTGATAAACCGTAAAAGTAACATATTTTAGGCCTACATTTAGTATGCTTTTGGATAATTTAGCCCTTGATTTATGTAAAAAGGTGCTTTTAATCCTTTCTTTTCATATTTATACCCAGGAAACCACCCGAGGATGAAAAAAATGAGAAACGGGCTTAAAACGGGCCAATTTGGGCCAAAAAAAATCGACACATCCTGAACTTCAAGCCACACGGTCATGTCTCGTCAATTTACTTCACACAGCCATGCCATGATTTACATGGTCGTGCCCTAATCGACAGAATCAAGACACGGCCTGAAGATGATTTACATGGGCGTATACCATGGCCGTGCCTCTGCCGTGGGAAAGAGCAATTTCACTCAGATTTGGATACTTTAAGGCAAAGAAACACATTCCAAAGCCTATTCAAACACCGAGTAGAAGGTATACTTGAATTGGGACACTTAGAGGCCAAGTAAAGCATCCCAAAAGTCTATATAAACACCCTAAGTGTAACCTGAAAGGGGGTGGTTAGCTAGGCCAAAGAGCCGAGCCAGAAAGCCAAATTTGAGAGTTACTCGAAGATAGCCAGTTGATCCATCATAAGGAGCTAGAATTCTACTCAAGACGGCAGATTTTTCCTTTATTTCCTTCAGGGGGTTTTAGGGATTTCTTATGTTTTGTTTTATCTTTTCTCTTGAGATGTTTTCTTTATTCATTATGAACTAAACCCTTCAGATACCTGAAGGGGATGAAACCTAGATGAATCTTGTTATTGTTATCTGAATTATATGATAAATACTTAGTTTGTTCTTAATTATGCATGTTTAATCCAAATCTGATGTGCTTAAGTGGAGGAGGAATAGACCCTGCTTAAGAGTAGATCTAGCATAATTAAGCAGAGTTGATCGCATGCCTAGAGATAGGGTGACGAAATTTTGCCGGATTAGGGTGGAACCTAATATGAGAGTCCATAGATCGATTTACTGCTATTCTAGGAGGTTATTATTCGAGAAAGAGATTTCTGTTAATTAACCTAGGGTTAGATGTTACTCGCCTCGAGAGAAGGTTTAATATACGTTAAGGAGTCTTACAGATCAAACTAAGTGAATAAATCATATGGTTCAGTGTTAAATAACAAGTGAAGTCTAGGTGGATTCTTCCTGAGGGTATCATCGTGACCAACTGAGTTTCTCTTCAAGTTATTTTCCAATTCATTCTTTCTGTCTTTGTGTCTTTAGTTTAGTAAGTCGTAAATTTAGATAAAAGCAACTTTACTTTATTTTAGGCTAAATAATAAAAAGAAAGTTAGTATTAGTACTTTTAGTTCCTTTGGGTTCGATAATCCGGTCTTGCCTAAGCTATACTACTGTTTGATAGGTACACTTGCCTTAAGTCGTTGTCAGAGTTAGTTTTCAGGTTCGATCATTCTCTTTATAAATTTTAAAACTCGACAAAACAACGATCAAGTTTTTGGCGCCGTTGCCGGGAAACTAAAATATTAAGAAAGCTCTATTTTTATTACTTTAGCCATTATTTTTATTTTTATTTCGTAATTTATTTTATTTTATTTTATTTTATTATTTTTGCTAATTTTATTTCTTCCTTTTTCCTAGCAGGTACCTCTAGTTTATGACTAGAAGGAACCCGACAGGACCTCTAGTTTGCGATAGTGAAATTGAAGCTACTGCTCGTAGGAATTGCAGAGAAATTAGGTGAGCCCTAAATTACACAAAAGAAGAGTGAGAATACTGATCCAATCCTACTGAAGGGTTGGACGAGAATAATCCACCACGAGATGTGGGAGAAAATAATGCTCCGCGTACTATGTATGATTATGCTAAACCTCATTTAACAGGAGCTGAATCTAGTATTGTTAGGCCTGCTATAGCTGCTAATAATTTTGAATTAAAGCCTAACACAATAAAAATGATTCAACAATTTGTTCAATTTGATGGATTGCAGGACGAAGACCCGAATACTCATATAGCCTATTTTTTAGAGTTCTGTGATACTTTCAAAATAAATGGCATCTCTGATGATGCCATTCGTCTTCGATTATTTCCCTTTTCATTAAGGAATAAAGCCAAACAGTGGTTATACTCATTACCATGAGGGTCAATCACTACATGGGACCAAATGACTAAAAAAATTTTCTTAAAATATTCCCACCGGCCAAAATGGCCAAATTACGGAATGATATCTCTTTTTTTGTACAGATGGATTTACAGACATTATATGACGCATGGGAGAGATACAAGGATCTCTTGAGAAGGTGTCCACGCCATGGTCTACCCTTGTGGCTACAAGTCCAAACTTTCTATAATGGTGTAAACCCCTCAACGAGGCAACTAATCGATTCAGCCGCAGGTGGAACCCTGAACAACAGAACTCCTAAAGCAGCCTATGAGTTCATTGAAGAGATGTCACTGAATAACTATCAGTTGCAAGTTACAAGGACAAAACCGACAAAATCTGCAAGTGGAACTGTGGCAAATCCTGAGTACCCACCCTACCAAACGGATGCAGAAAGCGAACAGATGAACTATATAGGTAATAATTTCAGATCAAATAATAATCCTTATAGTAATAACTACAATCCAGGTTGGAGGAACCACCCAAATTTTTCATGGGGAGGCCAAGGAAATCAAGGAAATCAAAGACCACAACCTCCTCAAAATTTCCAAAATCAGCCATATCCGCAAGAGAAGAAGCCAAACCTCGAAGAGATGCTGACAAAATTCATAGCAAACACAGAAAATCGTTTCCAGAAAACTGAGAAAACAATTAAAAGCAACGAGAACCGAGTCGGGGAACTTACGAAGTCAGTCAAGGAAGCCACTAATGCAGTCGGACGACTCGCAGAGCTAATGTCAGAACGACCGCAAGAATGTCTACCAAGTAACACTGAGATTAACCTAAAGGAGCAAATTTAAGCCATCTCAGCTCATAACAGTAAGGGGTTAGATGAACCTAATCCAATACAAGAAAACAAGGTAGACGAAGTTAAGGTAGAGGTAACCCAACAAAAGCCAAAACCAGTAATCAAAGAGTACCAACCTCGCATACCTTATCCCGAAGCGATGAAAATAGATGATTCAGAGGAACAGTTTGGTAAGTTTCTTAAACTCTTAAAGAAATTACATATTAACCTACCTCTTCTCGAAGCTCTTTTTCAGATGCCAGACTCGAGGAAATTTTTAAGACAGCTCTTGACGAACAAACATAAATTAGACGAAGAGCACTACGTGGAATTGAATGCAGCATGCTCAACAATATTACAGAATAAACTATCAAAAAAGCTAAAAGATCCAGGGAGTTTTACAATTCCATATTTAATTGGTAGTTTAGCTATTGATAACGCATTAGCTGATTTAGGGGCAAGCATAAATGTCATGCCTTATACATTATTTAAACGACTAGGTCTAGGGAAACCCAAACAAACTAGGATGAGTATACAATTAGCTGATAAAATTGTTAGAATTCCTAAGGGCATTATTGAAGATGCTCTTGTCAAAATCGATAAATTTGTTTTCCCAGTATATTTTGTTTTCTTAGATATGGATGAGGATAATACAATCCCCTTAATTTTAGGAAGACTTTTTCTAGCAACTGCCAAGACGAAAATTGATGTTGCCACAGGAGAACTCATACTTTGTGTAGGTAATGAATCAATCAGTCTTCAAGCTCTTAACTCGGCCAGGACAACAATCGATGAAGGTAAAAAAGTTAATACAGATGATAATCAAATTGTTCAACATTTATCATAGGAAACACCACAAAGACACAACCCTAAGCCGACTCATAAATCCCAAATCGACAAAGAAGAAACACACAAAGAATAAGACCTTAGGGTCGACAATTTAGAAGAGCAGAGACACAAGTCAAAGAAGAACCGGAACCGAACGAAGTAAAACCAGAAGAACCACTAGAAGAGCTCGTAGGAACATCAAACCACTACAAAATAGGAGACCAGGTACTGTTAGACAAAACAAATCCGCACATCATCGCAACAGACCTAAAGGGAAAGGGAAAAACCCTTCTTAAGGTACACAATATCTTCCCACACAAAATAGACGAGGTAAGCAATCCAACATTCAACACTTTTGAGGTAAATGCTTCTCAACTTCAATTTTGTCAAGAAAATAGAACTTTAAGAAAGAGGAAAGATATTCAAACATTTAAACCTCCCTAATTTTTTCAATGTCGAGGAAAGTTTAGCTTAAGACTATAAACGAGCGCTTCTTTGGAGGGAACCCTAGCACTAACCCTACTTCTTTTACATTTGTTTTCATCTTATTTTCTTTTATTTCTCTTTGTAAACTAACCAAAAGTGCAGATTTCTAGGACATAAAGTCCTACACACAGCCGTGTCCGTGGCTGTGTAGACCACCAGAATCTCCGTACTGACATAGCAGAGGCCATGAGAATCAAATCCCAACCACTTTTTGACGTCACGGATCCAACCACTCCCCCACGGGCATCGATAAATTGGCACGGCCGTGCGCCACGACCGTGTAAAGCTACTGACTTACCAGACACAAAAAAAAACACGCACATACTACCCAACCGTGCCAATACACTGCCTTTTCAGAAACGGGCGTGGCAGCTAGAAAACGGGCGTGGGTGAACCAACATGCCTAGACACACGGTCGTACGATACGACCTTGTGATTCGACACACCCTCGGTCCATGGGCGTAGGAACGTGCCAGATTTGAGATCCTATTTAAACCCCACATCCCTTCTCCTTCTCCCCTCATTCTTTCTTCCTTCTTTTTCTTTCTTTCCTTAGAAAAGGTGTCCAGACTCTTGAGCTATACTAGAATCATGTCGAAGAAGCGTAAGAAGGCAAGCATTGTCTCCTCAAAGGAGACCCCAACACATAAGTTCATGCCGGTCGCTTCATCCAAACACCAAGCCAAGGGTCTTTTAGACCATTTAAATTTTTCTTTACGTTTATTTTCCCTTTTATCCTACTTATCTATACTTCTCTTCTGCTTAATATATTTTAAATTCTTTTAGTTTCTTGGTTTTAGGTTCTAAAGGCAACTTGGGAATCATGCACCACAGCCTTAGAGGTCGCACCCACCTCGCGAACCATCCAACAATAAGGACTCCTTAGTCCATTAGTCTTTTCTTTTAATTTTAGTTTTCTTCTTAGTCTCCTTCTCTTTATTCTCTTTGTCTTTATTTATAGTATTAGTATATTATTAATGTTTCTTTAGATTTCTTGGCTATATCTTTGCAGGCTACCCAATTTCTTTATCTAGCACAAAGCTCATCGGTAGAAACCCCACCAGGCCCATAGAAAACGCCACCACTGCCTCCTCCACCCACCTTCTACCACGACCTCTGCCAACTTCCAGAATCATCTAAAATTCAAGAAGTGTAACTTCTCCCCTTCTCTTTTGATTACATTATTAGTTATCTATCTTTGTACATTGAGGGCAATGTACATCTTAAGTGTGGGGGGTAAAAGTACCTAAGTTTTACATTATTCCAAAATCCTAAATTTTAGTTTTGCTCCTAAGTAATTTTCTCATATTATCAATTAGGGTGAAATTTCTAATGATTTATGATTTTTATTGATATGTTTTTTAGTAAGTCATTGATAATTGTGCATTGATGATTTATACTTGAAGAATACTAGAGAATTAAGCATGATAAGTCTATTTTTCAAGAATAAAAAATATTCTAGGTTGTTGAACTGAATTTGAATATTACCTTGAAGTTTGAAATTTACAGGATTGATGTCAAATACCCATAATTTTTGTGAGATTTGAGCCTTATAGAGCATATATTCTTTTTCATGCTCACTTTATTGATTATGAGTGTGTCAACACTGAATTGTTATTCTAGAACTTGCCTAGATTATACATATCGAGACCACATTAATGATTTGATATACTTAGATGATAAAGGCACCTAGCTTTTAACCTATTCACTCCACTAAAAAGCCTACATTTACAAATTAACCCTTAGTGAACCCATTTGATCCTAACAACCCTATTTATTGATTTACCCGCTAATATTAACCCAAAACCCTTTGTATTTGTTATCACCATTCTTTTGACTACCCTTCTATCAAGAATTGATTTGATCAGTTACCGAATTAGTTTATTTCAGTTGATAAAATTTTATTTATTATGTTTCTATTTGAAAAAAAAATCAATTAAAAAATCAAAGTATATTCAGTACTAGTAGTATAAAAAGTGAGCTTGTACATTTAAATTTCAATTATCAAAGAAAAAGCTTGTAGTATTATTTGTTCCAAAGTTTCATGTGATTATTAGTTCAATTATTTTTCTAAAAGTTATGTAACTTGTCAAGTCAATCTCGATTCTAAACCTTCTAATTCAGCCTTTATCCACACCTTTAACCTAAGCCCCGTTGCAACCCTGATAAAGACTTTTTGATTTGTGTATCATCTCATATTACAGTGGTGGAGATTTGATTTTCAGGCAAGCTTATGGGATTAACTTTTCAAGTTCGACTTATGAGTACTTTTTCTTGAACCTTAAACACTTCGAGTGCTTTGAGTGAATCTTTAGTGAGGATGTCAATCCTTGTCAGTTTTGAATTAAAGGTAATTATTTAGATAAGGGGAGACGCCTATGTTTTTATGCTACAAATTTATGACTTAGAATTGTTTAAGCCTTTAAGAGTCTTTTAGTTAAATTATCCATGTATGAAATATTTATGAATTATGATGAGGCATTATTGATAGGAATTTTGAATTATGGAAAGTTCGTTTTAATTATAAGTTGAGAATTTTGCTTAAGGACAAGAAAAAGCTTAAGTGTGGGGGTATTTGATAAACCGTAAAAGTAACATATTTTAGGCCCACATTTAGTATGCTTTTGGATGATTTAGCCCTTGATTTATGTAAAAATATGCTTTTAATCCTTTCTTTTGATGTTTATACTCAGGAAAGCACCCCAGGACGAAAAGAATGAGAAACGGGCTTAAAACGGGCCAAGTTGGGCCGAAGAGGAAATCGACATGGCCTGGACTTCAAGCCATACGGTCGTGTCTCATCAATTTACTTCACACGGCCATGCTACGATTTACATGGCCATGCCCCAATCGACAGAATCGAGACACGGCCTGAAGACGATTTACACGGGTGTGTACCCTGGCCGTGCCCCTGCCTCGGAAAGAGCAATTTCACTCGAATTTGGATACTTTGAGGCAAAGAAACACATTCCAAAGCCTATTCAAACACTAAGTAGAAGGTATACTTGAATTGGGACACTTAGAGGCCAAGTAAAGCATCCCAAAAGTCTATATAAACACCCTAAGTGTAACCTGAAAGGGGGCGGTTAGCTAGGCCAAATAGCCGAACCAGAAAGCCAGATTTGTGGGAGTTACTCGAAGATAGCCAGTTGATCCATCTCAAGGAGCTGGAATTCTACTCAATACGGTGATTTCTCCTTCAATTCCTTCAGGGGGTTTTAGGGATTTCTTATGTTTTGTTTTATCTTTTCTCTTGAGATGTTTTCTTTATTCATTATGAACTAAACCTTTCAGATACCTGAAGGGGATGAAACCTAGATGAATCTTGTTATTGTTATCTGAATTATATGATAAATACTTAGTTTGTTCTTAATTATGCATGTTTAATCCAAATCTGATGTGCTTAGGTGAAGGAGGAATAGACCCTGCTTAAGAGTAGATCTAGCATAATTAAGCGGAGTTGATTACAAGCCTAGAGATAGGGTGACGAGATTTTGCTGGATTAGGGTGAAACCTAATATGGGAGCTCTGTAGATCGATTTATTGCTATTCTAGGAGGTTATTATTCGAGAAAGAGATTTTCGTTAATTAACCTAGGGTTAGACTTTATTCGCCTCGAGAGAGGGTTTAATATACGTTAAGGAGTCTTACGGATCAAACTAAGTGAATAAATTGTATGGTTTAGTGTTAAATAACAAGTGAAGTCTAGGTGGATTCTTCCTGAGGGTATCGTCATGATCAACTGAGTTTCTCTTCAAGTTATTTTCCAATTCATTCTTTCTGTCTTTGTGTCTTTAGTTTAGTATGTCGTAAATTTAGATAAAAGCAACTTTACTTTATTTTAGGCTAAATAATAAAAAAAAAGTTAGTATTAGTACTTTTAGTCCCTTTGGGTTCGATAATCTGGTCTTGCCTAAACTATACTACTGTTCGATAGGTACACTTGCCTTAAGTCATTGTCAGAGTTAGTTTTAGGTTCGATCATTCTCTTTATAAATTTTAAAACTCGAAAAAGATCATTTAGCTAGATGAGAAACAGACCTTACTCAACAAAGGGTCAGCAGATATTATGAGCCTAGAAAAGGGGTGACGATCGAGGCCCAACTCACCACAAAATAAGGCAAGACATCATTGAGTTATTTTCAAGAATTTAAAGATGTTTTTGCACAATCATATCAGGACATGCCTGGGTTAATAAAATGCGGGCTAAACATAAGGATCGGGTTCTGCCGATCTACATAGAAAGGGTGGTGGTATGATTATTTGAATTTAAAGAGAGAAGATTTATATGCCTACTCCAGTTCCTCACAACTTTTCCATATGTTGGGCATGGATGTGATGGGGTCAATCTCGTCAAAAGATTTTAGCCAATATTGACTCATCAGCATAGTCATCGTTTACTTCACTAAGAGAGTGGAAGTAGCTTCATATGCTAATGTTACAACGTCGAAGTCATCAACTTCATAAAAAAAATGAAGGAAAAGATCATATACTAGCAGAATGCCATAAAGGATCGCGTTTAAATAATTGTACAAAGTTAAAGTTTACAGTTTATCCAAAGATCAGGCAGCATATCACAGTACAACAAAAGTTGCCAAAAAAAAGGGTGGCTAGGACTTGTAAAGATTGGCATAAGAAGCTATCACTACTCTCTATGATTATCGAACGTTGGTTAGGACCTTTGCCGGGGCAACATTTTACACATTGGTTTATAGATTTGAAGCGTTTTTATCGATTAAACCTAATCGAAGGAAAGGTTAAAAGCTATTTGCTACAGGCCAGATGATGCGAGCTTATGCTAAAGAAGTTCATCTTAGGGAATTTCACGAAGAAACCTGATGTTGAAAAATATTTTTCTTCTACAAAATGATTTTAGAAGAAAGCATATGCTAAACTGGGAAGGACTAATGTAGGGCCTATTCTAGAGGAGCATTGATATTGACCGAGATAGATGGCGAAGACTTGCCCAATCCGGCGAATTCAGGTTCAGTCAAGAAGGATTTTATGTGAAAGGGAAAAGGGCCAAGGTGAAAACCCGCAAAGGGCGCCTTGAGTCCAAATTCAAATTCGAAATAAAAAAACAAAAACAAGAAAAACAAAAAATCAAAAAAAGAAAAGGGAGAGGCCAAGGCGAAAACCCGCAAAGGGCGCTTTGAGACCAAAGGGGCTTTGAGCCGAAAACCCGAAAAGGGCGGTTCAAATTTTGATCAAAAGTGGGGCATACAGTAGTCTTGCTACATTTGAATTAACAATGAGGAAGTATGTTATGTCTTGGGGCATCAACAAAGTACTCAGGATCCTCTAAATACATATTGAGCTTAAAATGGTCCTCAAGAAATTTGAACAGAGAAGCTCAGGCTGCGATATCTGGGGCACCTAGATTCTATCTTACCCATTTTTGAATTCCTTATCTTTGATTGCTTTATTCTTTTTAAGATACACCCAAATCAATTTTCTTTTATTGCCTAGGTTATCTTTGATTAATTATTTTTTCGAGCTATGCTCCTGACTAATTTCTTTTTCTTCCATTTTTTGTGTTCTTTTTCAAGCATTTATATTGAAATAACGTTCTACGGACTAATAACACTTTCATATAAGGAGTTTCGCATATTACTCTAGAAGCTTCTAAATAATATGAAGAATCTGAAACATTACTATTGTTCAGAACTCACCAAGCCTAAGGGCTGGAAACATTGAAAAATGATTATCTCTTCAAATTCTTGTTGGGTAAGACAATTTCGTTGGTGACACCATATCAGCAAATGACGAACAAGGTCAATCCAGGTGTAAAAAGGGATTATTTTTGGGATACCCTGTATCCATTCAGACACATATATCTGGTCATTAGACCCAGGGAATGGTGTAACAGATTGAAAGTGATACAAGTTCTATACCTCTGAGTGGTAACAGAAAGATGGAAGAAACTAAAAGTTATTCCCCTGAAGTTGCAGTGGGAGATACCAACTTCATGTCCCAAGGTTCAAGTAGAAAGACTCGAAATTACCATGGGGCAAATTATTTGAGCAGAATATGAACAAGAATGAAAAACAAATGAGTGATAACACCTAGATAGAAATCATACTCATAACATTTTTGTATCATATCAAATTTCATTAGGAGCATTTGATTCATTTCGGTCATTGCATCCTAATACTTGAAATAGGAATCATCTTCGTAATATTTTCATATTCATATATCATAACATGTCTAATTAGAGACATTTGATTCATTTCGATCAAGGCATCTTAATTATTAGACATAAGCATATACCCATTCTATAGGTTATGTCTTCTAAAGGACAATGTAGACATCAGTCTGGCAATCCCTGAGTTTGCAGGGAGCAGATTGAAGATAGCAGATCTGGCAATTCCTAAGTTTGCAGGAAGCAGATTAAAGACATCAGTCTGGCAATCCCTAAGTTTGTAGGGAGCAGATTGGAAAAAGCAGATCTGGCAATTCCTGAGTTTGCAGGAAGTAGATCGAAGACATCAGTCTGGCAATCCCTGAGTTTGCAGGGAGCAGATTGAAGATAGCAGGTCTGGAAATTCCTGAGTTTGTAGAAAGTAGATCGAAGACATTAGTCTGGCAATCCCTGAGTTTGCAGGGAGCAGATTGAAGATAGCAGGTCCGCAATTCCCGAGTTTCTGAGAAGTAATCAAGACATCGGTCGGCAATCCTCGAGTTTCTGAGGAGCAGATTGAAGATAGCCAGTTTGCAATTCCTGAGTTTGTAGAAAGTAGATCGAAGACATCAGTCTAGCAATCCCTGAGCTTGTAGAGAGCAGATTGGAGATAGTAGATTTGGCAATTCCTAAGTTTGCAGGAAGCAGATCGAAGACATCAGTTTGGCAAACCCTGAGCTTGTAGGGAGCAGATGGGAGATAGCAGATTTGGTAATTCCTGAATTTGTAGGAAGCAGATCGAAGACCTCAGTCTGGCAATCCCTGAGCTTGCAGGGAGCAGATTGAAGATAGTAGATCTGGCAATTCCTGAGTTTGCAGGAAGCAAATCGAAGACATCAGTCTGGCAATCCCTGAGTTTGCAGATCTGGCAATTCCTGAGTTTGCAGGAAGCAGATCGAAGACATCAGTCTAACAATCCCTGAGTTTGTAGGGAACAGATTGAAGATAGTAGATCTGGCAATTCTTGAGTTTGCAGGAAGCAGATCGTAGACATCAGTCTGGCAATCTCTGAGTTTGCAGGGAGCAGATTGAAGATAGCAGATCTGGCAATTCCTGAGTTTGTAGGAAGCAGATCGAAGACATCAGTCTAGCAATCCCTGAGTTTGCAGGGAGTAGATTGAAGCTAGCAGGTCTAGCAATTCCTGAGTTTGCAAGAAGCAGATCAAAGAAATCAGTTTAGCAATCCCTGAGTTTTCAGGGAGCAGATTGAAGATAGCTGGTCTGGCAATTCCTGAGTTTGCAGGAAGCAGATCGAAGACATTAGTCTGACGATCCCTGAAATTATAGGGAGCAGGTTAAAATAGCAGATTTGGCATTCTTGATATTGAATGACGCAGATCGAAAACATCAGATCTTGTCTCCCTGAGTTTGCAGTAGATCAGATCAAAAGATAGTGGATACTACCTTCATGAAGTTGAAGCTATCAAACTTACTGAAATTAAGATGAAGTTTCAATACCATTGAAGTTGCAGTGGAGTTGGAAACCGTTTGAAGAAGACGAAGACCAAGAAGTCGAGACTTAACCAAGACCGGGCAAAATTGGTCCTCCTATTGTCTTTGCTCTATTCTCGTTATACAACAATGAGTAAAGAGGGGCAGCTGTAAACAACCCATTTTACCCGGGCCCATCTGAATAAAACCATAAATAAATAAATGTTTCTTTTCAGTCCATTTGACCCAATACCCAAAACTAAAACTACCCAGTAACCCATTTACACCCTTAGCCCACTTACAGACCCTATCCAGACCCAACTAAGACCCAATAACAGAGACGGCCCAAAAGGGCCCAACTTTAACAAATCTCAGTGGCCTGTGGTTTCGAAACCTAAGACCATAGAAGCTTCCACCTCGACCGCAAAGACTCAACCCTCACGCCACAGCTCTTCGCGCCCACCAATCGTGAGCAATCTGCTGGCAAAGCCTCCGGTCGCGCCAGGATCCACGCCCGAATCATTCCACTATCGCGAGATCTTCTCGTCTACCTGCAAGAAAAGGAAAGAAATAGCAAGCAAAATGGCAAAATCCCTGTATTTCCTTTTTCTAATGTACTTTTGGGTTATAAAAACCTATCCAAAACTTGTAAACAAGGACGGAGAGATAGGCAGAGAAAAAAATAGAATACACAAAAAAATACATTCGAATACAGAAATAAAAAGGCCATTTCAGAGGTGATTTCGATTCTTTTTTATTTTCTCTTTCAACCCGTATGTTTTACATATAAAACAATAAAAAAGAGCAAAGATTTCATACCTGTGATCCGCCGTGGGCGACGGTGCGTAAGCGTGTGGGCGTGGAGTGCGACCTCATCGGAGTCCTGGCCTGAAGGCCAAAGGACAGAGAGCCTTCAAAACGAAACTCAGTTTTTTTTTCTTTTTTTCCTCCGAACTAATAAAATGAATTTTGTTTATTAATTTTGTAATTTATATAGCAACGACAAAACGGCATCGTTTATGCTTAGGCCAATAAGCATCAATACGACGCCGTATAAAGCTTTTGACCTAGACCCGACCCGATAGACTAGAAGATCCACGTGTTTTTTCGTTAATGGTCTATTTGTGGAATAGGTCCTTCCGCTTTTTTTTTTTAAATTTACAATCATGTTCAATAGCCTTTTTTTGTATTTACAATCTAGCCCTAAACTTATATTCTGTTGTGATTTGATCCTCGGGCTCCTTAAAGGCTAATATTGAACGATGTCGTTTTAAAATTTGGCATAATTGCCATATTAATCCCTTTAATATGATGCGTGTTTTAATTCAATCCTTTTCTACTTATTTAATCTTCATCTCTTTGTTTTTACTTTATTTTATTTTATTTTTAAATTATTCTAATATTATATTATTTTTATCATATTAAAATGCTATATTATTTTATTATTTTATTAATTTTGTTAATAATATAAAATTCATTTATATATATTTTATGTATATTATCTTTATATATATTTCATTATTATTATATATTATTTTACTTGGTTTAATAATTTATATATATTATTTTATGATTTATATATTATTTTTATACTATATTTTTAATTTGTATATTATATAGTATTATATTATATCATATATTATTTTAAAATTTTGTATAAAGTCTACTATATTATATAACCTATTTCATTTATATTATTTATATAATTTTTATAATTAGTATATTATGTACATGTATGCTTTCATTATATTATTTATTAATTGTTTTTATTATGTATAATCCTTATATATTAGTTATTTTATATTATTTTATTATATATTATTGATTTTTACTAATTATTATATTTATTTATATTCTTAGATTGTTTATTATTATTTAGCATAGTTCTTTATATATTCATTTGTGAAATATTATTCTTTTATTATTTATTATTAATATAATTAAGTAAAATTGCAATTGATGTATATATATATATATATATTACAATGTCTTAGTCATACCATTTTTATAAAAATACCTTTTAAATTAAAGATTTTTTAAATATTTTTAAACGGTGATATGTGATATTTGGGGTTTTCGAGAAGAATCGTGCCCTAACTTACTAGGTTATGATTTTTCTCGTAAAACTCAAAGTGTTAGATATCCCTCTATTTTCAAAATTGAATTTTATCAATTTCAAATAAAAAATTTATTCTTGAGAATTCAAAACGTTGTACCTAACTTATTGGGTATAATGTTTTGTGTCTCGAGGTAGGAATTTTCTAAAATAAAGATGCACTTAGCTTCGAAATTATGATATGTTGTATTCTAACTTATTGGGTATGGTATTTTTAATTTCTTTGGAATAGGTAAGTATTGGTTTTCTTTTCAATAATGGATCTTATTTTAAACTTTTTAAATTTCAAACATTTGGACATGATTCTATCAATTAGGTACCAATTTTTGGGCGTTATGAGGGTGCTAACCCTTCCTCATACGTAACCGACTCCCGAACCCGTTTTCTCCTTTTTTTTTTTTCGTAGACCAAAATCAAATGTTTTAAAATAAAACGTTTTACAAAGTGATTCAATCACAACTAAATAAAAAGGGATTGGTGGCAACTCCCATTTTATTTTTAAAGTTGATCCCCGTTTTTAAAATCGATTTTTAAATGGTTTCCACAAAACCAATAAAAATATATTATACAAATAAGAGTAAAAAATATTATTAATTGTTATTTATAAAAGTAAATCTTAATTTTAATTGATATATAATTATAATAATCATTAATGATGGTATGATGGTCAAAGGTGTTCATCGTCATAAGCATGACTTGAGTTTGAACTGTGCTAGTTGTGTTTGTTATTCGGGTTATAATATTTTATTGATATCTAATATAATACTATGGTAAATCTTTAAGGACGTATAACTATATCACTAATTTATAAGCGTAAATCTTAACCTGAATTAATATAGAATTGTAACACTAATTAAATTATAATTAATTTTAAATAAAATCTAATAATAATTAATTAAAATATTTAATTGTATAGTTCAAATAAATAAAAACTATTATTAACAAATAAAGAATTAGTGTCAGTTCAATAATATAATCAACAATAAAAATATTCTCCTTGATTCAAAGATTTTTCAAACTCATTGAATCAGTCGAATGTAATTCTCTTACAAATTGTAGACAACAATTTATATTAGATTGGATACCTATAATTTTCGATTTCACCAATTCAACTAATTAATTTAATTTTAGCTAAATAAATTATTGAAATCTTATAAAAATTTAAAAACGAATATATAATTGAAAATAGATAAATTTAATTATTGATTGAATAGATTCAACTAGAGGTGTACATGGGCCGGGCCGGGCCGAGTTCTGGCCGAGTCCAACTAAAAATTTAGGCCCATTCATTACGCTGGTCGGGCCCAAAAATGGCCCTAAAATTTTACCCAAGCCCGCCCATATAAAATACTAAAACACGAGCCTCGCCTGCCCGTACAGATTAATTTTATATTATTTTATATGATTTTAAATATATATAATACATTAAAAATACTAAAAAATCAAAATAAATATTTTTCAACAAATTGAAAATAAATTTTAAAAATATGTAGACTTAAATAACACTAAAATAGATGCAACTTAACAAGCAAATACATCTAAAATAATAACAAAATTAACAAATATTTTAAAATAATAACAAAATTAACAATAAAATAAGTTTTATATAATATCTAAACAATAACGACAAAATAATAGAAACATAATAGTAAAATGGTAGCAAAATAAGGAGAAAACAATAAGAAAATAATATTAAAAATATTTTTTCTTTTAATGAATTGGGCGGGTGGATTGCCCGGGCTAAAATTTTTTGCCCGAACTCGGCCCATTTTTTAAACTAGTCTTATTTTTTTATCCAAACTCATTTTTCAAGTCTATATTTTTTCCCAAATTTTCCACATTTTAAGTCGGGCCGGGCCGCCCGGCCCATATACACCTCTAGATTCAACTAATTCCGAATAGTGGATTCTTGTCCGAATAAATATATGGACCGACTCCTGCGATCCAATTAGAAGGTATGGATAAGATAGAGTCCGACTCCTCTCCCTATAAAAACCCTAGCTCGTCCAGGAGAAAGATTCTTTCTCGTTCAATCCAGTATATTGCCAAGAAAATTGAAGAGTAAAATTAGTTATTTTTAGTTATTATGTAGCACTATATCACTTGATACAAAAAGATAAATAAGAAAAAATTTATCTACATTTACAGGCTGTTTGTCGGAGACGAACTGAAGATATCAATTAATGCCTTAGGTTAGTTTCTTATCTTCTTATCCTCTGTTTTTCTTTCTATTTGATTTTTAATTGAAATAATAAGGAATTTACTTAATTTACATGGAAATGGGTTAAATTTTAATAGCTTCAAATCCTGCTTATCTTCATTTTCTTCTTCTGAATGCAAATTTGAAGCTAATAGAATTTTCTTTGATGCCCTGCAACTCAACTAAGTATCCATTTTTTGCCTCGCATTCTTTCCTTTTATTTTAGTATAAATTTCACTGTTCTATATTCGAAATTTTCACGCTATGTAAGAACAAAATGGATTTCTTTACCTGTACTGTTCCTGGCCGTGGCCCGTATCGTTCTAGTAGGGGTCACTTAGGGTACCTTCTTTGCTTTTGGTTCTGCTCAGTTTCAAATTATTGTTAGTATAATTTCCAGTTTACCTGATGCTACCGATCTCTTTTGATGTTGCAGGACATTATGGGTTGATTGTATTAATGTTCTTTGTTTAGGCCTTGTTGAATAATTGTTCAGGTGCTTAAGGTGGAGGTTTAGACAATGGTGTTGTTGACTCACCAATTGCAGGTATTCTAAGAAAAATTTGGACTAAAACTAGTAGATTACAAGTTAATGGGATCAAGATACTGAATAAAAGTTCTTTAGAAACAAGAGCTTGATGGCTGAGTTAAAAAGTTCCCACCTGACAGTGCATAGGTCCGATGAATCCATGAAGTGATAAAATCCTGTTCTGGAGGCTCTCTTATGAACTGCTTTGTAGATTATTTGTCTTTTTGAGAAGAGTCTTATTTGTTTTCATCTATTAACATAGATATCTCAGCTTTCATTTAGTATTCATCTGAAAACTTGTAAGCATGTTGTTCATTTTATTGGATTTCAGGATTCACATGTAGCATTTCCATCAAGGCCTTTATCAAGGGGGAAAGGTTTGACATTAAAGCGACATGTAGTTACAGTTCATATGCTTGGGAGAAGAGAGAGGGGCATATCAAGGCACTCTTTTTGTTCAAGGTAACCAACTTCTCCCCTATGATTAGGCAATGTTCAATGTTGGTAGCTTGTCACTTAGTATGATACTTAGTTCGATAACTTTGAGGCTATATTTGGAAGTGCTGATCCTGAAAGGACTATGCTTTTAAATTAGCATACTGAATTCATTTTGGGAAAGAAAACCAATAACGCTTACTCTTAAAATATTTGTTTCCTTTCCCTCGATTTGTCAATTCTTTTTTAGTTTTATCATATTCTAGATTTAGGAGCAAATTTACAAATTGAATGAAGGGAGGTGGGGAATCAATGATTTTCAACGAGTGTCTATAAAAAAGTAGGCTGGTTTCTTCATTTCTGAGCTTACATAAGAAAAGAAGCCTTTCAGTTTTCCTAACCTTATTTATTGCATAAGGAGAAGTCCCATTCCTTTTGCTATTTGTAAATTGCTTTGATCTTGTTGGTTATATTAAACATCAGTGATGTTGAATACACAGCGTAGAACTTGTGGTGCACAAAACTTCGTCAAGATAATTTTAGGTTGATGTGATGTGAGTTTGTGAATGTGAAGAATTGTTATTGCTCTGCTAAGATTGGGAAAAAGCAACCAATTGGTTCAATGATACTTATTCTCTAAAAATGCAGGTCTCTGCCAATCATGTTTTCTTGTCATTGATGTCTTTTCCTCTGATAACATTTCTTGCCTCAGCATTCTTTTTGTTTTCTTTACTTGTGGGGATGGGAAAGATGGTTTTGCTTCGCATGGTGTGCCAATAGAGCGGGCCCAAACATTTTCTTTGATCTTTATGGAATTGCTTGTCAGTGCTATTTTACTCTTTCCAAATAAATAACTTTTGGTTGTGAAACAAAATAAATTTATTCTCTTCTAAAAATTTTATGCGACTATCGCAATGAACACTGGTAAAGGGAAACAGCTTTGCATTTTGAAAAGGATGTGAACTAGTTTTCCTTTCATTTTCTTCAAGTACTTCCTTTTTCATCTCATGCATTGTAAACATATAATTTAGATGTCTTATTATTGCAGTATAGGGGCTCCTCATACCTGTGGTTCAAAAGTAAAAAATGTTGGAATTTCAACCTTCAAAGGCAGTGGTCAGAATAATGAATCGAGAGGCAGAACAAATAATGCATTTCTTTCCAAGAATACTATTAAAGTTTCTTATGTGCCAAAAGACAGGGAAGAGACCATGATAGAATCTTCAAATGTTCATAATGTTCCACTTGCCTATGCCTCAGAAACAAGTGAGAACCATTTGGGGTCCCCTGCTATTCAGAAATTATTCAAGAAATGGATAATGATATTGCTCTCACAATCCCCACATCAAGTGATGGATGAAGTTATGGGAGTTGGACCTCTCCCAAGGGACACATCAGAAACTCAAATTGGCACCCAAAGCAATGGAAAAAGCGAGATCCTAAAGATGGTTTGGAGCCATTTCTGGGATATGGATGTAACCATTAAAATACCCATATTATTATTGTAAGTATTATTTCTTCCATGAAAGGCATTACCTCTCTGTGTCCTTGGATATATTCCTTGCTATACTATGATTTATTAAGGCTTTGTTTTTAAATATTTGTGATATGATATAGATGCACAATGCGTTTTCTCAAGAAAAAAAGTGAGAACAAATTATTTTTCGACTGTGTTAAGGGCTTTTGGTATTGCTCTGATCAACTGTTGCTGAGGTAGCTATTTACCTTGTTTGGATTCTGTCATTGTCAACTGATACTATTGCTTGCCTATCTATCCTCTGGATGATCAATTCAATGTTTACTGATATCATATGTTGTATGTGTCAAATTGTAACTTCGAATCATTCTCTGTATTAGTACTTTCTGTCAGTCTTGCTTTGAATGCCATCCCGTCTCATTAAATTGTAATGTTATTTTGATAACCAATGCCGTGGATAATTTATTTGATGATCTTTAGATGAAAAAAATGCAATTATACATGTATGTACATTGCTAAGAAATGCATTTCTTTGTCTGCAGTATTCCATTGTACATGGCTGTCAGTTTGATTTATGGGGCTGAAGTTTCAAAGGAGTTAACTCCTCTATGGGTATTTGGGCCTCTAGTTGTGGCTCTTTACATCAGGATTCTCAGAGGGTTGTGTGCACTCTATGTTTTGTGCTTGAAGCAGACACTTCAAATTGTTGGGAACTTACCGACTTATTACGTTGTGGCTTATAATTATATTGCACATGGAAAGCTGAAGGAAGAAGTAAGAGCTCGTGTGTGGCAACCAGTGGTAGACATAAAGAACTTGGACTACAAGGAGCTATCTAGAAGAAAGATGAAAGATTTCCAAGAGTGGATGATGGAGAAGTATGTGGACATTGTGGAATCGGTATGGCCATACTATTGCAGAACCATCAGATTTCTGAAGAGGGCTAACATCATTTAGGGTTTCGATTCTGATACGAGATAAGTCTTAGTGAGATGAAAAGAGTGGCATTTAAATTCAACCTCGAAAATGTTTGAAATTTTGGAACAGAGCTAGCAATTATGATGATGATGATGATGATGTAGAGAACTCGTTTTGTTAAAGCTCAACTCAAGGCTGTTCTTATTTTTGCTTTTATTTTGATATACATGGTGATGTTATGTAGTAGAAGATGGTTTGCTTTTACGTGGGATGGTTCATTCCTTGTAACAGCTTCTTATCCGTTTTTCTTCTGAGTTCGTAGTTGTATACGGTCATTTTAACTTGACAGTTCCTAGTTTTGGCCAATGATTTTGAAAATAGAGGCAAACACCCAAAAGCTCAATCTCAGAGGTATGGATTCCACTGTTGTTCTCGCAAATTAGAAAAATTACAACCAAAACACTATAGAACAAGTATATCTGACCCATTAGCTAAATTCAATTTTTCCCAAGCCTAAACTAAGAAGACAATTTTTTCACAGAACCCCTCTCTAAATTTGTCCAAGGCATAAAATTTTCGTCTCAACTTCCTACGTGCGGTTAAGTCTGGAACACGTCACCTTGCAATGCATTTCCAATGGGATCCAAGACTTTTAGGGTAAATTTAGTAAGATTGAAAATCTCTTTTTGTTTCGGATCGCATTTTGAAACACTTTAATCTAAATTCAACAGTTTAAATTATGATCATTTTATCAAATTACTCAAACATAATATTAAAAATTCAATACGAGAGTTTTAAGTTGAAAGTCACTTTAGCCATCAATTTCTATTCTTTAAGCCTAAGTTTATTAGAATTTTATTTGTTGATTTAATTAGTCTCTCCAAAAGTCTATAAGCTGCCCATTATCAACTTCCCATATGACGCCCTGTTTCATCTCTTTCTAGGCCGTACTAATTCCTTTCCATAGTCGCGAACAGTTATCAACATAGAGATCATCAGGGAGAGTGCCAACCTATTTGTATTTGGACCGGAGTATTTGCACCCATAGTTGATCCAATTTGAGAATCAAATTGAAACCAATGAACGCCGCATTCTGTAGGCATAAACTTTTGAATCCAAGGCAACCGGTTTTTACAGGTAGGCAGATATCGTCCCATTTGACAAGGTTAATCTTCCGTTTATGACCCTAAATGAAATTACGAATAATTTTATCCATTTCCTGCGAAACACTTTCGGGGATGACAGCCAACTGCATTGCATAAATGGGAATAGCTGCAAGGACTGCTTTAGCCAAGGTAATCCTCCCAGCAAGCGAGAGAGTTTTTGCTTTCCAACCAGCAAGCTTTTGTCTCATGCTCGAGATAAAATACTGAAAGGTTGCCTTCGTTACACGTTTGTGGAGTAAGGGAACACCTAGTTACATCCCAAGATTACTCACGTAGTCCTTAAGAGACACATTCTTAGAAAAGAAAACTCAAGTCTTTTGACAGCTTACCTTGTACCCAGAGTACATACCAAAAGTGCTTAGAACAGATCTCATAGTGACCATCTGTTCCACATATGCCTCAGTAACAGGGTTAAATGGTCGGCGAAAATTAAATTATCAGTGACTTAAATAAAAATTTTAAAATAGTTAAATAATTAAATTATTATAATTTTTTAATTAATTGAGTACAACTACTCATAGATTAGTCAAGAGACGAAATTATTTTCCTTTCTGTTTCCTTTATTTAATTTCTTCTGATTGTGGAAAGAGGAATGCTAGACTTGTTGGATGATCTAAATAAGCTGAGTGTTGATGTTTTTTCTCTATAGAACTAATAATACGATCATAATTAATTGATTTATTTCTAAAATTTCCTTTATAAATTCCTGACCACCGCTCTCATCTCTCTCTTCACCCGTCCCCGCCGCCAAACAAGCCCCTCGCGCCTCCACTTTGTCTCAGCCTCGTCTTCCTCTTCCTCCTATTTTATCCCTCTTCCTCTTCTCCTTCTTCAGTCCCGGACCCAAACTCTCTCTTACCTTCAAGTTTTCCGACAGAGCAGGAAATTAAGTAAGGTAATTTTTGAAACCTAAGCTTTTGTTGAAGATTTGTACTTGAGTCATTATCTGGTCTCTGCCTCTGCATCACTTTGCAATATTTGCTTTTCAGTTTCCTGCTTGTTAGACGGATATCACCGCTATTTTCCGTTATATTGCTATTTGCTGGCGTGATCCGCTGTTATACATGTGAAATAGAGGCTGCGGCGCCTCTAAGCCACCGCAATTTGAAACTTGAGAATAATTGTTTGTTTTCTTTCAAATACTGGAGCATTCGAACTACTTCCATTTTTCACATTGCAAACACGCTGAGGATTAATTGAAACCCTCAGACTACCTTTTGATGTCATCCCCTTGCATTTCCTTTTCTTTTTTTAATGGTTTGAATTCATATAAAATCACGTCAATGGACGATTACCTGGAACTTTGTTGTGAAAACTTCCTGGCCTTGCTCTTTGTTATGCTCTCTCTCTCTCTCTCTCTCTCTCTCTATATATATATATATATATGGGACAACCACTTACACCGGTGTATAGTTTTACACTCTTTTGTATCTTTTTGTACAAAAATTACAATTATATCAATAAATTCAACGATTGGAACTTTAAAATATTAATCTATAAAGTCATACGAACTGATATAAGTGGATCTCTCCCCACATATATATATATATATATATATATCATTTTGTTAATGGTACTTTGGGTCTTTGTTACGCTTCTTATGTGTTAATAAATGAAAATGAATATGGGTTTGGTGCAGGTTGTTTGTCATTACCATTTATCTGAAAATGGCAATAAAATTGACAAGGAAAGTATTTGTGAATCCTTGCTTCCTTAGTTACAAGTCTTCGCGATTCCTTGTCAGGCTGAGTTCAGATCATGACACAAGGTTTTTCCTTAGCAAATTTTTTGGTGGTCTACAAGAATCTGGTGTGATATGCAGACATCTATCCTTTTCTCCTGCTACAAGTCTGGAAAGGTTAAGTTGGGAAGGTTCTTCTCATACAGTGTTGTTGACAAAGCTTGAAAATGCTTTGAAGGATCTCAAACCGGATGAAGCATGGGAAACTTTCAATGATTTTATAAGGTTGTATGGTTTCCCTAATCATTTGCTCGTTAGCAGGTTCATTACTCAGCTATCCTACTCATCCAGCCCTTGTTCACTACAAAAAGCTTATGATTTGGTTATGATGGTCCTGAAAGAGAAATCGTATCATCTTCAGCCTGACATCTTGGTTAAGCTAGCTCTTTCTTTATCAAGAGCTCAGATGCCCATTCCATCATCAACGATTCTTAGGTTGATGCTGGAAAAGGGGATGTTACCCCCAATGAATGTATTGCAGTTGCTATTTCTGCATATAGTCAAGACAGAGGTTGGGGCATGTATAGCATCCAATCTGTTGATCCAGATTTGTGATAATTATGTACGATTTTGTTCAGGGAAAAGCCCTTGTGCAAACTTGCTGAAACCTGATACAGTGATCTTTAATCTTGTGCTTGATGCTTGTGTTAGATTTGGCTCATCTCTCAAAGGTCAACAAATTATAGAATTGATGTCGCAAACTGGAGTTGTTGCTGATGCACACTCAATCATTATCATTGCTCAAATCCATGAAATTAATGGACAGAGGGATGAGTTGAAGAAATTTAAAGATCATGTTGCACCTTTACCAGTGGCTTTTGTTTCTCATTATCGACAATTCTATGAATGTTTGTTAAGCTTGCATTTTAAGTTTGATGACATTGATGCTGCTGCTGAGCTTCTGTTGGACATGAATAGATCACGGGGATCCCATCCTATGGATGATCGTGGGAAGGATTTCCAGAAGGCTCGTTTTGTTCCAATTGGATCTCAGAATCTCAGGAATGGACTGAAGATACAAATCATGCCTGAGCTGATACATATTGATTCTGCCCTCAAAGAAGAAGGTAAATCAGATCTTGTTTTGTTTAGGGATAAGAAACTTCTTCCGTCTAATAGGGCTCTGTCCAAGCTCATTAATGGTTATAAGAGGCATGGGAAGATGGATGAGCTGTCAAAATTTTTGCTTGGCTTAAAAAAGGAGCTATATTCATCAGGCGAATCAAGTGTGATATTTGATGTTATAGATGCATGCATTTCATTAGGCTGGGTGGAAATTGCTCATGACATTTTGGATGACATGGAATCTTCTGGGGATTCCTTGGATTCTAGTGCATATATGGCACTCCTGACTGCTTATTATAAAAGAAATATGTCTAGGGAGGCAAATGTACTGCTAAAACAAGTAAGGAAGGCTGGTTTGGTCATAAATTTAGCTAACAATATTGTCTTATCCAAAAATGTGCCATCAAATGTAGGCAGAAGTTCTCTTTCCATAAAGGAAGCATCTTCCATTTATCAACCAAGTCTGTCCAAATGTCTTGTTGAAGAAGTAAGTGATGCGGAGAAGGCTGTATCTCATATAATCTATGAATTGAACTCTTCTATTTACTTCTTTTCCAAGGCTAAAATGATGGGGGATGCACTGAATATATACCGAAGAATGCAAGAGATGAAAATCCAGCCCACTGAACATACGTTTATGTATCTGGTATGTGGGTATTCTTCACTAGAAATGTATCGTGATATTACCATTCTATGGGGTGACATGAAGAGAATCATGGAGACTGGGAGCTTAACCCTGAGTAGTGATTTGTACGAGTTTTTGCTACTCAATTTTCTTCGAGGTGGATACTTTGAAAGAGTGATGGAGGTCATTGGTTATATGAACAAGTGTAACATGTATGTTGACAAATGGATGCATAAGAGTGAATATCTGAAAATCCATAAGGATCTTTATAGGAGCTTAAAAGCATCAAAAGCTAGAACTGAGGCTCAAGGTAAAAGGTTTGAGCATGTTAAGGCTTTTAAGAAATGGGCTGGCATTAACTGAATGTTTTCAAACATTTTGGGACGGAAGTCGAAGTTGAATGTGCTTTCTCTGCAGGTAAGGACAAAGGGTTTTTAACATTCATTATTCTTTATCCTAAATCATGTTGTTTGTTTTCTCTGTAATTAACTAAGGTGTTTTTTGGATTTGGACTGTTTAGTCAAGGACATGGTAACAGAAGAGGGAGCCTGGAATTTGGAGGCATTCAGAGATTGGCTGCCGGAAGAAATAGTCAGAAAGGTTGCAAGCATTCCTCCCCCGCTCCCCCAAGCTGGCCCAGACAATTTTTTTTGGATATATACATCCAACGGGGGCTTCTCTGTCAAAAGTGCGTATCAAATGATAAAAAAAACACATGGAATGAGCAGGATGGAAAATGGAAGGATGTCTAGAAATTCCAAGGCCCGCAGCGAGTCCGGTGTTTCTTATGGCTAGTTTATAAACAACGATTGCTTACTAACCTTGAATGGGTTAGAGGAGGGATTAGTCAGAACGGAGCCTGTCCAACGTGCCAATATGAAGCAGAAGACAACTTACATGTTCTTAGAGAGTGTCCGGTAGCTAAAGATATGTGGAAATTGATTGTGTCAGAAGCAAGCTGGTCTCAGTTTTTCTCTAATAACTTATTAGAATGGGTCAAAACAAATCTAGGAAATCATGGGCAACTGCCGAGGCATGGAGTCCCTTGGTCAACGCTTTTTGGTATACTTGGCGTATATGAAAACATAGTAATCTTTTTGTATTCCAAGGGCTCACATGGAGTTTTGTGGAAGCCATTAAAGTGTCAATAAGTTGGGCAAAACAGTATAATGCAATTAGTTGGGATTCGTCTAGGAATAGCAATTCAGAATACCTTTTAGGAAATTGTCTGAACGGTAGGGTAGGTGAATGTTAGTTTTAGTGGAGTAAATTTAGGATTCTCTTTTCACCAAAAAAAAAAAAAAAAAAACCTAAGGTGTTTTTAGATTTAATGTCCATCCGTTGTATTGATTTAAGGTTTAATTCATGATTTGGTCCCATTTTTTCACTTTAGCATTTGAACTTTTTCTTGTCTTAATTTGGTATTTAAAGTATCAATTTTTTAATGCAGAAAACTAGGTGGCCAAAAAAAACGTCTTCGTTGGTTTTGGGTTTGAAATGAAGAGAAGATGATTGCTCTTTTGGAATTAATTGGAACGTTAGTGGGTTACTTCTTTCTGTAAAAATAACTTCCATTACTTGTATATTCTAACATTCCTCTCCTATCTCTTTTCTTCAAATTAGTCCTCAACCTCAAAATTTTACAATTTTTCATTCTTTATCCATTTAATAGTTGCTAAAAATTCAAAAACAATTTCTACCTTCAAGAATTAAAATTTCTCTACTAAATTAAATTTTCTTTTCGGTAATTAATCTTGGTAAACCTCACGTTATTTCATCAAAAATTTACAAAATTCAGCACTGAAAATTTTGGGGTGTTACAAATAGAGATGTAATGGATCGAGCTTAAGTATGATATTAACACACTTTAAACTTCTAAACCGACCTAGTTTGAAATATAAGTCTAAAATTTTATCCAAACTCATTCATATTTATAAATGGCTAATCCTATTTCATTTTAGGTCCGTTCATATTTCTTTTGAATTTTTAAAAATATTATATAATTTTAAATTTAATATTTACTAATTTTATGTACTTTTTTATTTATTAACATTTTATTCATTTTTTTGGTGTAAATTAATATTTTATATGTAAGCATCTTAATTTTTCAAATATTTACATTATAGTATTAGATTTTACTATAAATTAAGTTTTTGTGTTATAAATTATATAATATATAAAAATAATAATATATTATATTATAAATATAAAAAATGGGTCGAGTTAGATCGAGCTTGATCCATATTTTAAACAGGCTTAATTGTTTTGCTCAAACTTATTTTGGGCCTAATATTTTTCATAAACCCTCCTAAATTTCAAATGAGCATTTTGGAGTTAGACAAGTAGCTCGACCTATGAATATTTCTTGTTACATATACTTCATAGTTTCACCTTTTATAGCATATTTAAATCAAATAAATGAGTTCAGAGTTTCCAACCATCTATATTAACTATTCTTGTAGAGACCCGGGAGTTGTATAACCTTAGAAAGAAATTGTATCATTGAAAATGCCTAGAGCATCGAATGTAACGCTGTCTAACTAGGGTCATCACTAGCTTGGATTAAGGGGTGCTATAATACTACTATTCACCTTAAAGTTTCCTATCCAAAACCTTAAATAACCTCTCAAATAAGAGAAATAAAAATATAAAAAAAAAAATTAAAACCTCTAGAAAGTTATACAAAGATTAAGATTTGAAAAAACAAATAAGCACAAGAAGTGATTTTTAAAGGAAAATGAGTATAACAAATGAAATAAGAGCTTTTTGGAGTTTGATATTTGGTTATTTTACTAATCTAATCTAAAAAAATTATTATTTATAAAAATGACTCAGGTTTAAAAATAATCACCAAAATGACTTGAAATGAACAGTAGATTGGAGTTTTGGCCTGTCAATGGCCAGAACCAGGGTATTTTTTTTAAAATTGTATAAAGCTGGTATACAAAAATTTTAAAAAAGAGAAAAACGAAAAAAAAAATTTAGATGTTGGCCTGTCAATCGCCGGCACCCCTATCCCGAAAAAAAATAAATTTTGGGGTCTTGGTTCATCAATGGTCGACACCCCAACCCGAAAAAAATTTTTTTGGGGTGTATTTTTTCGGGAAGGTAATACCATTGATAGGCCAAGACCCAAAAAATTTCAATTTTTTTAGGAACGGTGCCGCCATTGAAAGCCAAAGACCCAAAAAAAAATTTTTTCGGGGTTGGGGTGCCGGCCATTGACAGACCAGCACCCAAAAAAAATTCAAAATTTTTTTCGGGGAACGAGCACCCAAAAAAATTCAAATTTTTTTGGAAGCAGTGCCGACCATTGACAAAGCCAAAGACCCAAAAAAATTTATTTTTTTGGGGAAGGGTGCCGACCATTGACAGCCAAAGATCCATTGATGGCCATTGATAGTCAACACCCAAAAAATTCAATTTTTTTTCGGGGAACGGGTGCCGGCCATTGACAAGCCAGCACCCAAAAATTTTTTTTTTCTTTTTAGGGACAGGAGTGCCGACCATTGACAGGTCAGCACCCAAATTTTTTTTTTATTTTTCTCTTTTTTAAAATTTTTGTATACCAGTTTTATACAATTTAAAAAAAAATTTGGTTCCGGCCATTGACAGGCCGGAACCAAAAAAATCAATTTTTTAAAGCCTGACACAATAATCAGGCAATCATGGGTTCAAAATACAAGGGAGTTCCGACCATTGACAGGCCAAAACCCCAATATACTATTCATTTCAAGTTATTTTGGTGATTTTTTTTAAACATGAGTTATTTTTGTAATTAGAAAATTTTTTTAGGTTAGTTTAGTAAAATTGCCTTAATATTTGAAAATTTACTTTTTGTTTTGGTTTGAGTGTTCTTGGACCCTATTTATACTTTCTTATTGATTTGAGTGGCATCGATGCCTTGAAGGAAAATAGCCATTGAATGTGTTTGAGTATTGATACTTTCAAGATAGATATCGGTACCTCACGAGGATGTATTGATACTTGATGAACATGCATTAATAACATATTCTTTTAGACAGTATTATAGTTACTAACTTCCAATGTATCGATACTTAGAGGCTAGGTATTGATACCATACCTCTCTAGAAAGTGCTATTAGACATTATTTTAAGAGTATCGATATCTATAGGTTTTTTAATAAAAATAACCTTAAAAAAGTAATTAATTATTTAAATAATTTATTTTTAATAAAATATAAAAATAACCTAAAAATTATAGTAAAAGTTGGTGGAGCCAAAGTGTATGGCGCCACCAACATGTCACGTCAGTAATTTACATTAAAAAATTATTTTTTATGGAGTCATATAAAATAACACTAATATAAATATTAAAGAAATATTATAATTTTTAAAAGTATAGGAGAGATTTTAACAATTTTACTGGAGCCTGAATTTAAAAAATTTAAGCCCTGACACCTATTTTCCTGTTCAAACAGTTTAGGCAATTTTTTTTTATTTTCCTTTTCAGATTCTACCTATTTCCTTGTTACTTTTTTGTTTCTTTTAAGTTTATATTTATTTACTTTTTTAAGTTTTTATTTGTCTTTATTCATTTTATTTATTTGTTTATTATTGATTTTAAAAACTTGAAATGTATATTTAAAATATTTTATAATATTTTTTTAAATTTTAAATATATATTTTTGAAATTATTTTTAGAATTTTAAATATTTATTTTAAAATTTTAAATATATATTTTTAATAATATAAAATTTAAATATTTTAAAGATATAACCTTTCAAATTTATTATTAGTTTTATAATATTTTAAATTATAAATATTTTTAATTTGTTTTTAATTTTTTAATTTTTTAAAATATATTATTTTTAAAGATATGACCTTTCAAATTTATTATTTGTTTTATAATATTTTTAATGTATATTTTAAATATTTTAAATTTTAAATATAAATTTATAAATTATTAAATTTTAAATTAATTTTAAAGATATTCAAACGTTTTTAAAATTAAATTAATATTTTAAAATTAATATTTTATTTGGTGGAGCCATTCTAAATGGCTCCATCACTTTATAATGTACTTTTTTATATTTTTTTAATATAAAAATTTAATATTTAATATTTTATTTTGATGGAGCCATTCTTTATGGCTCCACCTCTTGGTTCTCTAGCATATATAAAATGGTGAAATTGTTGTGTTTAGTAGGAGAGTTAAAAAAATCTATTGAAGATGAATAATGAGGTGTTTTTGGTGTATGTTCTTTTTTATAGTGAAATTGTAGAATGTGATGTTGGTTGTGTATTTCAAGGTCAAAAAAGAGTGGGTTTGCGATTCAAAAAAAATGTGAAGCTAGCAGAAATGAAAAGGAAGATCAATGCGAAAATAACTATCCGTTGTGGAAGGGCGATGTCCAAATTATTTTACAAGTTTCCAATCTCTACAAATCCGTTCAAATTTTGTGAGATGCAACTGTTAGATGATGATGACTTGGGCACTATAATGGAAATATAGTGGTCAACTGGGAGTGAGAACCCCCAACCAGTTGAGTTATTTGCCGAGTTAGCAGACTTAGAGCCTATTGAGAATGTTAGTCCAATAAGTCAACATCGTGAATTTGACTTAGATCTTAATGTTGGATGGACAGACCAATTAGAATGCGAAGGGACATTACAGATACCCAAAAATCCTAATTATGGTGGGAGTTCGTATAACAACCTTACCCCCGGTCCCCTCTACAAATACATCCGGAGGTGATAATAAGCACAGAGGCAAATGTCAGAGAAATGACCAATAATAGTGAAGATTTTGATCAAGACGTTGAAGATTTTAATGACCCCGATGTTGATGAGGTTCGGATGATATCGATGATGAAAGCCCGAAAGAGGTTGAAGATGTTCACGGCCCTTCATTCAGTAACCCGAGTCGTGGCATTATTTTATGAAATGAACCTCGAGGCGACATGTTGAACGTGGATTCAGATGCAGTACATGCATCCGAGTTCCCTGAGTACGCCGATATAGTACCTGCTCATATATTGGCATCAAATTTACAGTTTGAGGAGTTGTTTGTTGGGCAACAGTTCGAGAACAAGGCGGACTATGTGTTTGCCATCAAACAATACAGCAAGATGTTGTCGATTGATTACAAGGTTGCCAAATCTACACCAACATTATATGTTGGGGAATGTTGGAGAGCCAACGATGGGTGTGGTTGGCGAGTTCTAGCTAGATTTATACAAATGACTCAACAGTGGCAAATACGAAAATTAGAAGGGCGTCATACATGTACTGTCGCACGTATGTCTGAAGACCACCGGAAATTGGATGCCAAAAGTACTTGCAACTGCATCATGCCACTAGTGAAAGATAGCTCAATCATTCTTGTGTCGATGTTAATTACAAACATGCAAGCTCGATTTCAGTACAGAGTGTCGTACAGGAAAGCGTGGTGGGTGAAACAAATAGCCATGCAACAATTGTACGGCCACTGGGATGAGTCATATATCGTAACCATTTTTTGGAAAAACGGAAGGGTCGACTTTGGTTTTTGAAAATGAAAACAAAAAAAAGGGAGTCGCCACCGATCCTTTTTGTTAGGGTGTGATCGGGTCACCTCGTAAAATGGTTGTTTTTAATAAACAATTTGATTTATCAAAACAACGATTTCATTCTACGAAATTCAAAAAATAGGTTCGGGAGTCGGTTACGCACGAGGAAGGGTTAGCACCCTCTATACGCCCAAAATTGGTACCTAATTGATTATCTAATGTCATAATGTCGAAAATTCAAAAAGATTTGAAAATACGATCCTCTTTTATTTTTAAAACTTGGACAAATCAAAATGGATGATAAGACCCTCTTATTTCGAAGAGATAAAATGTCATACCCAATAAGTTAGGGTACGACACTTTGGGTTCCTGAAACTGAGCTTGTCTTTTGATTTTAAAATTCGAATTTAAGTTTGAGGAGGATATCCCGTCATTTGTCAAATGAGAAACCGGGACTCAGTAAGTTAGGGCTCGATTTCTCAAAATTTCAAATACGAAATATAACTTTATTTATTAAAAAAACTTATCTCGGGGTATCTAGATGTCATGGCCAGTAAGTTAGGGCACAACACCTCGAATTTCTGAGAACAAGCATTTTATTCAAAACTTGTATTGCGATTTAAAAGAGATATTTTGTTATTCAGATTGAATGAGAAAAATCGAAACCCAGTAAGTTAGGGCTTGATTTCCTCGAATCTTTAATACGAAATATCGGTTATTAGAAAACTTGATGCATCGAGAAAGATTAGTGTGATAAATGATAATATGAAAATACGATGTTACGTGTGAAAAAGGTAATAATGAATGATATACTAATACGAGCGACACTAATTAGTTAATAAAAATAAACATAATAATATAGATAATAATGATAATAGTAGTATATTAGTAATAATAAAGAAAATAATAAAATGACGATGATAGGAAATATAATAAACAATAAATAAAATAATAACGTAAACGAAAAAACGAATACAATGTAGTAATGATATTAGAAATAGAATAAATAATAATAGTGAATATAACGATAACAATAAAAATGAATACGATAAATAATAAGGTTATGAAAAATAATGTTAAGAATAATATTTAAAATAATTATTAAATACAATAATAATTATTAAAATAATAATACAAATTAA
Source organism: Gossypium rotundifolium (assembly GCA_025506655.1). Lineage (NCBI taxonomy): Eukaryota > Viridiplantae > Streptophyta > Magnoliopsida > Malvales > Malvaceae > Gossypium > Gossypium rotundifolium. The sequence goes on along the minus strand of CP106728.1, from coordinate 13,183,011 downwards.
TATTAATACCAACAATAATAAATTAATAGTAATAATATATATAATAATACATATAATAATAATTTTAAAAGTAATGAATTTAATAGTAAAATAATTAAAATAATTAAAAAGGGACTAAAATCGAATTAAATGCGGATATTGGGGTAAATCCGAAATAAAATAAGGAGGAAAGGGCCTATTTGAAACGCGCAGATAACATGGGGGACTAAAAAGGGCATTAACCTTTTCCTCCCAAAAAGTGCAGCACAGGCAAGGACTCGATTGAAAACCAAATGAAATTTCAGGGCCAAATTAAAAAAAAACAAAAGCTTGATTGCAAAATTCTGAAAAGGCGGAGGGACCACGCGCATAAATCCCCCTTTTGTGAAAAAACACACGGATCTTGTAGTTGGAGCGGGTCAGATTCGGGTCGGTGCCTTGAAACGATGTCATTTTGGGTGTTTTAAGGCCAACCCCAAAACGGCGTCGTTTTGGGAGGCTATTTAAGGCCAAAAAATTTTAAAGAAATTCATTCTTCACCCTTTCTTAAAAAAAATACTTTAACCCTTTTTTCACTCTGCAGGTATGAGCGCCGGCGTAAACCCCGGCCAATCGTCACCACACGCCACCATCGGCAACGCCGTATGCGGCGACCGAAAGTTAAACCGATGCCTTTTTTGTGTTTTAAACGGTAAATCTCTTTTTCTACTCCTTTTTGTTTATCACAAATATATTTTGAAGAGAGATTCAAAATAGAACAAGAATGAACATATAAAGTCACCTCTTGTGGCCTCTGATTTCGACTTTCGGTAGTTTTTCGAGTGCTTAATCGATGCTTTTGTTTTATCTGTGCTTTTTGTATTTAAGAAATACACTCTCTTGTATTGATTATCAAAATTGGCTGATGTCTACAATAGATTTTAGATTGGCTTTTTATAGCCATTTCCATACATTTTATTGCTGTCATTTCTCGTTTAATGCCTGCAGGTATGAGTGGCGAGGACGGTGGAGACCAGGGCGGTGTTGTAGTGGCGGTGGTAGGCTTGGCAGACAACTGGTCAGAAAGCAAAAGACCCTAGGTGCAGCACACCTAGGGTTTTGTTTCTTTTTTTGGCTTTTTCTTTTCTGTTTTGGGTTGGCTAATTGAGCTAGGTTTGTGCTAATTAATTTTGGGTTGGTTTTATGTGTAGTGGCCCGGGTCTATTTGGGTTCAATTTCGGGTTTGTTTCTAGTTTAGGCTCTTGGGCTAAATTGGCCCTCTACAGCTGCCCCTCTTTGCTCATTATCGTGCAGCGGGAATAGAGCAAAGACATAAAGAAGGGTCAATTTTGCCCGGTCTTGTCGAATCCTGACTTCTTTGGTGCTCCTCTTCTTCAGGAAGCCTCATTCTAATCCACTGCATCTTGTTTCTTTAATCCAATCCACCGCGACTTTAGAGAGATAAGACTTTTAGCTTTAATCTAATCCACTGCAACTTCATGGATATGAGATTTGCGATTTTAGTCTGCCCCAATGTAATTTCAAAGAGAAAAGATTTGTAGTTTCGATCAACTCCAATGGAACCTCAAGGAAATAAGAATTCAGGGAGAAGAGATTCGTAATTTCAGTCTTCTCTACTGAAACTTCAAAGAAATAAGGATTTATCCTCATTGTAAACTTAGGGAGGCGGGATTTGTAATCTCAACCTACTCCACTGGAACTTCGAGGAAATAATAATTTAGGGAGAAGAGATTCGTAGTTTCCATCTTCTCTACTGAAACTTCAAAGAAATAAGGATTTATCCTCATTGTAAACTTAGGGAGGCGGGATTTTTAATCTCAACCTACTCCACTGAAACTTTGAGGAAATAAGAATTCAGGGAGAAGAGATTCGTAGTTTCCATCTTCTCTACTGAAGCTTCAAAGAAATAAGGATTGATCCTCATTGTAAACTTAGGGAGGCGGGATTTGTAATCTCAACCTACTCCACTGGAACTTCGAGGAAATAATAATTCAGGGAGAAGAGATTTGTAGTTTCCATCTTCTCTACTGAAACTTCAAAGAAATAAGGATTGATCCTCATTGTAAACTCAGGGAGGCGGGATTTGTAATCTCAACCAACTCCACTGGAACTTCGAGGAAATAAGAATTTAAGGAGAAGAGATCCGTAGTTTCCATTTCCTCTACTGAAACTTCAAAGAAATAAGGATTGATCCTCATTGTAAACTCAGGGAGGTGGGATTTGTAATCTCAACCTACTCCACTGGAACTTCGAGGAAATAAGAATTTAGGGAGAAGAGATTCACAGTTTCCATCTTCTCTACTGAAACTTTAAAGAAATAATGATTGATCATCATTGTAAACTCAGGGAGGCGGGATTTGTAATCTCAACCTACTCCACTAGAACTTCGAGAAAATAAGAATTGTGGCTTTCGATCTATGAGATCTGCAATCTTTAAGTGATCTGCTCCACTACTGCTTAGGGAGACAAGATCAACAACCTTCAGCCTACTCCACTGCTGCTCAGGGAGATAGAACTGGTCATCCTTAATATGCTCCACTACTATTATCTCGAGTGAGTAAAATCTAAAATCTTCGATATTGCTACACCGTTCTATGGGGAACATGTCCTGTAGAATTAGTTTTATGTGCTTATGTTTACGCAAATGATGAGGATGTTATGATCGGAATGACTCAAATGCTCCTAACTACATTTGTTATGAATGCATAAATGTCATGAAAATGATTCATTTTCAAATGTTAAAGGTGTCATTGTTATTCATCAAGGCTTTATCCCTGACGTATTATGTTGCCTTCTTGCTCGGCTGGTATTTTGACAGAAAAACTCGTAGAAATGATCATACTTCACTCAACCGGTTTGCCCCACTATAACTTCAAAGTTCACCATGATACCTCTGGGACCTGGGGTTTGTACCATCTTCAAACCATCTTACCGTGATTCAAGGGGATGAAACTTTTCAATCCATCCCACCGCCATTCAGGGGCATAAGATTTGTATTCTCTTCAATCAATCCCTCCGCCATTCAAGGGTAGAGAACTTATTTCATTTTCAATCCATACCAATGTAACTCAAGGGTAGAAGACTTGTATCATTTTTAATCTATCCCACCACAATTCAGGGGAGAGGACTGTAACTCGTTCGATCAACTGATCACTCCCCGGGTGACCTAACTAAATGTGCATGCATGATATTTGCATGGGTGCAGAATATCATTTTTTAGAATGATTCCCCTTTTGCACTTGGGTTAACATTGCCCATTTTTGTCAAGATTGTATCACTGATGCAATATCTTGTCATTTTGTTCAATCACCATTTTTGACAAAAAACCGAAGAGATAGTCTTAGTCTAGACTCTTCCTTAAACCTGGTGAGTTTTAAACAATAGTCCTATTTCAAGTTCTTATATTATTCAGAAGCTTCCAGAGTAATATGCGAAACTCCTTTTATGAAAGTATTATTAGTCCACTAATCATTATTTCAAAGCAACATGCCTGAAAAAGGTCGTAACAATGGACAAGAGGGAAATTGATTGGGAGCATAGCTCGAAACAAACAAGTTAATCAACGCTAGCAAATGCAATCAATAAGGAAATTTATTGGTAGTGTATTTTTAAAGGAATAAAATAATCACAAATAACAAATTTAAAATGGGTAAAATAGAAACTAGGTGCCCTATATATCGCAGCCTGAGATTCTCTGTTCAAACTTCTTGAGGATTATTTTAAGATCAATATATGTTTAGAGGATCCAAAGTACTTTGTCGATGCCCCAAGACGTAACATACTTCTTCATTGTTAATTCAAGCGTAGCAAGACTACTGTATGCCCCACTTTCGATCAAAATTTAAGCTGCCCTTTTTGGGTTTTCAGCTCAAAACCCCTTTGGTCTCAAGGCGCCCGTTGCGGGTTTTCGCCTTGGCCTCTCCTTTTTCTTCTTTCTTCTTTATTCTTTTTTTGTGGGTTTTTTTATGTTTTTCTTTGGAAAACTTTTTATTGAATCTGAATCCATCGCATTTGGCAAGTCATTGCCATCCATCTCGGTCAATATCCATATTTTCCCAGAACAGGCCTTCTTTAGTGCATAAGGTCATTCCCAGTTTGGCATCCACTTTCCTTTGAAGTCATTTTGTATGGGAAAGATCTTTTCCAAAACTAGGCCTATTTCATGGAATTCTTTAGGGTGAACCTTCTTGTTATAGGCCCGTATCATTTGCCTTTGGTATACTTGACCATGAGGATGGCCTTTAGCCTCTCTTCTTCGATCAAGTTCAGCTAATCATATTGGAATTTGATCCATTCTGCTTCATCCGACTTCAACTCTGATAAAACTTAGATAGAAGGAATCTTGACTTCGATGAGCAAAATTGTCTCTATTCCATAAATCAATAAGAAATGTGTTGCCCCGGTGAGGGTCTTACAAGACATTCGACAAGCACAGATGCCAGTCTTCACGAGTCTCAATTTTTTTCGGCTATTCCCTTTTTTTTTTTGCCTTGAGAGTGAGATTTAATGACTATCAACATTATCAGATTGGCATATGAAGCGGCTTCCACCGTCTTGTGAAGTAACCTACATCCACGAGAATGAATCGATGTTGGCCAGAAGCTTTTGATAAGACTGGCTTGTTAACATCCATGCCTCATATAGGAAAAATAGAGGAGGCACATAAGTCTTATCTTCCGCAATTTGGCATTTACGGTGTAACTGATGCAATTTCCCTTCTTTGATAAACTAGTAGCCTGAACCTCTTTGATTAGCCTGGCCATTGTAGAACCATTAACATGGGTTCTTTAAACCCCAATCTCAACAGCATACCCATGTTTCAGTAGTTGGCGTGCCTTGATATGATCGTGCGAAAACATCTTGAATTATTGAAAATAGATTAATGGTGTCTCACTTTATTTTTGTAGTGAGTTAAGCTTCGATCTTTACCCCTTTTCCTAAACTCGCAAAGTACACTGACCTTTTGCAAAGTAGAGTCTATTTTCACTCGCTCTACTATCCTTAAAAAAAAATTAAAAGATAGGCTACAATCTCTGTCATCTTCAAAGTCCTTAGATCCCCTAGACCTATATCTCATTCAAAAAGAGAGTCAGTAACAACGTCGCTCATGTCATTGATATTTGGGTACCTAGGTACGAAGGTAGAAAGTCTAAAGAATAAATGATTCTAAGGATGATTATTTGTATGATATGGTCATGAATAAAGAATGAAAAAAATGTACAGTATGGAATGTAAAGATTGAAAATATTTACTTAGAAAGATGCATTTTATTGAAATAAAAATTCTAGACACAAGATTACTTTACAAAAGAAATTTTAATGCTTCTAGGCTTAAAGCAACAAGTGTGTTTTGCACATTACTCTAGATTAAATTTAAAAATACATGTTTCTTCCACAGTCCCATTGTTCAAAACACTCTCCAGTACAGAAAGGCAGATGCTCGAAAACTTTTATTCCTCGGTTCCCTCTTCGGATATGCCATTGGTGTTATGATTTCTCAATTTCTAAGCTTCTGATGACTTCTTCAAGGAAACGCATCTCTCTTACCGCCACTTTCAATTACCGCATTTTACTGCTTCGTCATCGAACTTCAAAATACCCATGTTGATGAAATTTTCCACCAATTTCTTGAACGTAAGGCAATTTTCTACCGAGTGCCATGTGATCCCCATGTGGTATTCACATTGAGCATTTGGGTCATACCATTTTGGGTATGGAGGTTATATCGATTTTGGATAGTGGGGGGACACAATGTGCGCATCAAATAAACTTTGATACATATCCTTATACGTCATTGGGATCGGCGTAAATTAGAGTTTTTCAGTGTTTTACCTTGTGTGAGATTCTTTTCTTGATGAACCCTGATACCCAGTAGTCACTGTTTTTGGCTGATTAACAATAATCGACTTTGAGTACCCCATGTTTGTATTATTCACTTCATTTTCTCTCTTTCTTATGACCATTCTTTTGTCACTTTCTCCTACCTCTATCATTCCATTTTTTATGGCATTCTCAATCATTTCTCTAGTCATTACAATGTTCGAGAAGCTCTTTGTAGAGCTCCCTAGCATATGAGTGATAAACGGGGCCCTCAGTATATTAATAAAGAGTATGGTCGTCTCTTTCTCTAAGAGTGGTGGTTGGACTTATGTTGCCACCTCCCTCCATCGCTAAGCATATTGCCTGAAGATCTCGTTTGCCTTCTTCTTCATGTTCTGAAGTGTAATCCTGTTGGGCACTATGTCTGTCACATGGCTGTTTTTTTTATGAAAGCTTGAGCCAAGTCTTTCCATGCACCAATTTGGGAACGGGTTAACTGATTGTACCATTTGGCTGCTGCTCCCACAAGGCTATCTTGAAAGTAATGGATTAACAGTTGGTCATTATTAATGTACCCCGTCATTCTTCTACAAATAGTAATATGAGCTTCGGGGAAACTTGTCCTATTATATTTCTCGAATTCAGGCATTTTGAACTTGTATGGAAGCACCAAGTTTGGGACCAAGCTTAAATCTTTGGCATCAACTCCATAACAGCTATCAGCACTTTCTATCGCCTTAAACTTCTACTCCAACCATTTACATCTATCTTCTAGCTACTTTGGTAATTCTACTTTTGTCTTCTCTCCTTCAACTATTTCATCCAAATCAGGGACATTAGTATTGATTGGATTATCTCCTGAACCTGAGCCAGTTTGGAGATTCATTGAAGCACCAGCATGGAATTGTTGGGGCCCGATCGTGACAGATGGTCTTTGTAAAGTTACTCGAGGTTATGTTTGCACATATGGTGGAGTAAAACTAGGGGGATATTGAGGATACTCAGTATTCTCCTCAGAATTAACCATGAGGCTCCTTCCTTTATCCATAAGCCTATTCAACACCTGTGTCATTTGAGTCATTTGGGACATCATATTTCTCTGAGATTCCATCATTTTGTCCGTCATGTCCTGTTGGATGTTAACCAGCTAATCTTGCATTTGTGCTTGCATCTGTTCTTACATCTCTTTCTGCATTTATTCCAACCTTTCTAGTCTTTCATCCATTGCTTTAGTCTTTTTCCTTGTGCCGTAAGGATCCATATTTGGTAAAGTTTTGTCGATTTCTAGTTACTGAAATAATTTCACCTAATTAGGGTCATTTTGTAAAAACCTAATGAAAATGATGCAATGTAATGAAAATGGCGTAATGCAAATGATGTAATACACATGCATGAAATGCAATGCAAATGCATGGAATGAATGCAAAAGAAGGAAAGGCGCTGATTCTAAAGTCAATTCCATTAGAAGAACTTTTCTAGAAAATAATTTTTTTTAAATGAAACGGATTGCGTATGCGGCTTTGTCCTCATAGTCCAGGTGAAAACACCAATCCTTTTCTTCATATCTGGATATTATGGTCGTGTCCCGTGAACTTTCTCAATAGGTACCTCTTCTAGTTGCTTGTTGCTTGATCCAAGCCGTGGCTCTTCACTCACCTATCCCTCGCGATGCTCATAAGCTTTTTTAAGAAAGTCGAAACGTGACGACTCTTGAATAATCTTTGTCGGCTTGAATCCTCGGGAAAAGTCTTGTATTCTTCTGCGGACTATCAACCTTCTCTCCTTGTTTACTTAAACTATATTCGGACTATCGTATTATAATCTACTTTATCAAGAAATTCATTTCCCTATGACAAACTCTTCTAGTTAGCAATCGAATATTAATCAACACCTCCCTTCTATGATGATGCAATGCAATGCAATCAAAACAAAAGAAAACACATTAGTACGAGTGATATAAATAACACAGAATACCTGTCCGGGTGACTACTAGGGGTTCGGAATGGCTCTACCTAGGGTGGGTTCCTAGGGTTTGCTATATGCAATTTGGTTCTAAAGAGAGGTACCCGAACCAGTAGATTCCTCAATCCTCACCCATTATAGGCTCATACGGATCGAGTTCGGTTAAGGGTAATACATTTTCCTATGGCTATACGGAGATGAAAATCTCACGAAGACATAGGTACGGATGTATCCCGAAAGCGATTCACTTTATTTTTGTGGTGAGTTAGGCTTTGATCTTTACTCCTTTTCCTAAGCTCGCAAAGTACACTAACCTTTTGCAAAGTAAAGTCTATTTTCACTCGTTCTACTTTCCTTAAAAAAATCAAAAGATAGGCTACAATCTCTGTCATCTTCAAAGTCTTTAGATCCCCTAGACCCATATCTCATTCAAAAAGAAAGTTGGTAACAACGTCGCTTATGTCATTGATATTTCGGTACCTAGGTACGAAGGTAGAAAATCCAAAGAATAAATGATTCTAAGGATGATTATTTGTATGATATGGTCATGAATAAAGAATGAAAAAAAATGTATAGTATGGAATGTAAAGAATGAAAATATTTACTTAGAAAGATGCATTTTATTGAAATAAAAATTCTAGACATAAGATTACTTCACAAAAGAAATCTTAATGCTTCTAAGCTTAAAGTAACAAGTGTGTTTTGCATATTACTCTAGATTAACTTTAAAAATACATGTTTCTTCCATAGTCACATTGTTCAAAACACTCTCCAGTATATAAAGGTAGATGCTCGAAAAACTTTTATTCCTCGGTTCTCTCTTCGAATATGCCATCGGTGTTATGATTTCTCGATTTGTAAGCTTCTGATGACTTCTTCAAGGAAACACAACTCTCTTGCCGTCACTTTCAATTACCACATTTTACTGCTTCGTCATCGAACTTCACAATACCCATGTTGATGAAATTTTCTACCAATTTCTTGAAAGTAAGGCAATTTTCTATCGAGTGCCCTGTGATCCCCGCGTGGTACTCACACTGAGCATTTGGGTCATACCATTTTGGGTATGGAGGTAGCGTCGATTTTGGATAGTGGGGGGACACAACGTGCGCATCAAATAAACTTTGATACAACTCCTTATACGTTATTGGGATCGGCGTCAATTAGAGTTTTTCAGTGTTTTACCTTGTGCGAGATTCTTTTCTTGATGAATCCTGATACCCAGTAGTCACTGTTTTTGGCTGATTAACAGTAATCGACTTTGAGTACCCCAAGTTTATATTATTCACTTCATTTTCTCTCTTTCTTGTGACCATTATTTTGTCACTTTCTCCTACCTCTATCATTCTATTTTTTATGGCATTCTCAATCATTTCTCCAGTCATTACAATGTCCGAGAAGCTCTTTCTAGCTCCCTAGCATATGAGTATAAACGGGGCCCTCAATGTATTAATAAAGAGTATGGTCGTCTCTTTCTCTAAGAGTGGTGGTTGGACTTGTGTTGCCACCTTCCTCCATCGCTAGGCATACTGCCTGAAGCTCTCGTTTGCCTTCTTCTCCATGTTCTGGAGTGTAATCTTGTTGGGCTCTATGTCTGTCACGTGGCTGTATTATTTTATGAAAGCTTGAGCCAAGTCTTTCCATACACCAATTTGGGAATGGGTTAACTGATTGTACCATTTGGCTGCTACTCCCACAAGGCTATCTTGAAAGTAATGGATTAACAGTTGGTCATTATTAATGTACCCCGTCATTCTTCTACAAATAGTAATATGAGCTTCGGGGCAATTTGTCCCATTATATTTCTCGAATTCAGGCATTTTGAACTTGTATGGAAGCACCAAGTCTGGGACCAAGCTTAAATCTTTGGCATCAACTCCATAACAGCTATCAGCACTTTCTATCACCTTAAACTTCTCCTCCAACCATTTACATCTATCTTCTAGCTGCTTTGGTAATTCTACTTTTGTCTTCTCTCCTTTAGATATTTTATCCAAATTAGGGACATTAGTATTGATTGGATTATCTCCTGAACCTGAGCCAGTTTAGAGATTCATTGAAGCACCAGCATGAAATTGTTGGGGCTCGATCATGACAGATGGTCTTTGTAAAGTTACTCGAGGTTGTGTTTGCACATATGGTGGAGTAAAACCAGGGGGATATTGAGGATACTCAGTATTCTCCTCAGCATTAACCATGGGGCTCTTTCCTTTATCCATAAGCCCATTCAACACCTGCGTCATCTGAGTCATTTGGGACATCATATTTCTCTCGAGATTCCATCATTTTGTCCTTCATGTCCTGCTGGATGTTAACCAGCTGCTCTTGCATTTGTGCTTGCATCTGTTCTTGTATCTCTTTCTGCATTTGTTCCAACCTTTCTAGTCTTTCATCCATTGCTTTAGTCTTTTTCCTTGTGCCGTAAGGATACGTATTTGGTAAAGTTTTTTCAATTTCCAGTTTACTGAAATAATTTCACCTAATTAGGGTCATTTTGTAAAAAACTAATGAAAATGATGCAATGTAATGAAAATGGCGTAATGCAAATGATGTAATGCACATGCATGAAATGCAATGCAAATGCATGGAATGAATTGATAATACTCTAGAACGTCATGTTTTTATGTGCTAATTGCATAATTATTTTGAGTATGATTCTACTAATTTGGGATTTTTATGGTATTTTATCTTGTAGGGACTAAATTGGAGGCAAAAGTAAAATTAAGAGCTAAAAACATGAAATTAAAGACAAAATGGGCCAATGTGCGATATAAGGAAAAGATTGGTGTCAAAAGTGCTAGCATGGAGGACAGAAGGGTTGGATTGCAAAAATAAGAGATTTTTATTTTATCAAACTCTATTTTAATTATATTAGGATAGTTAATATTAGGATAATTATTGAGGATTATTTATTTTCTTTATTTATCTCTATTTATTTTTGATTAATTGTAATTATCTTTGGGAGTTTGAGTAAGACTAGTCCACCTATCTTAGCACTATAAATAGGGATGGAGTGACTCGGTTTGGTTGTTCATCTTTTACGTAACACTCTCCCATAAGTCTCGTCTTTCATATTTCTTTTCATAAAACCTTAATTTATATATCTATTTTCTTTTTCACCACAATCATGAGCCACTAAAACCCATCTAGCCAAAGGTTGTCGAAAATCCCCAAAAAAAGGTTCTTGAGGTTTAGAATCTGCACTTAGCCTTTGAAACAGGGTATTCATCATTTTTCTGCACTACGGGGCTGACGCTTCCGTCCATGTCCCTTAAGAAGTAATCTTTTCAACGTTTGCAAGGAACGGCCGCTTTTCATATTTTGAGAAGGTTGCACAGTCAGTTCGTTAGCTTACTGCGTCAGAGGTTGGTGAGCCCAAGAGACAAAATGGCGTGGGATTCGCCATTGAGAAATGCTGATCTAGCATAGATGATCCCACAAGAGCGATTGTTGGCTAGAGTCAAGTTCCACCAAATTGAAGTCTAAATCCTTGGAGCTGGTGGTTGTATGTGTCCTCTTCCACTATAACTGACTTATTCGAGTTGAGAAGGATCATCTAAAAGCCAAGGATTTAACCCAAGGCGGATCGAGGCAACTAGAAGCTGGAATCTCTCCACATAAGAAACTTTCTCTAAAACTCTTTCTTTTTATTTTCCTCATTTAATTTTCGTAATTTATTCTTATAATTTCAATACGTTTTAAATTCTGTTTTTTTTTATTTTCCCAGATCAAACTTTTAATTCTGTTATTTTTACTTTTTCAGGAACGCAAGTTTTCTTGGGCACGATTCTGCCCAGGATTTCGAGAAACAAGCATTCGTATAATCCGATCCCTGAGGATTCGACCCTACTTCCCCTTTACTATGTTTTTTTTACTATTTTATTGGGAATAGGATACTTTTGGTACTTTCAACGACCATCATGAATGCAAAAGAAGGAAAGACGCTGATTCTGAATTCAATTCCATTAGAAGAACTTTTCTAGAAAATAAATTTCTTTACGTAAAACGGATTATGTATGCAGCTTTGTCCTCATAGTCCAGGTGAAAACACCAATCCTTTTCTTCTTATCTGGATATTATGGTCGTGTCCCTGAACTTTCTCAATAGGTGCCTCTCCTAGTTGCTTGTTGCTTGATCCAGGCCGTGACTCTTCACTCACCTATCCCTCGCGATGCCATAAGCTTTTTTAAGAAAGTCGAAACGTGACGACTCTTGAATAATCTTTGTCGACTTGAATCCTCGGGTAAAGTCTTGTATTCTTCTGTGAACTATCAACCTTCTCTCGTTGTTTACTTGGACTATATTCGGACGACCGTATTATAATCCACTTTATCAAGAAATCCATTTCCCTATGACAAACTCTTCTATTTAGCAATCGAATATTAATCAACACCTCCCTTCTATGATGATGCAATGCAATACAATCAAAACAAAAGAAAACACATTAGTACGAGAGAAATAAACAACACAGAATACCTGTCCGGGTGACTACTAGGGGTTCAGAATGGCTCTACCTAGGGTGGGTTCCTAAGGCTCGCTTTATGCAATTTGGTTCTAAAGAGAGGTACCCGACCCAGCAGATTCCTCAATCCTCACCTATTATAGGCTCATACGGATCAAGTTCGGTTAAGGGTAATACATTTCCCTATGGCTGCACGGAGATGAAAATCTCACGAAGACATAGGTACGGATGTCATGGCCAGTAAGTTAGGGCACAACACCTCGAATTTCCGAGAACAAGCATTTTATTCAAAACTTGTATTGCGATTTAAAAGGGATATTCCGTTATTCAGAATGAATGAGAAAAATCGAAACCCAGTAAGTTAGGGATCCATTTCCTCGAATCTTTAGTACGAAATATCGGCTATTAGAAAACTGAATGCATCGAGAAAGATTTGTGTGATAATTGATAATATGAAAATGCGATGTTACGCGTGAAAAAGGTAATAATGAGTGATATACTAATACAAGCGATACTAATTAGTTAATAACAAATAAACATAATAATATAGATAATAATGATAATAGTAGTATATTAGTAATAATAAAGAAAATAATAAAATGACGATGATAGAAATATAATAAACAATAAATATAATAATAACGTAAACGAAAAAACGAATACAATGTAGTAATGATATTAGAAATAGAATAAATAATAATAGTGAATAGAAATATAACAATAAAATGAATACGATAAATAATAAGGTTACGAAAAATAATGTTAAGAATAATATATAAAACAATTATTAAATACAATAATAATCATTAAAATAATAATACAAATTAATAGTAATACCAACAATAATAAATATAATAGTAATAATATATATAATAATACATATATAATAATAATAATAATTTTAAAGTAATGAATTTAGTAGTAAAATAATTAAAATAATCAAAAAGGGACTAAAATCGAATTAAATGCGGATTATTGGGGTAAATCTGAAATAAAATAAGGAGAAAAGGGCCTATTTGAAATGCGCGGATAACATGGAGGACTAAAAAGGGCATTAACCCTTTCCTCCCAAAACGCGCAGCACAGGCAAGGACTCGATTGAAAACCAGATGAAATTTCAGGGCCAAATTAAAAAAAACAAAAGCTTGATTGCAAAATTCTGAAAAGGAGGAGGGACCGCACGCATAAATCCCCCTTTTGTGAAAAAGCACACGGATCTTGCAGTTGGAGTGGGTCAGGTTCAGGTCGGTGCCTTGAAACGACATCGTTTTGGGTGTTTTAAGGCTAACCCCAAAATGGCGTCGTTTTGGGAGGCTATTTAAGGCTAAAAATTTTAAAGAAATTCATTCTTCACCCTTTCTTTAAAAAAATTCCTTAACCCTTTTTTCTCTCTGCAGGTATAAGCGCCGGCGCAAACTCCGGCCAATCGTCGCCACACACTGCCATCGACGCCATCGTATGCGGCGGTCGAAAGTTAGACCGACGCCTTTTTTGTGTTTTAAACGGTAAATCTCTTTTTCTACTCCTTTTTTGTTTATTACAAATATATTTTGAAAAGAGATTCAAAATAGAACAAGAATGAACATATAAAGTCACCTCTTGTGGCCTCTGATTTCGACTTTCGGTAGTTTTTCGAGTGCTTAATTGATGCTTTTGTTTTATCTGTGTTTTTTGTGTTTAAGAAACACTCTCTTGTATTGATTATCAAAATTGGCTGATGCCTAAAATAGATTTTAGATTGGCTTTTTATAGCCATTTCCATACATTTTATTGCTGTCATTTCTCGTTTAATGCCTGTAGGTGTGAGTGGCGAGGGCGGTGGAGACCAGGGCGGTACTACAGCAGCGGTGGCAGGCTTGGCAGACAACTGGTTAGAAGGCAGAAGACCTTAGGTGAGGCGCACCTAGGGTTTTGTTTCTTTTTTTGGATTTTTCTTTTCTGTTTTGGGTTAGCTAATTGGGCTAGGTTTGGGCTGATTAATTTTGGGTTGGTTTTATGTGTAGTGGCCCGAGTTTGTTTGGGTTCAATTTGGGTTTGTTTCTGGTTTGGGCTCAGGCTAAATTGGCCCTCTACATCATACAATGAACTTTAGGGTTGGATTTCAGCGATGGTGGAGTACATCCCAAGAACTGTCGTGGACTTGCAAACATTGCCTTATAAAGGCCCTAATAGACAATTGGAATTAGGGAGAAGAGTTTTATGTCGACTGTTCTGGACTTTCGATCCATGTTTAAGGCCTTCTACCACTGCAAACCACTAGTGAAAGTTGATGGAACATGGCTTTATGAAAAATACACGCAGATACTTCTGATTGCACAAGATGGTAACGAAAATGTACTACCAATCGCTTTTGCTATCGTGGAGTCGGAGAACTCCGAATCGTGGGCATATTTCATTTGAAACTTATGGAGACATGTTGTCAGGCAAGATAACATTTACATTATCTATGACAGATCGAAGGGTCTTATTGCTGCGATTCGACAATCCGAGGTTCCATGGAGGTCCGTCTATTGTATTCGTCACATCGTTGTCAACTTCCACAATGAGTACAAGAACAAAGACTGGCACAAATGAATTGTGAACGTGGGTAAAAATATCATATTTAAATTCGTATTTGTAAATAGTTTGAGTTCATTTCCTAATTGGGATGGTTACGCATTTTATCGGAATACATACGTAGGATACGAGCTGGAAGCACACCGATTCAGACATAAGTTGGCGACGTTAGAGACTGATATGGTGGGGTCCAAACCTTCTCTCAAACAGTGGTTGGGTAGCATGGAGCCATTGCAATTGGCTCAATGTTTTGACGAGGGGTACCGATTGAGGCCATTAACTTCGTCTTAAGGCATACGCGTCACTTGCCAATTTCAGTGGTCTTTTCAGCCACATTTTACAGGCTAGCAACCTTAATGCCAAAAATAAGGTTGAAACAAGCAAAACAGTAGAGGCAGGACATGTGCACGTTAAAAAAATTAGGGATGCCATGAAAGAGAACGCTCAAATGGCTAGGTCGATAAATGCAGAACTATATTCTCAAAATTTGGAAACTTTTTGAATGACACAGTATATATGTCGTCGGTCGAGGATCCCGCCATGGTCCTACGGAGTTGATTTCTGAAACAGGCAGTGTGAGTACGTGATGTTCCAAACACTACAGTACCCATGTGCGTATATGGTTGCAGTGTGTGCTACCTACAGTTTGAATGTATATATCGATGATGTGTACACACTTGAACATACGTTGTGTATTTAGGGTAACGAGTTCCCCGTATTAAGGGGTGTATTGACATGGGAAGTGCAACCGCCTGCATTTGAGATGTTACCAGATCGGTCACTACGTAGAAGAGTCAAAGGTCGACCGAAAATAATGAGGATTCGGAACGACATGGATATAAGAGAACAAGTCAATCCAAAGCGTTGCACCATATGTAGAACAGTTGGCAACAATCGGAGCAAATGTCACCATGGAAACGTCTACACTAGTCAATCTTCACGGTCTGAAAGAAATTAAATGTTGTACCTGATTTTTGCATTTTATGATTTTTAAAAATAAAGTTTGTATTATTTAGTGTTAAGCTTTTATTTAAAATTAACAGTTGCAACTTTTAATACTTCAAAAGATATTATAAATTATACAAAAAAAAAGACTATTATATAAGTTGTGGAACCCTAAACCAATACATCAAATATTATGTAACACTTGAAATTTACATAATTCAAAATTGAAAAAACCCAGAGTGGTATCGTCGTTCAGGGTATAGTGGTTTACGGGCCTTCATTAACGGGGTGGACGTTAAGGTGTACTGTACACATCAGGGGGATCGGCAGCTAGATCGAACGTGGCCTGAGGCGGGGTGGAGTACATGTTATTACCAAACATATCAAATTATATCGGTGGTTACTCTGGATGAAATAAACTCAAACCGCCTATGTCCGGGTGATATGAACTCGAACCGTCCCTGTTCGGGTGATATAAACTTGAACCGCCAGTGCCTAGTTGATATGAACTGCTCTACGACTCATCAAAAAAAGCATCAACCCATTGGTCCGATGTGTTCAAAGGTTGGTCCTCTGAGTCGGGCTCCGCCATATGTTGATCCTCTAGCTCCCTCATAAGTTAATTTCCACGTCTATAGCCATGACTTGGTACTATCATAAGTTGTCCACCATATAAATAAACGAGCCATCAAGTCATGTACCACTGCATGTATTCAGTCGAGGGACTCAATTCAGACATGTAGGAGTGCATCTCAGGTCGCCTGTTGTACCGGGCATTCCATAGTGCTACATAACATTGATGTTCCACGCTCCAATCTATTGTATGTTTCCCTCTCATGGTCTTACCGTAGACATCAGCAAATTGTTGTGGCTTGACCGGCACAAATTGTCTACACCCAAATTGTCGAATAACTCGATCACCGTTGTACCACTCAACGGTTGAGAAGTTGAGTACCGGCATGTTAATGCACCACATATGGGCTTCAGCATTAACCCATTGAGGAATAAGGGTTGCAATGTTTAGTGCAGAATATGGCATCCACAAGAACTGCACAATATAACATAATGACTCAAGTCACATCACATACTGCAAGTGGATTAGTTAAATCAACGCTACTTAAACCATATTAATATATATTACTTTCTCTCTAGCGTACGCCTCTATCATTTGGTGCGGTAAATGATTAATGTTTGGCTCGTACCAATTCCTGAAGACGTGGCCCATCTAAAACCGAAACAAAAATGTTAGCAGTTAAACCTTGAAAAATATTATCCACACTTATGAATTGTTAAATGTCAAGTATAATTTTGCTTTTACCTATTTATAAGTGGCCACGAATATGGTTGATGCCTAACAGACGCTAGAAACGGCATCCTGTAAAAGCCCAAGACTGCAACAGACCTAGAAAACCAGCCATGTTACTAACCCCATATTTTGTTGCTCGAAAAAGCTCATAGAACAATACGATCAACACTGCCGATCTCCAGTTGTAACTATCGGCACGATAAAAATCCTCCAATAGAGGCAAGTACTTTAAGTGGACCTTATTAGACGTTTTGTTCGGCATAAGTATCTCTCGATTAGCTGCATAATATAGCTCGAGCAGCACATATCACCTCGTGCTCAGTGGCAGTGCTCGATAACTCCTTAAAATTTGCTCTCAACTATGCCAATGTAAAGTATTTGAAATTTTGCTCCCCATCACTAGGGGACCGTCCAAGCAATCTGTGGCATAGTACTGAAGGTTCCAACACTTTGCTTCAACCCGTGACCATAGCACTGTCAACTCGTAACCCAAGTTGCATAGCGACGTCTTCCAATGTGATAGTGCACTTTCCGCACGGCATAATAAAGGTGTGGGTCTCCGTACACCACCGCTCAACCAAGGCGGATATTATGTTCGCCCTCAGGTCAAACCTCCGGATCAATGCGACGTCCCTAAATCCCGCTAACTGTAAGTATGGCATGATCCGCTCGTCCGGATCGTACTTGGGAAAATGAAACCGCGACCTCAAAACCCGATACCCATCCTGTATGGTAAATGTTTTATAAAAATATGATAAATCAATTATCTATATAATTTAAATATAAAATTATATATTGAAGAGTAAAATTGAAAGGTTGAGAAAACAAAAACATCACACTTATACTATACCAACGTAGCCATTCTAAGTATTTTTTATTTAAGTTAAATTAAATAAGTAATAAAATATTAATAATAGAATGAAGATTTGTCATAAAATATTAATAATAACAAGTAGAAATCAAATGTGATTATTATGTCCTAATCATAGTTAAGCATTAAAACTAAAGACAACTACATAACGCAAAAAGTACATAAAAATAATAGTAATGTCCTAAAAACTATAGGTGGTATGGGTAAATATAAAAATTAAAAAAAGACTTATTTTTATTGACTTGATATCTATAATAATACATAGAGTTTTACATATAATATAAACTAGGCATATTCAAACTCGAAAATTTATCTTACATATGTGAACTTTTATTTAAAAAACCACTTGTTAAAGACAAATATAACTTTTTGTACGCCACAAATGAAATCAAACACAAGAAACAAAGTAAAATTAAGCGTAAAGGTCGTCATATTAAAAAATTAATGTATAAATTTATGAATGTGTACTAAAATTAAAAAATTATAACTAACATGTAGAGATTAATTTCATGCTAGAAAATAGTTAAAAAGGAATAATAACAACCAAATAGAGATCAGTTTCACGAAATCAAAACACATTGAGCAAAGTAGCGCTTAGCAAGAAAAAATGAGAAACTAAAATGATTTTTTATTTAATTTATAATTAATTTTACTGTTTTGTTGATCCTCGATGAAGTGTGACCGTATTTGTTCCAGAAGACATTATGTTATCTGCATAATATAAAAAAAACATAAATATAATATAATTAATTATTATATTAATAAAAAATATAAATAACCTACATTTTTTTTCTCTTTTCTTCCTTTCTTTTGAAGGGAGACTAAACTTCACCTTATATAACGTTCATCTTTTTTTTAATTAATATTTAGGTTAATGGCGGGTTACATCGCTGATATCACTGACACGATGTGATCAGTTATAATTTTTATTTTTTTTTTTTATTTTTTAATTTAAATTTTACTTTTTAATATATATTTTGTAAATAAAGTCATATTTTTTAACAAATAAATTATTTTCTTAACAAATATTTTTTTACTTTTTCTAATTAATTCAAATTTCACTTTTTAAATAAAATATTATTTTTAAAATTTTAAATAGAATTTTAAAAAAGTTTGAATATCTTTAAAATAATTAAAAATCATAATTTAAAAATTATATGTAAAATTAAAAATATTTAAAATATACATTTAAAATATATAAAACTAATAATAAATTTGAAAGGTTATATCTTTAAAATATTTAAATGTTTTATATTATTAAAAATATATTTAAAATTTTAAAATAATATTTAAATTTTAAAAATTCAAAAATATATGTTTAAAAATTAAAAAATTACAAATATATATTTCAAGTTTTTAAAATCAATAATAAACAAACAAACAAATAAATAAGGACAAAAAATTTAAAAAAAAGTAAATAAATATAAACTTAAAAGAAAAAAAAAAAAAAAGTAATAGGAAATAGGTAGAATCTTACGTGAAAGGCCAAAAAAAAAAAATTGCCTTAGACTATTTGAATAGGAAAATAGGTGTCAGGGCCTAATTTTTTAAATTTGGTGGCATTAATTTATTTGTTCTACTAGAAAAGGTAAAATTGTTAAAGCCTCTCTTATATTTTAAAAATTATAGTATTTCTTTAATATTTATATAAGTGGTATCATTTTATATGGTTCCATCAAAAATTAAATTTTTAATGTAGATTGTTGACATGGCATGTTGGTGGCACCAAACACTTTGACTCCACCAATTTTTATTGTATATTTTAGATTATTTTCAGATTTTTTATAGATTAATTAAGTAATTAATTAATTTTTAAGATTATTTTATAAAAAAAGCCATATCTACATGCTAGACATGGATATTTAGTCTAAAACTGCTTGAAATTATTTTTAAAATATTTTTGAAATGTCTTGAGAATACTTAAAACATTTTACAATAGATTCAATACATTTTGAATCTTATTTTTAAGTTTTATAACACTTTGAAAATATTTTTAAAATTATCAATTCAGCAAATTTGATTAAGGAAATTTTAGAATAGTTTGTTATATCAAAATATTTAAAAATAAAACTAACAAATAATTAAAATAAATATATGTTAATTTAAATAAAAATTAGAATTAAATAAAGATAATATTTTGAAGTTCAAGTTTTTATTTTATTAGGAGATTATAATAAATTTAAAAAATCATTTTTAGCGATATTTTATAGGTGGATTTGAGTTACTCAAATTATCTTTTGAAATATTTTGAAATTCTTCATTATTTTAACCAAATAAATAAATTTATTTTTAAAATTTTAAAATTTAGATAGAAATAAAATATTTGCTCCGAATGTTTCTACTAGAGATGATTTTTTTGCTAAAAAATTAGCATTTAAAAAATCATTCATGTTTGTTGATTGAGTTTTAGCTCGATTGGCATGGATATTCCTATCAATACAGGAAGACGTGGATTCGAATGCACTAAAACGCATTATCCTACTATCTATGGTTTTTGGAGGGCTATGGGTAGTTTTAAGTATTATATAAAAAAAGAACAAATATGATCAAAACTTATAATGATATTATTCAAAAAAAATCATTCATGTTTTTTTTTTGTTTTTTAATCAATTGGGTCATTATGAAAAAATACATCTAGTTGAGCTTTCAGTGATCCAAAAACAATCAATTGGCCTATTTCATTAACGGAAACGGTCAGTTGATCGGCTTGACCGTTAATCTCGCTAACATGTCTGACGAAAGTCACCAGAAATTGCCATGTGATAATATATTATTGTGCCATTCCGCATCAGCAAAAAATTAAAAATAGTTTTTCAAAAAATAAAATCTTTTTTTAAAATAATTAAAATATGCATACAAAATGAACTTGAACAAATGGTTGTTCAGATTTATTTTGGAATAGTGCAAAACTAAAAACTTCAAAAAATTATAAAAAATAATTAAATATTATGTAAAAAATTCTAAAGTATATATAAAAAATTCAAATGTGCAAAAACTTAAAAATATTATTTATTAAAAATTCAAATATATATATAATACATGTTGCGAAAAATAAAAAGACAAAAAATCAAATTATAAAGATTAAATGCACAAAAAATACATAATACAAGGACCTTATACAAAAAGTTACCAAAAGCTTCCATCTTACAATTTGTCCATATGTTTCGTAGCTCCTAGAAGCCAAGCACCACCATATTTTTATCATATGATCCATGACCATGGGGCTGCACTTAATAGCAGCAATAGCCAAATGGCATCTCTTATCTTCCACCCGTAACTTCACCCCTTTAATAGCAGGCTTGATCTGCCCTTTTGCTCTCAAATATTGCTTCAAATTGAGGGTAGTTACTCGGCTTTACATTGATTTGATCGATGCGAGCAGGCCCTTCTTTTTTCAGTTGATTTGATCAATAGTTCTTGAAGCTGATCATCACCCACCAACAGCTCTTTAATATTAAGTAAATACATGAGATTTTTTTTATTATATATTTTTTAGATTTTTTAATAAATAATATTTTTTTTAGTTTTGCACATTTGATTTGTTTTAATAATTTTAATTTTTTTAATGTTATATTCGTCCAAAATGAATCTAGACAACCATTTCATTCTATATATGCACTTTAATTATTTTTTATTTTTTGAAAATTTTAATTTAAAAAAATTATTTCATGCCATGTCAACATACTATTACATGGTAATTTTTGGTGATTTACGTTAGTCATATTAACAAAAGTAACGATCAAACCGGTCAACTAACGGTTTTCGTTAACGAATGGACCAAATGATTTTTTGGGTCACTAGACACTTTTTTTTTATAGATACCCAATTGATTTTTAATTTTTATGTAAACTTTTTTTTTCCATAGTGTATAATTAAAAATAAAATGTAATCATATAAATTTTTTTAAAGAAAATCTCCATGGGTTTAAAATAGTGATTATTAAGAAATAAAATGATGATTTGTTGTTGTAAGCTTCATGAGCCTTCTTTTAATAAGCTGCTCATCTGCAATTAGCCTAAATTTCAAATTAAAGTATCTTTAATTTAAACTTCTTTTTCCACTTGACTGCATGTTTAACGTCTAATCTTTTTAGAAATACATAAAACATTTCATTCACTCTCAAACTCCACTAAACCTTATCAATAAAACTTTAGCCACCTTCGAATCACTTCATGTACAATTATATATCATTATGTGTTATTATGTGTAAGTTTTAAATTTAGGATGTGATTGACGATCATTTTAAATTTTTTACTTGATATAAAATTTTAATTAAAAAATATTGATTAAGATGAGTAAGCCAAAATATGAAGGAGATTTTATTTTATTAAAATTTAAAATATTTTTTAAATAAGATATTCAAATTACTATTAAGTATCTTTTATCTAAAATTATTGAAAATAATATAAAATATTATATTAATAAGATTAAAATTAAAAATAATTAAAACAACGTAGTTATATTTACTAATAAATTTTAACAGTAAAAGTTTAATACTTAATTTTCATTATTTAAGTTTTCAATTTATCAAACAAGACACTTAGTTAGTTATAGTGTGGATTGTTCCAATTCTTAATCTGCTCGTGCAGTATTAACTAATTATAGTTTGGATTTTTCTAATTTTTAATTTGTTTGTAATTCTATACTTTTGTATTATAATAATTTTAATTTTAATTTGAACATATACTCAAATAAGAGCAATAGAAGCAAAATATTTATTGATTATAAAGCAAATCCATGAACAAGTCTTTAATGACGTTTTTGAATCTGTCAACTCAAAAGGCATACTAAAGTTAGCATAACACAAAAAAAAAGTGAAGCAAATACCCATAAAAATATTTATTTATGTAACTAGATTCTTCAACATATCATGTGAATAAAGTCCCCCTTTGCATCATTTATTCACACACATAACCCAACATTTCCTCTCCTCTCCAAGCAAAGTATCATTCCATCCTCCACTATTCCATTTTCTTTCTTCTTAAATAAATTTCCAATCCAAATGCAATTCCCTATCCCACTCTCTAGCCATGACTTTACTGTTCATGCTCACTGTTTGTTTGAGTTTTCTAGCATTATTAGCTACACCAAGTTTTGCCACCAATCAAGCTAACTCATGTCGATCATATTGTGGAAATATTACCATAGATTACCCATTTTCTCTTGATTACGGCTGTGGTCATCCTGGTTTTAGAGACCTATTGTTCTGCATGAATGATGTGTTAATGTTCCATATCAGTTCAGGGTCATACAGAGTCCTAGATATAGATTATGCATATCAAGCACTCACATTACACGACCCCCACATGTCAACATGTGACACCATCGTTCTAGGTGGTAGAGGCAACGGCTTCACCGTTGAGCAATGGCGAGCACCATATTTCAATCCAACGCCTGATAACGTGTTCATGCTCATAGGTTGTTCAGCTGAATCACCATTGTTCCAGGGTTTCCCTGGGAAGCATCTGCCATGTAGGAATGTATCAGGGATGGGATGTGAGGAATACTATGATTGTCCGGCATGGAGCCTGATTGGTCACAAGAAGGTAGGATCAGTTTATGGGTCAGGGCCGCCAGAGTGTTGTGCGGTGGCATTTGAGGCAATCAAGGCTATAAATCTGACCAAGCTGCAGTGTGAAGGGTATAGTAGTGCATATAGTCTAGCACCGCTGAGAGTTGATGGGGCAGGTGGGTGGTCTTATGGGATTAGAGTGAAATATTCAGTTCAAGGAAACGATGAGTTTTGTAGAGCTTGTGAGGCCACTGGTGGAGCATGTGGATTTGGAACCGACGGGGTTAACCAGTTGTGCATGTGTGGCAGCTTCAATTCTACCACCAATTGTGATTCAGGTCAGATATATATATATTCCTAAGGATCTTATAAGAAATTTGATGGTTTATCAGTTTGAAAATTTTCAAAAGTATGATATGTAATTAACCTATGCATACCATTAATTTGTTGTTCAATCGATTCGGTACGTTAAAATACCATGGAGGTCCTTCTATGTTGAGTCGAATTTGCCCACTCTATTTTTTTTTTAAAAAAAGAGTTATTCCCTATACATTAGATCGAAGAATAAATCAATTTTTTATTAAAAATTTCATTTATTTTTACGGTTAAAAATTGATCTTTGTACGTTGACATAAGATACAAATGGCACGCCATATGTAACTGTCTGGTTATTTTATCAGTCATAATCAATTTTTAATAGTAAAAATGAATAAAATTTTTAAGTAAAAGTAATAGATTGCTCTTTGATTTAAAATATGTAGACTAATTTACTCAATTTTTTTGAGTAAAAAATAAATACAATCCAACTCTTACCATAAAAACTTGGTGGTACTTTTCCCTAAATTTTTCCAAACATTTGTCTCTTAAGGCTCCAGTTGAGTTTGGCTGGGTTTTAACATGGCCTACCAGATTTGTGCAACTATGTGGCTAGTTTGAAGGTTACTTTAAGGATGTTTGAAGTAATCAAACTTTGTATTGTGCAGAAAGCTCAACATCCGGTAAAATGACACTATCATTGGCAGTCGCATTAGCAGGTATATTTTCTACTTCTAATTTTTTATTTAAAATTTAATCTTTTGAAATTCAAAATTAATGCTATTAAAAGTCTTCTATTAAATTCACCACTAATATAACATTTTAAAATAAAAAAAAAACACTCTGTTTGATAAACATATAATAAGAAAAATAAACTTGAATTTAATAGAAGAATTTTAATGATATTAACATGACTTATATTTTTAATATGAAAAGTATAGGGATCAAATTCTTTAAAATAAAAGCATATTTTAATACATACATTTAAATTTTTTTTAGATATCACAATTCTTAAGCCTAACATGATAAAATAATTAAAATATAATTATAATACGAAAAAAACAGAACCAGGAATATAAGCATTAAGCACTACATTACTAAATTGTTTGCAGGAAGTTTTATATACATGACAACCTGGATAATGGGCAGCCAGTCTTGAGACATATCAACTCCATGTAAATGCTACTTTTGTCTTGGCTTATACCACCACATTGTTTGCATAGCTTCTTAATTTCTGTTATATACACTTTTTTGATCTCTTGTTGAGGGAGAGAATATATATATATTATGTTCCCATTTATACCAATCATTTTGAGTTGGTCTAGCAAAATTAAAATATTTTAATTTGAACATTGCAGAATGATTTAATTCCCAACTTTTACATCTCTGAATTTCATGTTTTAAAGGGTTAAATTTGTATTTAATTTCTAAACTTGTATATTTAAATTTTCTTGATATCTAAAGTAGCAAAACATAGTTAAAAAAGCTCCTCTTCAGCAAAGACTCGTTGCCTATATATAGGCAATTTCTTAAACTAAGGAACAAAACAAACACTGTTCACTAATTAAATCACTATTCACTTGAATAGTGAATTTACATCATACATGACATAAAGACAAATATTAAATATTTATTACGCAACGTGGACTTTTACACTTATCACGCTAGGTACTTCTCATGCAAAATGGTAGGTGTAGAATACAATAAAACACACCACGTGACAGAATACATAAAAAGACGAAAAGTCTTGAAAATGGCTAGTCTAGATGTGTGCATGGGTCGGGCAGCCTGCCCGGTCCGAAAGTCCATCCAAAATGTGAGAGGATTTGGATAAAAATATAGACCCGAAAAATAGGCTTGGACAAAAAAATGAGGCCCATTTAGAAAAATGGGCTGGGCCTCGGTATGATTTTTGTCGGGCTCGACTGCCCGACCCGCCTTACCAAAATATTTTTATTTGTTATATTTTAATTGTATTTGATTTATTTTAAATATTTTTTATTTGTATTTGATTTATTATATTTTTAAATGTATTTGATTTATTATATTTTTATTTATTTTTGTTTTAATATTTATTTTATTTTTAAAATGTATTGAATTTATTATATTTTATTTTTTAATAAAATAAAAAAATTATACTAGTCGGGCCAGGCTTGGGCCGGGCTCGAGCCTACCAATTTTAAAGCGGGCCGAGCCTGGACAAATTTTTAGGCCCATATTTTGGGCCGGGCCGGGCTCTGGCCTACCAATCGGGTAGAAAATTTTTTTGGGCCCGGCCCAAACCCGGCACAGCCCATGCACACCTCTAGGCTAGTCTTCTCGGGAATGACATATTTGTTGTGTTTGTTCATCCCATAATTTCACAAACTATTTCTAGATCTTCCTTCTACAGGATTTCCTGTTTGATACTCTCGAACTTCTTTGAGTGCTTTTGCGAAGCTTTTATCGTCCACAATATTGTCGTCCATTTGGTATCTATCAATCTTGCAAATCACATAGGCTTGATGAACCCAATCGGTTAAAAGGAGGTTTACGAATTTGAACGAGTCAACAATAGTTTCCTTAGGTTGTCCAATATGGGTTACGTAGGAAGGAAGTGACTTTTGATGGGATCAACATCGATAGGTTCACATGCCTTGTTTTTAATGGGTCTTGGCAAGAAACACAATTTCTCTTACTAATCTTCCATGTTTCACTTGGTATTCCATGTCTTATACTAGTTTGTCCATGTTGGGATTTTGGACAAAGATGAATAAAGGTTAATATCAAAAGCTTGAGCAACTAGGCTCGAAACTTGCTGAAGAAACAAAACAGAAAATGTATTTGAAGAACAGAACAAAAAAGAAAAAAGAGAAGGAGAGTATTTGTTAGTTGAATTCTCCGATAATTTCATTAACAATGAAAGATGGCATGATGCCAATACATATATCAGCAATACAGTTGGTCAACATAAACAAATTTCACCTAATCATTACCTACTATCACTAAGTACATTGAAACTTATGAAAACATTGCTTGCATACATAGATATACTGATTTATCAGTCCATCAATACCTAATTACATTAAATACATCACCAACCAAGTTCAAAACAAACTAGATTACATGACATCAACTAAACTAAGAAAACAAAACAGTAGCAATAGCTTTAGCAGCTGCTTGCATTTCATCCGGAAACATTACAGCAGCTTGATCTTCAACTTCATCCACATGACTTGGGCTGCATGGTTTGCTCCTTGGCTACTTCATGTGCTGTATGCAGGCCAACTTCAACACTCTTCCTTGGCTTGCATGCTACAAACTCCCATTTTTGCTCTTAAATCTTCAAATCTTAACACATTAAGGGGCTTAGTCAAAATATCAACTAGTTATTCCTCTGAACTGCAATGAATCAGTTTCACTTCTTGTGCTTGTTCCATTTCTTTAACAAAATGAAGCTTAATGTTGAAGTGTTTTGTCCTTCCATGGAATACTGGATTCTTTGCAATTGCAACAGCAGATTGATTGTCACACATAATCTCTGCTGCTTCCCTTTGGTGAAGATTCAAATCAGCCAAAATCTTCCTTAGCCAAATGGCTTGGTTGACCGCTCCTGCAGCTACCACATATTCTGCCTCTACTATCAATTGAGCAACAACAGATTGCTTCTTTGAACTCCAACAAAAAATAGCTAAACCAAGTGTAAAAACTTACCCTGAGGTACTCTTCATGTCATCTACCGAACCAGCCCAATCACTATCAGTATAACCAACCAATTTCATGCTTTCAGCTTTGCTAAACAGCATTCCATAGCTCAGTGTACCTTTAATGTACCTGAGAACTCTTTTGGCAGCTTGAAAGTGCTTTTCATTGCAGCAATGCATGAATTTTGAAAGCAAACTCACAGCAAACATAATGTTTGGTCTAGTGGCAGTTAAATAAAGCAAACAACCAACCAAACTCCTATAGGTTATTTCACTAACCTTTTCAAAATCACCATGGCTCGATAGTTTCTCTCCAACTGCAACTGGTGTGCTTGTTGCTTTGCAATTCAGCATGGAGAATTTGTTCACAATCTTTAAGGCAAAAGCCTTCTGACTTAAGAAGATCCTTTGTTCAGTCTGTGACACTTCCATCCCTAGGAAGTAGGACATTTGCCCCAAATCAGACATCTCGAACATATTTTCCATCTTCTTTTTGAAGTCAACAAGCATGGCAGTGTTGCTTCCTATTACCAGTAAATCATCAACATACAGAGACACTATGAGCTAAGTTTCAACTCCTTCTCTTTTGACATACAGGGTAGGTTTTTACTCTTGGTTCAACCATTTTTTGTTGGAGTTCAAAGAAGCAATCTGTTGTTGCTCAATCGACAACAGAGGCAGAATATGTGGCAGCTGCAGGAGCTGTGAACCAAGCCATTTATCTAAGGAGGATCTTGGTTGATTTGAATCTTCACCAAAGGAAGCAACAGAGATTATGTGTGACAACTAATCTGCTGTTACAATTGCAAAGAATCCAGTATTCCATGGAAGGACAAAGCACTTCAATATTAAGCTTCATTTTGTTAAAGAAATGGAACAAGCACAAGAAGTGAAACTGATACATTGCAGTTCAGAGGAACAACTAGCTGATATTTTCGCTAAGCCCCTTAGTGTGTCAAGATTTGAAGATTTAAGAGTAAAAATGGGAGTTTGCAACATGCAAGCCAAGGAGGAGTGTTGAAGTTGGCCTGCATGCAATACATGAAGCAGCCAAGGAGCAGACCATGCAATCCAAGTCATGTGGATGAAGTTGAAGACCAAGCTGCTGTAATGTTTCCGGATGAAGTGCATGCAGCTGCTAAAGCTTTTGCTACTATTTTATTTTCCTAGTTTAGTTGATGTCATGTAATCTAGTTTGTTTTGAACTTGGTTGGTAATGTATTTAATGTAATTAGGTACTGATCGATTAATAAATCAGTATTTCTATGTATGCAAGCAATATTTTTATAAGGTAGGTAATAATTAGGTGAAATTTGTTTATGTTGACCAGCTGATATATGTATTGGCATCATGCCATCTTTCATTGTTAATGAAATTATCAGAAAATTCAACCAACAAATACTCTTTTTCTTTTTTCTTTTTCTTTTTTTACCTAAACATTTCAAGCTTTTATCAACTTGTTCATTTTCAACTAAGTTTAATTACAATGAAACTAAAGAGAAAACCTTGTTGTTACAGCAAGCATACGTGCTATAGCTTGTTTACAAGCTGCATGCACTTAACCAAAAATATCATAGCAGCATGGTTGGTCAATTTTAACAATCCACGTACCTCTTAGGATAGTTTTCCTACGAATTTTCTTTGTATGGTTGGAACTCGCTCGAGGGTTGGACTTTGTTCTTAATGCACAAGGTAGTTAAAATACCTTTGTACCATTTTGGCTTCATGAACGGGTTCTTGTACAGGGAATAGAAGAAGTTAGTATGGATTTTTTGTCGTTGGTGTGAATCCTTTGTTCGTGTAGGGCATGTGGAAGAGGATTATTATGTAGGTTTCGATGTAATCTTCACGTCGATCTTTCCATGTCTCAGTGGTTGAGAACCATTCTAGGAAGGTTCTAAGGGTGTTCCTTGTGGAACGTCCTGTGACCACCCATTGAATGTTCTTTTTTGGAAACTCAATGGCGATTGTGTAAATTTGGGTTAGGTACCAAAACAGTGAGAGTGCTTCTTTTAGGAGGCTTTCGTAGTACAGGGTGCGAAAGAGGTAGAGGAACAAAAATTCCGGGTTTATGCCTATAGGTCTAATAACATTGTCTCTGTGTTGTTTTTATTACCTTGGACTAATGGTTGAACATTTGTTTGGCTCTGGCTTCAAGGGTTTTATGACCTATGTCATCTTTTATTTCACTAGGGAGTTAGTCTAAGAGGTCATTTGAGGAAAAGCAAGTCTAGGTATGAGGTTGTGGAAGTGTTTGAAGAAGAGGGAGAAGAAAAGCATTGGGGACGGTAAGGACCCATAAATGCAATGATTGATATTTGTTTAGGCTGAGGAAGTCTGGATAACATGTCCAAGACGATGTTGGTGTTGCCTTTTATATATTTGAAGGTAAAATTGTACTGGCTGAACCATTGTGCCCATCTTAGGAGTTGAGCATTGGGTAGTCTCTTTTTGAAATTTAGCATTTGGCTAAAGGCTGCCATGTCACATTCAATAGTAAAATGACATCCGATCAGTTAAAAATCAAATTATTGAATGCCATATTTTACCGCTAGTATCTCTTTGAAGGTAGAGTGGTAGTAGATCTCTAAGTCCTTGAAGCATCTGCTCTTATATCCGCATATTTGTCTTCTTCCATCTATCTCTTCAAAGAGTACTGCAAACCAAAACTTTTTACTTGCATTTGTTTGCAGAATCTTGAGTGATTGTTCACCTTGTGAGGGAATCTTTAAAGTTGGAATCACTATAAACTTTTCCTTCAGTGTTTTTATGCCTTTGAGTGTTTCTATGTTCACTGGCCTGGCGATTCCTTTTTCAATGGTTTCTTGAGGGGACTGATTATTCTCGTTAGGTTTGAAATGAACTCAGTCAAGTAGTTTACAATTATGAGAAACTATTGCACTTGTCATTTCGTGAGGTTTTCATTCGAGAACTATTGAGGCATTTAGGCGATGTGAGATTGCGCCATGTACTATTCATCTTTCAGGCGCATGCCTAGGAAGTTGATCTCTAGCGTGCACCACTCCTTGAGTTGAGAAAATCATTCTACACTCTGCTGAAACATCGCTGGTCAAAGAAAAAGTGTTCTTATTAATATGAGGGTGTCAGATCTGTTCATATCGAAAAAAGTCATAGGTAATTTTTTTTCTCTCAATTAGCAAATCAACCAAGAATATCAAGACTGTTAATTGGTCTCAACTGTGGGAATAGCACAAAGAGTTGAGTTGTAAACTAGTCAATAAAAAGGTAAAGAAGACTTTGAGGTAATTCACTTAAATGAATGTGATTTCGTGTGTGATTTCGTGTTTTACTTGAATTTTCTTGACAAGATTGATGTTTTATTAATTCTTTTTGCATATTGTATTTGCATCTTAGATACTTGACAACAATGCGTTATGCCGTTGAGTCGAGACACGAAAGGTGGAACCAAGATATTGCTGACAATCTAACTAGCTAAAGATGTTCCATGAGGTGGGAATATTAACTTGGTAATCAGAGTGCTACAAAAACCCCCTTGAAAATGCTAAAGGAGTAGAATAACGATATTAAGCCTACTAGGTTATCAATAAGGGAACAAATGCTACAAGCGAGGTACATCTCAAACACATATTTAGTGTTTTACATTATGACTTACCGTTGGCTTGACAAAGATACAAGGACCTTTTCAGAGTTTAAAAGCGAGTAAGCCGAGTGACTCACAAACCAGAGTTAGCAGCAAGACTCAATGTGAACCCAGTCTTCAATACGGCATGCCTAAGCTTATTTATGTGAATCAATAGGACCTCGATCAAGACAAATCACAACAGGGGCAAGTAAAAGCGGTGACCCCTTACAACCAAGATGTACAAGAGAAAAATACAATGCAAGTTAAGTGGCAACTGAAACATAAGCCGAGGCAAATGTTCCGAGAGGTAAAACTACCTGATAGAGAGTAGTTCGCAATCAACCGACGCATCGAAACCGTTTTGAGATGAGTCAAACCAATGTCATCTTGAGGACACGACAAGGGTGTTGCTAGAATGAGTGGGGGGAGAATGGTATAGGTCGCGGATCAAAACCTATGAACATTGCGCACAGAATGTCCCATAGAGGTCAACTTATTAAATGATACTCATTTGACCCACATGAACTAACCTAATTTATGGAACCTATAGAGAAACCCATCTACTACTAGAATTATCAAGGTAATTAATGTAAATCTTAAAATGTATAGAGTATATAGTTTAAGTCCCTTAAGACTGTCTTCTTGAAGATACACACAAATCTCAATCGTCGATATAACTCAACCTATAGCGTTAGTTTTGGAGAGATCATCTATAAATAAAAGCATTCCCCTCATTTGTATTCACTTGATTGTAATCCTTTATAATAATTGAATACTATTGAGAGTATTTACTCAAACATTTAATATGCACTATTTTTCTGTGAATTTTTGTTTGTTTGTAACTTTTTTTGTCTTTTGAGCTTACTTCCACTTTGCTTCAGTACCTTAGAATTTCTACAAGAATTCTCATTTTTCAAGAATAGGCTAACTTAGACAGGATTTGAACTCAAGAAATCGCTTAAGATTGCGTCGTTTGCAAAACTAAAGATCTAACCCCGTGATGCATACACATGTGATAGGAATACTAGTGTTTATATATTATGTTTTTTTTCACCTCATTAATTATTTGAATTTTTCAATCACTTTAAATTTTATAGCTTGAATATTTCAATATTTTAATTTCAAATTTGTTTATTTAAGAATTAAATTATTATATACCATATCTAAAAATTTAATCCCACTTTGTTGATCGTAGTGAGCCGACATATTCTAGTTTTATATAATTTGAAACTGTTGAAGTCTCCTAAAGTCGAATCAACCCAAATTCGAAACAATGAACCATCAGGAAAGTCATTAAGCTTTAAACCAGAAAACGATATTTTTTTTTCTCAGCTACATTAGCTCTTTGCTAAAATCAAGTGGCATTCCAAAAATGAAATATCCCAATGACGAATATGGACCAAATATTAGAAAACTAATTTTTTTTTTTTAAAAGATAGAAATCAAGCCAAGCCTACTACTTTTCTGGCCTAAACTGCAAACATGTCCTTCAATTAATGCCACTGAACATTTCCTAAACCAATACAAACTTACCGGCTAAACTTTCAAGCTGCCTTGGTTTTGGGCTTTATGCGCTTCACCCTTGAGTACAAGAACACTCCAGCAAGAGCAATTCCAGTGCCTGCCCAAGATATCACCAGAATAACATCTTGATTATATAGAAGCCTTAAAAGGACCAAAACAAACAACAACAAAAAAGACGTTCTCAGTAAAGATCTAAGTGGAATGTAAATTTTACCGAGAGAGTTAATAGGTGAGACAGGTGTTTTGAAGAATAGAACAGAGCTGACAATAACCACCACCCTCTTCACACAGTTGCCTACGGAATGAGTAACAGGGGATACCCTTTGCAATATCATATACGAAACCTGCATGATTACAATCGAAAACTAATTAGCTTTGCACTTACTATCAGGTGTGAAGAAAAAAATTAAGGTTACATTAAGAAGGTTTTGGCATTGATTGAAAACGAATTCAACATAAAAAAACAGAACAAGAAAACACAAAAGGACATTAGGATATCCAACATACTTCCTGAACTCATCTTGCATTCAACATTTTCTCCATTATTTTCAAAAGGAAGGTGTAGCCAAGGTTCCTTAGGTCAAGTACATAGGATTTCTTTTCAAATTTGGTTACACAAATTAATTTGAAAATTAAAGCAGATAGATTGAGTATAATGAGAACAATGTAAAACATTAAATAAAAATAATATCAAGGCACAAACTTTTCATAGATTGTTTTTTGATCAGAAAAATCTTTAAAATTTTCAATAAAATAATCCATTTAAATAAAATATCCAAATTATTCAAATTATTAAAAATTTTGCATGCGTCATGATGTCAAAAGATTTGTGAATTTATTGGTTTTGATTTTGACTTTTTAATAAGAATCCTCTCAAGCTTTGACTAAGGAACCTTAGCAAAGTGTTGCCCCTTTTTTTCTTATTCATTCCCCACAGTTCTAATTCAGAAACCAATGACTTCATGTTCAAGTATGCAGTTCTTAAGGAAGACAGGAAAAACCATCCAACACCCAACACATCCTCACCTGCTGATAGGCATGGAAGCAAAGAGCAGCGAGTAGAGATCTTACAACAACTTCTTTAACATTCAAACCCTGTTCGCCAAGATAAAGGCATAGCCAAATGAGATGAAAATTTCAACAAGACTTGTTAATCAAATGCAAAATCAGGGTAATTATAGCAACTTTAGCTCATTGAGTGTACTCACAGCAGACTGCAAATAGGCAGGAGTAAACTTGACACCCTCCATGAAGACAGCCACAGGGGCTAGCAAGATAAGAGACATAATTGTTATTATTGAGAAGAGGGTAATGTTGTCCATCGACTCCTGTCACATAATAACAGCTAGTTATGTGCCAATATTAAAGTTAGTCCCAAATTAGATCTGAACCATAAAATGACTATGTTGCACTCTATGGATCAAACGGTGGATCGAAATGCCACTCGGACAGAGTTAGCACTACAGAGACCAAACACAACAATGATGAAGTAAAATAACCTCTTTATTAACCATGACTTTTTTGCTGAGAACATTACGAGACTGGTTTGTCAAATTCGAAGCCATTGCAGTCCAGAATCCAGCCCTTTATAGATTAAAGCAAAGGTTATACTCAAAGTTAAAAAGGTAACCAATTCAATAAGCACTTGATATCATGATCTCAGTACCAGAATCAGAAATGTATTGCACATGAACAGTGTTGTCATGGGCACAAAGTATACGCTAGGTGCTAAAACCCTTGTACTGCCTCAGGTGCAAAATGAAAAGAAAAAAACAAGGCACTTACTTGCCTGAAGTAAAGCATAATATGTATGTATTTTTGTAAGTGCTTCTGTGTGTCTAAAGAGTGATCTAGTTCACTCACAAAACATGCAATTTTTCTGTTGGTCAATATGCATGATTTCTTATGATCTACAACTGTTGTTGAATACTCAACTATTAAAAAGTAGCGAGTTTGATGCTATCCCTTCCTTACTTGTAAAGGTACATCTAATGAAAAAAGTGAAACTAAAAGAAAGTAAAGAGAACTTCATTCAGACAGGCATTTTTTATGCTTATTGCCTTCTAGAAGAGCATGCCTAGGTGCAATCACACATAGACGCACACCTTGACAACACTGCACTTGAAAGAATTTCAATGGTTAAATATAGGTATTAGCATATGCATTTTCTAACCAATTGAAAGAGGCCTCAGTGACAGATGCAAGTGCAACTCCTCCAACAATTGGTACAAGGGAAGCAACTACCCAAAGAGTTGGCAACTGTAACAACAAAACATCATAATCCAGGTTAGAACAGCCAACATGAAATAACACTTTGAACAACTTAAAGAGATATTGAAGAGCAAACAGGTATAATTTTTTTATCCATCTAAATTAGGATGTTATGTTTTGATATTTATAGATGAGAATGTGAAAAAGAAAGAATTGACCAAAGAAAAGCTAAAAGGAAACCAGACCTCTCCTAGAAACATTGCAGAAAGCACAACTGAGAAAAATGGCTCCATAGCTTTAATCGTGTGAGTGAACGAAACAGCCACTTTTCCAAGACTCATATTCGTAAAGAGGTTGCCCAAGGTATGCACCACAGCAAGTGGCAGAATAGCAGCAAGCTGGCAGGAAAAAATTCAAGAATCAGTATCATTTCAGAAAAGAATCACTATTGGCACTGAAACAGTCCAAATACCTGGGCACCATTGATTTTTGGTCTCTTGTACAAATTAAAAGTCCACATTATAGTAACAAGTATAGTCCCAACAGCAAACTGAATTGCAGTGACAGTTATAGGGTAATGGAAGGCCTTCAGAACCTGTGCACAACGAAACACAATTCAATCACAATTTATTCTCTTCATTATATTCTGAGATTCAATTTGGTTACCAAAATTAAAAGTAAATACTGATAAAACAATACTATAATTTATTAGAAATGAGCACAAATCTAGAATATAACAACACTAGATCTAACATCCATATAATAATTTTGTTATCCAAAAAAAATCTTTCATAACTTAGAATTCATTCGATTGCATGTGTAGTAGTAATCATTTAGATTGAACTGTAGAATTTCTTCCAGCAAAAGATTCTTTATACCTTAATTTCAGCTGATTTCATATTAAAAAATAAATACAATAAAATAAAAGGTGAAATCTAAGGAAACTTTAAGTTTTTTTTTTTTAAACGAAGAAATGAGATAAAAAAAAAAGAACCTGTTTGTTGTAGATATTGAAGTAGATGTTGAAAATGTACCACAATCCAAACAGCAAACCAAGCTCCAATGTCTTGAGCAAGCTACCTGACTTTCCGGCTTCACCGGCATTCTCGGCCGCCGTTGCTCTAAGTTGAAGGGGACTGGGTTTAGAAAGAGAAGGAGCGGAGGTCCAGGCCCTGAGAGCCAAAGGCGAGGAGGAAGAGAGAGACCAGGATCGCTTAGGGAAAGAAGGAATGGAGATGGCATTGGTAGAATCAGAAAAATCACGACCTTTGGAAACGGCGCGAATAGGATAAAATGTAGGATTGGAAGCGAAATTCAGGGGCTTCAGATAAGGATGTGAAGAGGGAGAGGGTAACGAAAAAGCAGCACTTTGCATGGTGCTGGTGGTTATAATTTGATGAGAGATCTGAAAGGGAGATTTATGGAGAGAAATGAAATTAGCTTTGGGGAATCCGTCAAGAAAGAAAGGGGGTTGTTGGAAGCAGCGAGTTTGTAGTGTTGTGCTACTTCCCTTGCAGTCCCTGAGACAGTGAGGACTCAGGAAGACTATGAGAATTACGGTATGCTTAAGGACAAAAAAGCCTACCCTAACCTTTTACTGCTCCATTTGAACGGTGAAATTAGTGTTCAGTGTAAATCATTTTTTTGGATTATTTTATTTTTATATAAAAATTAATTTATATTAAATTTAATATTATTATATTATTAAATTAGATAAATTATAAGGATTGGATAAAAGTTTAGATAATATATTTAATTAGACCAAATACACAAAAGGCTCAAATAAGCCCGAATAATACAATGGGTGACAAATTCTATTGCATGTGGTCGTCCTCAAAATTTTACTTCAAAGTGTAACTCTTATTTAAAATATTATTTGCTGAAAACTCTTGTACTATTTTTTTTGTAAATAAGAACTATGAGTTAACTTATTAATATACACTTTTGAGCACTAATATTTTGTTAAAAATAGTGATAATTATTTTAGAGAATAAATTTTATTTTCTGTAAGAATATTCATAGTTTTTGTTTTATAAAAGAAAGAATTTTTCACTATAATTTTTTCATTTTGTGTGATGATTCAATTTGTTTTGAATCCACACTTAAAGCGGTTCAAGTTTTGAGGTTAATAAATAAAATCTATCAGTTGAAAGTCAGAAAATAATTTAAACCGCCTTCATACAAAGCATAAGTATAATTTCAATTAAAATTTATTACAATAAATGTCACAAGGGCTCGATTTTAAGAAAAATTTTAAATTTCTCATGTTTCTAATAACATTGTTTTCTAAATTAATTTTTCAACACCTCTAACTCTTAAAAAAATTCACCCCAAACTCGATTCCGAAATATAATAGGAAACTTGAATTTGATTTAAATTTAATTTAATTATTTTTTGAAGTAAATAAGGTTTTTTTTTTTTGAATTTAGAATTAAAATTTGATTATTTATTGAAAGAAATATATATATGATGAGTAATTTTGTAAATATCTATCGACGGGAGGGGTGGATTTGCCTCGATCTATCCCGACTATTTTTCTGTAATTTCACTCGAGTCGCATTTTTCAAAAAAAAAATTCTACCCTACTAGATTGGGTCAAAACGAAACTCGTCGAATTCAATTATTGTTTCATCCTTTGTCTACAATTATATTATATTATATTATAGATCTCATTATAATATATGTATTATTAATGCATACAAACTTTACAGAAAAATGATAGATCAATATTATCAACATCTTTAACCATTCATTGTATTTAGCTCAAAAGTTTGATACTATATTAATAGTTATACTAATAATTACATTTATATTATATATAAATAGTTATAGGCAGAATTGCAAATTTTACTCTCAACATTTGAGCCTTTTCACTTCTGTCCTTAACCTTTTCTTTTAAAATCTCACTCATAATGTTGTAAATTTTTCAAATGAAACCAAAATGGAAGGAAACTGTTAATCAATTAACGTTCAATATTTTGTCTTAACACCTCATCAATTGATGTGAACTTCTGAACTAAATTTATTAAAATTAAAAATATTAAATATTATCAAATATTAAAAATGTATAAATAAATAAATAAACTTAAATTTAAAAAAAATCTTTTTTCCCCCTCTCCTTCACGTCTTTCTATTTTCTTTCTTTTTTTAATTTTTTTTAATCCTTTTCTTATTTCTTTCATTGTTTCTTCTTCCCTCCTCAAAACAAACCCCAACCGCCAGTCGATGCTCCATCGCTCACCATTGCTGGCCTCTGATCCTTCAACTGAGGTGGCATGCCACATCAGACAAAAATGTTGATCATTACTTGACTAACAATTTCCATCCATTTTAGCCTTATTTTAAAAAAAAAAATTCAACGTTGTGGGTGAAATTGCAACAAAAAAACATTAAGGGCCAAAGTGAAGACCCCCAAAACATTGAGGGTGAATCTTGTAATTCTGCCATAGTAATATTAATAATTATTATATAACATGATAATATTTTTTGGTACTTTCAAGTATGTTTTACTATTCATGATCAAGATTTCTAAATTTCCTTTCGAATAATGTTCTCTTCTTAAAAATATGATGTATACTCAATATTTTTAATAACATATTATAATATCAAATAAGAATTATCCTACTGTTAATTTATATTCCAAAAAGGGTAATATAAATTTTAACCCGTTAGATTAGCAACTATATTTATTTTGGGATCTATATTATTTTATTCACTTTAATATCTAAATTTTAAAAATATAAAAATTTAATGAAGTGATACTTTAAATATTATAATAGAACCCAAGTCAAGTCCAAAGGCAAAAAAGTAATTGCAAAGTTTAAATACCAAAAATTATAAACCCTTCAGAAAATGTGTAAAAAATTCAAAACATTCTTGTGTCTAAAGATCCATAAAACCATAAATTTGCATGCATAAACGATAGTAATAGCAAAAAAGATGAATGGAAAATTATACAAGTATTAAAATGGTTAAATCGTTTAATTTTAATGTCCCGTATAATAATATCCCTGAAATTTAAAATCAAGTACCTATGTTCTATATCAATTTTTTTTGAATCTAGTATCCAAACAAATTTTCTTTTGGATTTGCACATCAAAAAATCCAAATCCTTTCCCCACTCAAATTCAAGTTCCCAAATGGTTCATAACGGGAAAAATGTTTTGGTGAGGGCATAGCAAGAATAATGTGTACGTCGAAGCATATAATCCACAAGTACCAAAGCTAACCATGCAAAAAAATCTAAACAATAATAAAATAAAACAACATAATATGCTATCCTTGGGGAAGGTTAAGTTTAAACTCAATACTTGGATACACCGTGGACGTGCACTTCAATAGTGCAATTTCACCAACATCAATGCGTTTTCCCAAAAAAAAAACCTACTTAATGTAGAATGTACAAACTACAAAAGTTTGAGCCAAAATCATTGACAGATATCGTACAATACATGTCCATCTAATTAAGAACTGTTCCCAGTTTCATCGGTTATCATCTCATCTTTAAACTTCTCAGTATCAGAGACTAAACCTGTCTTGTTATTGTCTTCAGTCGGCAGCATCTTGTGCTGCAGCTCTAGGTTAAGCCTTTTAATCTCGCCGTCTTTCTCGTCTAATTTCTCTTGCAAGATAAACACCTGCAGCACAACCCAGCTGAATTATCAAACTCAAGCAATTACAACAGCAACATAAATGATAAAACAACATGACGAAATACTAGTATATTGGTGCCGGCTAAATGAACATGATTAGCATTTGGTAAAATATAAACCAAGAAACATCCAACTTGATGTAACTATGCCTTCATCGGTAAAATAGCAATTGCTGAATATATGACCCTCCTTGAATATGATAAATATAATATACAAAAAGTAGTAGAATTGTTA
Organism: Gossypium rotundifolium; assembly: GCA_025506655.1. NCBI lineage: Eukaryota > Viridiplantae > Streptophyta > Magnoliopsida > Malvales > Malvaceae > Gossypium > Gossypium rotundifolium. The sequence continues at coordinate 13,143,376 of CP106728.1, read as the reverse complement.
TTAACTGAATTGAGTCAGCAGATACAGTCTACCTGGTGATATATCATTTAGTGTTATCAAGGGCACAAGGTACACTCTAGGCACTAGAACACTTATATCACCTCAGGCATAAAAATACTTGCTTGAGTGAAGCACAATGTGTTCGTATAAATTTAAACAATTACAACAATTGACTCTAAACAGTGGTCCAATTTATCTACAGAAGACAATGTGTATAATTTCCTTATGATCCCATGTTGAATACTCAAATACTGAGAAGTGGAGAGCTTGATACTATCCCTTTTTTTTACTAGTAAAAGTACACCTCATGAAAAGTTAAAATAAAGAGAAATTAAAGGAGAGCTTCAATCAATTGGGATATTTTGAAGCCTATTGCCTTAAAAAAAATACCTAGCACATTACTAACTTAGCCTGAAAATGTCTGCATCAGTTTTATTATCTAATGTTAAGGCAAAAAGCGAAACCACACCTAGGCGCACACCTTGACAACACAGCAACTATCAAAATGAAGATTTTAATTTTGTCGACAAAAGATAGAGTTTTTAGTGGATTCAGGAAAGTGTGCTTGCTTGAGAGAAATATTTTGCCAATATATACTGTCGGTCTGGAAAATAATTGTCCAGTCAAAAGCCCAGATATGATTTACCAGTGAACCATGATATGTCTAAGGAAAATGCTATTTGTTCGGATGGATTGCCATCTCTTCTCTAGTATGTGAGACGTCAACTATTACTTTGGCGTTGAAGACATTAATTATTATTTCAAGAAAGATGTTGACTTTAGGAGATCTACTTTAACGAAAAGTCTTCTTTAATTAAAATAATTTTTATGGTATTAGAAGTTTTTCTTTATTTGATGTTCTAATTTCCTTAAGTTTTTATTCAAACAAGTAAACCTATGTAACCTCTATTTAAGAGGCTGGTTGACAGCAAAAAAATTAAGAATTATTTAATTTCAAGGTTTAGGACTCTCTTTTTAACGAGTCTAAGGTAAGGGACTCCCTTTGATGAGTTTCACTCACTCATCATAGGTTATTCTCGCAGCAAGAATCATAACAAAAGGAAAAACCCGTCAGTCAACTATGAAGTACGGACACGACGATACGACAATTTTAAAAAATTTATATTAATATTCAATAAATATATTTTAATATTCAATAAATATATTGATATTTTTATCAATATAATTAAATTTCGTAATATTGAAAATATTTTATTATCACAATTTATATCCTAACTTCAAATCTATTAGAAAAAATCAAAGTGATATACATTTTTTTGAATACATATTAATTCATTAATTATATTTAATGGTTTACAACAAACCCCATTATATCTTAGAAAACTCAGACCCAGTCAACTATTAATTCACTTTTCCCTTAGAGAGTAAACTAAATGGCCCGTCTTTTATTTTTTTCCTTTTCCTTTCTCATCTTTTCAGTTCTCTCTTATATTTTATTCTCTCTGTCTCATCTTCCTCAACCTAGAACCAATGTCACCACTACCACTTCGGCCACCATCAACGATGTCGAAATATTGAAAAATACCCCCATTATATCTCCCTCAACCTCCTAATCACATGCACCAAATTAGATTTTAGAAAATCTTAACGATAAAGTGTAGATCTAGGTTTCAAATAGAGAAATTCTATCACTAACTTTCAACCACCAAAATCCTGTGTCCTTGCATGTCTCATATCCGACCGTGTCTGATATTTATTACTATTATTTTGTCATATCCTGATGTGTTTGATATGTATTCTGGCGTGTCAACAGCGTGCCTGTGTCGGATACCATGTCGACACCAGTACAAGGGACTTTTCAGCATGTCCGTGCTTCATAGTAGTAGACTTTCCGACAAATTGTCCGATGACTCAACCTGTAAGTTGAGACCGTAACAATTTGATATCAAAGCTAGACACCACAGGTGATTCCAACATCAAAGAGCATTGATGCAAAACTGGAAGTAGTCTAGAATGGTTGAAAGCATTGACAAGTTGCAATAAGCTATTGCAACAAATGTCATTTCAAAGACAAGAATTGATGACTTCCAACCAAAATCATGAAAAGGAAAAGGGTTTGATAGAGGAAACAACAATGTCAACAAAATAAGTTGTCGATAGAATAGACAAGAGAACAAGACAAAGTCAACATGTGGATCAAGAACTGTGTCGCGATATACAAAGTTACTTTTTGACCTTTGACGGTACAAAAGATCCTTTGAAGCTACACAAGAGTGAGAATTTTCTCAAACCGGAAAACAACTAAGGTAGATCTGCCCCAAGGAATATTGCACTTTGAGATTTGGCCCGCCATTGAAGATTAACCCTTAAGGTGAATTGGTGACTTGCCACAAATTGTAGTGGTAATTTAAGTACTTTTCGGTACTTAACGAACTTGTTTTTAAATCGTTTCGTGTTTAATTATTACATTTTTAGTTTTCTTAGCTTAGATTCAAATTATTGCAAAATAAGCATTTTTACATAATATTTCGAGTTAGTTGACCTATTGGGCCAATATCAGACTTAAGGTAGTTCTAATGATCTAATTGAGTGTACAGGACACCTATTTTCAGACCCAAAAGCATCAGGAACAACAACTGAGTCACAACACAACCAAACCAACACAAGAATTTATAATCAAAGTTGTATGTAGCGACACGCACTAGGCTGTGTCGCGACACAGGTCTGACGGAGGGCAAAAATAAATTAAAGGTGTTCTGTCTGCACAATCCATATTTAGTGTGATTAAGGCTTGTATTTGACCTAAAATGGGTTGCTAACTTTGTCTATAAATAGGAGGCTTATGCTCAACTAGGGAGAGCTTTTGCCAAGCCGTTTTAGGGTTTTAGTTTAGTAGTTTAAGATTTTAACTTCTAAGTCCTTTAGGGAGATTAATGAGCGAATGGAGTGATTAACGAAAGAATGATAGTTTTCATATGAATTAGTTGGTATAAATTATTGGTTGCTTAAATCTTAGGATTGACGACCCTAGGAAGTAATTTAAGTTAAACGAGATCTAGAGATAAGTTTGTTGAGAAAATCGTAATTTATACTGGTCAAGAAAGCCAGATTGAAAGATAAAAGAGTATTGGTTGATTAGGTAGGTGGTAGAGACCGAAAAGTAATACTGTCTAGTTAATAACTAATTCCCTAATAAAACCCAAGCTCTAAAGCTAATTATAACCACTGAAGCAAGTTAATCTTCTATTTGTTATTAGAGAGTTTTTCGTTTGTCAACTTTGCTTTTGTAGCTTAATATTTATTTTATGACTTCAATTATCGTAATGTAGTTTTTAATGATTACAGTTTAGACCTATTGTAGACAGTATTTTTAGATTTAATTCAACCTCCCTTGGGTACGATCCTCGGAGTACTTTCAGTACCCGTTGTACATTTACTATATTCGTATAGTTGTGGACACCACTGCTGTATTTCTATATTGTGTTGCAGTATTTCCAGTCAAGCGTTCACATATTTGGCGGCAGTCAATTGGTTAACTTGAAACAGACTGGAATGTGAGTGGACCAATGTCAATTTCAAAGGCCGTTGGCAGGTGCCAATACAATGTGAGTGGACCAATAGCTCAACTTGTTTACCGCAGAATTAATGAATTCAATTAGGCTTGATGAGGTGATGCAAAATCCTCCTCCTAACCTTGTTCAGGCAATGAATTTGACATGATCCTTAAAAAAAAAAAAAAAGCAACATGCAAGAATTGCAAGCATGCCAAGCAAACCATGGTAACAAACAAGCTAGAGTACTAAAGATACCAACATGGTAATGACGACTCCATCTTCTTTTGCTAAAAACAACTCTAGGCATGAAGGTATATCAACAATAAGTTCAAGTCTAAGTAATGCAATAGACTCCCTTTAACAAGTTCAACTCATTCTTCATAGGTTATTTTCACGGCAAGAATTGTAACAAAGGGAAAACTCCCTTAATTGTAGTAGACTTTTTGACATATCATCCGATGACTTGATCCATAAGTTAGGACCATAGCATAGTACCATATGACATGGCATTTCACAATGACTTAAAAGTCCCCTTTTCAACTTTGTCCTTAAGTTAAAGATTTAGAACCAAGAGCTTAGGATGGTGGTAATTCTCTCTTTTCCTCAATCATGACCATTCATGAAGGTCATCCCTTTGATTAGACAAGAATGGTGTTAAGGTCTCGAGTTTGGGGTTGACTAGTCGAGAGCCGAGACATTGGACGAGTAACACAAGAATCTAATTTAACTAAAGGGTCTTTGCCCTTAATTTGATTCCTATTGCCTATGGTTGTGGAACTATGAAGGAGTTGCCCACTGTTTAACTCTAAAGGAAAAAACAACATTGGAATAGTTGTTTTGAATTGAATAACGTCTTCCTAGGTTGAGCCACAAACTGTTTGAATTACCAAAACCCCCATGTCACTTTTGGTTCCAAATTCAATTGATAGAATGAGAGCTATGCTTCCCCTAACATGTAGAAGACATCCAACCCAACCTTATCCTAAGAGGCAATATTATTTGTTGGCCAAAAATCTCTCATTTATGTAGCCAAACAAGGGTTTCATCCGATCCATTATATGTAGGGAAATCAAGTTTGATGTATTTAGGTACCATTTCCCTACCCACGCTGCCATCATGGACTGTTGTATGTCCATGATGCTTCTACTACTAAAACGAACCCCAAAGTGTGCAGTTTGGTCACAAGTGCAGTTTGGGATGCCTTGGTCAAAAGTCTCTATCCCTTTCCCAAGGAAGAACTTGCACAATAGAACCTAAATATGTTGTCTCTACTCCTTTCCCAAGAAAGAACTTGCACAACATAACCTAAATATGTTCTAACTTTGCATCAACTCGTGCCACTAATGCAACCAACCACGCTTCATGTTGAGTCAAAGCCTTGCATAGTAGGTTTCAAATTTTGTCATCAAAGGTTTTCTCGTTCTTGGTGCCTAGCTCAAATACCAAATTGTTACGATCCCAAGTCTAGGATCAAGTCACGAAACATGAAACAGGAATCAGATTCAACTAAAGGATCTTTGCCCTCATTTAATTCCCTAGTTTTGCCTATGGTTGTGAAACTCTAGTAGAGTTCCCTACTACAAAACTCTTACCTTTAATATACTAAAACTTTCAACCTTCAACTTGTTTATTCATTAATAATTTTCCTCTTAAATAAAGGTTTACAATTTAAGAAACAAGATGAAATTCCTAATTTCATGTTCTAAGGAAAAGAAAATGACAACCACGTATCCTAATTTATTAGGAAAGTTTATTTAAACTAACAAGGAAATTACAAGAACTCAATATCAAATCAAAATCTGAATCAAATCTCCTAACAAATCTTATCTTTCCCTTACCTCAAGTCCTAAAAAAATGGAGATATTTTACTATTAATGAGCTCTCTAATTTAATCAAAAAGTTTCAACTACAAATTGCAATTCACCAATATGTTTCATTTCCCTCAGTTTCTTGTCTAGTTCCTGATAATACTTAACCTTGGATGGATTGTAGGCAGAGTTTTGGGTTTGAGCTTTTTTCTTTTTCCTTTTTCACACAAATTTGCTTCTATTTTGGCTTTTCTAGATAATAAGTTTCATCTCAAGTCCTAAAGGAAAGAAAGGTGAAGGCGTGAAGCTATGAAACTGTTTTCAGAAAAAAATGATAAGAGAAAAAGGTAGTGGGAATAGTAGTAGGATACGAATGTGATTAGTCTACAAAACAAGCGCTCAAAGAAGAGGTTCCAGATATAAATAGCGTCAAATAGAAAAAACACTTATTGCTCCAACTTTACAATGACATGGTGCAATGACATCAAGCGGGAAAGAAGATGCATGATGGAGAGGCAGAGCATCTAGTGTTGCTTGTACATTAAAAGTTCATTTTTCTTCCATAAATTATTATCTTTCCCACTCTATAACATAGCAATATAATGATCCTATCTCAAAACATGTCTTAGCTTCTTCAAGCAAATGCCAATTATCATGCAAATAAAGGGCATTAATTTATGTCAAATAAGGAAAGCAGGTGTAAATAACACATGATATGACTCAGCATGATGGTTATATTGAGGTCAAGTGGCAAGGAAATGGCAATTTCATGATAATAAGGGAATTTCCATCTGATGCTCATATAATGTATGGTATTTGATGATTCAATTTAATGAGAAGATCAAAGATGAGAGAAAGATAACAACCGTTTCATTTGATCTTTCCGCATCATTTGTCAGCCCCTCCATTTGTTTGTATAATGCTGCAAGCAACAGAACAGCAACGATCAAAGATGGGCATGAACCAAATTTTCAACCATGGAATAACAATGTCAATTACGGAAAGGCAGAGAGCATATTCAAGTTCTCATTAATGTTGGATATCCCAATCTGGTTCATTCAACCAAAATTCATAACTTATTTAACACGGACCTTCAAATTGACTTCTAAGTTCTGCATTTTGAGATTTTTGTAAGGCAAGTTTCATGGCCAATTCATGCATCTGCATTGAACAAAGAGTGAACAAAGAGTAAGTAAAAATAAGCATAAATAACAAACCAATGTCTCAACATAATAAATCATATGCAGCTTTGAAAGACATTCTAATCTATTTCAGGATTCATTCCAGTTCGAAGTGCAAATATGCTTTTACAAGGCAGCCTGTAATTATCACAATCGATCTATTTGCCACCCCCTAATTTTATTATGGGGGAGATGAATGCTTAAACACATAAATTGGCGTGCACCAACAAAGTAATGCATGTATTACCGCATACCTTTCCCTCCTCTGCTTGAGTACCAATCTCCTCATTTTCCTCTTGCAATGTTCTACACTTTGCCATCAGCATCTTTCCCATTTTGCTTTGAGGAGTAAAACTAACAGCGGCAATATTTTCCTGCAGCTCTTTAACTTTCTTGTCCTTTTCCTCAACCAAATTCTAGTACCATAACAGTAGAACTATAAATAACTGATCCATAAGCACAATGGATTACTTAACAGCATATATCTCCACTTCTAGCATAATGACATTAAAATAACACTGTATCTGTATGGGTAATCTATAAGCACAAGGCAACCTAACAGCAGATTAAACTTACAGGCCTCAACTTTTAAATCTTTAACATGTTCTAGATTACCAACCAGAAACGAGTAAGAAGAATTTGGATATGCATAAAGTTTAAAAAACAAACAGAAACCGAACTTGTTTCAGGCCTAATCCATTGTAACACCAACTTGTCAAAATTTCCAAACCAACCTAAAGTCCAAAAGCCCAAAGATTAACTACAAATAGTAATATTACAATGGTCCATCTATGGTTTCTAATACAGTGCCTGCCAGACAAACATGTTACTCCCTTTATGATTCCTTTCTCCCCAAATTCATTCTACTTCATTTAGAAAACAGATACCCTTGCGCTGATAAGCAAAAAGGAACTTTAAGAACAAACCTTTAAACGAGTAAATTCCTCATGAATGGCAGGATCTAGTAGTAACCTTCTGGCCTGTCACATAAGCCACAAAGAAAATTAAACAGGTAGAAAGATGCAAAACATCTTTTAGTTCTAGGTCATGTAACAGAAACATTAAAAAATCATGTCTAACAAATATCTGGACAAAAAAGAATAAGAGAAGCAGATATTTGATGAAATCAGACCCATAAATTATACAACAAAATGTTGAATCGCATAAAATGTTAGGAAGAAACAAGAACAATTAGCTTAAATACAGAGGGCAGGTGCGATTGAGAATTTGGAATCATTAAGACAACTTATAGTGAAAACTCAAAACTCAAAAGACAGATATAATGCCAGTATCAGATTATTGGAATGCATAAAATAAGGGTACATAAGCTCTTACAAAATGCATTTTTTGAATTTTTCTTGACCATCCTCCCAAGTAGAAAATAAAACAACAAAAGCAAAGAAATTTATAATATCTGCTAACAGAAATAACTTCATTCACTTTGAAGTGAACATTAGATAATACCTGCATTGATGGTGGCTTCAGTTGAACTTTCAAGTCACGAACTGCTGACTGGAAATTAAAAGAGATTTTGGTCATAGTTGGCCAAGCTATTAGACAATCATGTCCAAGTAATCAATGCACTAAGTGGGGCATAATGCTTTATATAAGAGAATAACCAAAAAAAGGGTCAGGGTGATTGTATAGAAGTAAGAAAAAATGGTAAAGGTGCCCCCAGATTCCTTCAGAATCTGAAGTAGAATAAAGGTCATGACAATCTACACCACAAGCAACACCAAAGAGAAACTCCCAAAAGGAAGATTGTAAAGGATTGAACATAGATGAGCAAAACGAATTCTCACTCCACTAGATTTAAAGGAGTCCTCTCCGACTTGAGAATCAACGATAGACAAAAATCAACAGTGGAAAAATAAGAAAATATGCAGTTTCCTCAAGAAGGAAATGCAGCATACACTTGAGATAACATATTCACCAGCAAGTCCTAATGGTGCACATATTAAAACTAAGGTTTTGCATGGTATGGTGGAAAGAAAATTGGAAAAGAAGAAAAGTAACAAGATAGCAAAATATTTTTCTTTCCATTGGTGTGCCTGGTAGGAAAGATGAAGAAATGAAAAGAATAAGTAATTTTCTTTACACCATTGCTTGGTAAAGTTGAAAAATGAGAGGAAAGAAAACAAAAAAATTTAAAAAAAAGAGGATAATCTTGTCAATATGCACACTTGTATCTCTTTACTTTTCCCTCCTCTTATCATACCAATTTGGAATGATTTGTTTTTATGCTTTATGATGGAAAATGGTCATCTTTCAGAATTTTTCCTCTCACTTTTCTTTCCTACCAAGAACACTGAAAATTTATTTTCTTTCAACTGTTCCACTCTACTCTTTCCATCTTTCTACATTATCACTCAACCAAGCACACCCTAAAAGATGAGTCACTTCAGTAACAATCTATACTGGAATTAAAATGTTTTTTAGAACAATCATTACTGCACATTGATATACATTTTGCTTATCTTTACCAGAAATATCCAAAAATTTATCTCATCCTCGCACATTGCCATATTCCACCAGTTAGACAGCAAACAGCATGCTAAACAATCATAGATGGTAGTCAAGAGGGAAAACAAAATTAAAAGATGTCACCTTCAACTCAGCAATCTCCTGCTCACGCTTTGCAAATGTTACAATAAAGGCAGCTTCTTTTTTCTTGGCTTTTTCTAGCTGAAAATAAGAACAAAGCATGCTTGAAATTCTGATTAACAGATAAGAACAGTTAATGCAGAAAATACATAGTGAGAAAGTAAGCAATATCAAGTTCTTACTTGTTCCTTCAGTGTCTCCTCAGAGGATTTCAGAGTTTGAAGATAATTCATTACTAACTTGGGTTCTACAGAAAATGGAACAAAACAATTGCTCCATCAGAAAAGTAGCAGACCTAAAATGATCAATATTTAATAGAACTTCGAACTGGAAAGGTAATCAATAGGTCCTAATATATGAAACATAAATATAGAGAAGACTACAAGAAAAGGCAAACCAGGAGCTATTCCAGCTGGTATGAAGGGCTCATTCTGAAATGCAGAATGCCATTTCTGAATCTCTGATTTTGCAGCTTCAAGCTCCATCTAAAACAGAAAACATCATAATAAAAAATCCAAAAAAAGAAGAGAAATAAGAGGAAAAGGAGAGAAAAGGAATTACAGTTTATGACAAAAGGTATGAAAGTTCAGGTGGTTGCCATTATATTCTTCAACCATGAAATTTTTTATGGACTAAGCTAATTCCACGCCTATATAATACCATTTCAAAGTGAAAAGGACAGAAAGAGCTAACATGGACATGATAGCTAGAGTCCTAAAGACAAGTCCCTTTCCAAGCCTATTATAGAATCGTTTATTTTAGAAAGGATAAAAAAAAAGGAAGAAAGGAACACTGTAAAGTATCCATAAAGGTCCTAAGTCAACAAGGAAGCATAAAACTTGTTCAACCAAAAAGACAAAACTTTGAAAAATCTATGTTGTAGACGGTTTTTCATATAAAACTTATTCTTTTGTGAAGCAAAATTTCCATGCTTAATGTCTTAGTATCTATAGTATTTCCAAGTAGGCGAGTTTACAAAATTTATTTATTACACATATACAAATTAAACAAAGAAACAATTCAATGATATCAAACAATGGATGATACATACTTGGCACGTTGCAAGGGTGTCCTTACAATTCTGAAGGCTGCAAAAGGTGGAAGAAAAAAAATAGATCACGATAAAAAGTGAAGATAAATCTCACAGAAAATTGCAAACAAACAAGTAGTTACATAAACGTAATAATCTCATAGGTATAAGTCATTCTATGCATTACACCTCTCACGAAGTGACAAAATCATCCCTGTTGCTACACCGGGGGCAGTTTCTTCTACTTTAGAATTGCCCTAAAATACAAACAGACAAAATTCCTCGGGTTAAAATAACTAAACTAATATATTTTGTTTCTCCACAAATGGCTTCTCGAAGTCAAGTGATAAATGAGTAGGAAATGAATAAGGATGAAAACTTAGAGCACTAAGGTTCCATATTCAAACTTTCCCTCAAATCCATTGGGTTTAACAACAACAACAACAACAATAATAATAATAATAAACCTTAAAAACTATTGCTACCTTTTTTGATCCAAAAATATCGTCCTCATCGTCCTCAAGATCACCAAAACTTCTTTTATTACCTGAATATGTATTTGAAAGAAAAAATAATAATACAAATTGTTCATTTAAATAAATTGCTAAAAAAATATTGTAGGAAAAGAAGGAATCAAATAAGGTTAACCTGAATGCCTTGCACTATGACTCCCAGGAAAGTCACCGCCAAAATCGTCATCCTATTCTCCAAAACACACCCATTTATCATTGGAAAAGGCAAAAAAGATATTAGAAACCCTAAAATAAAATGCATTAGCGCTGCATAGTAAAGAGAAAGAAGCAACTCACATCATCGAGATGCGTGTGAGAAGCCATTGAAGGCAGGATTCCGGCGGACAAAACCCTAGAAACTTTGATTTTGAGTGAAAAGCTAAAAGTATCACTGCGGGCGGCACCAAGATACCCAGTTCGAAATTGGGAAGGAAGAAGCTCAGATCCCCTGTGACCGGTCACAGGATTCTGTTTGAGGGGATCAATCCAAAATGGCAGTTTAAAACAGTCATGAGTCACTCCGATTATATTATCATTTTCAATAAAAAAAAATAGCAAAATAAAAGAGAAAATTGATTTTCTATTAAAATTTATCTTTTTATTATTATTAAAATTATTCTTTTAATATCATCATGATATATGCGCATCACGTCTTATTATTTAATTATTCTGTTAATTACATTATCATATTCTTTTCCCAACCCTTAAATTAAAATAAAATATTTGATAAATAATACATTAAAAATATATGTTAGATCAAAATACATTTAAAACAAATTTAAATTTTAACAAGTCTTAAAATATTTAAAATAACTAATTTTGACATCACATCGTTGCAGGTGATTTTATGAGTTTTTTAATATTATATTCTAGATATAGTAATTAGCATAAAATGATATTTTTATTGATTTATTAAATATGATTAAAATATATTAATTTATCAATTCAAATATTATGATAGAAAATTTTCAAATAACAATTGAAACATTTTAACATATTTAGCCTACAATATAATTTTACTTTATGTAATTAATGTAAAGTATCATTATTCAAAATAATAACTAAGCAAACTAAGGCCTATAGGCTGATTTTTTTAATTAGGGTTTTACGCCAATTTTAAATTTAATTAGGGATATGGGTCGATTATAATAGTTCGGTTTTAGCTAAATCGGAACAGTGATTTCGAAACTATAAATTTGATGTCGAAAATTTATTTTAATATTATTTTTGGTGTTTATAGCATGTTATTTGATATGTGTGAAAATTTCGTGAGCTAATTTTATCATTTAATTGCCCAAATTGATAAAATAATTAAATCGCATAAGATGCAAAAGTAAGGTTCTCATAGTTTGAAGTGTTAAAATGCTATGAGATATTAAATTAAAGGTCCTTATTATGAAATTAGACCATGTAAATGAGGATGGACATGTATGGACATATATTAAGCATGTTTTTGATGTATTAATAAAGGTTAAAATAGTAAAATGTAAAATAAGTAAAGATTAAATAAAACAAACCAAATTTCCTTCCTAATTATCATTTTCTTCACCGATTCATAAAAGAAGAAAAGCCATTAACAAGCTTTGGAAAGTTCGGCCCTTGCATGTTCTAATTGTAAGTCCATTTTGATTCGATTTTTGATGATTTTTACATTTTTTAGATCGTTGCTTTGTGTTCTAGCTAGCCCGTGCCTTAATTTTTGAAGTTGTTAATGATTTTTTGAAGTTCCATTGATGAACGCTCGAGCTTTTGAATTTTTATGATGAAAAATGAATATTTGTTGATATACAAGTTTTGTTAAGTGATTTTGAGTAAAAATGCCTATTAGGGGTTTAATTGTGAAAAGTGTAAATTGGGTGGATGAAATGTGAAATAAATGAAAATTTTGAGCTGCTAGGGACTTATATGAAATTCGGCCAAGCATGAGTCTTGTTGAATTGTGTGAATTTTTGTGTATTTGTGAAATAGGGACTAAATTATAAAAATATGGAACTTTAAGTGCTAAAGTGTAAAATACCCAAATATGTGTTTGTGGACTGAATTTAATGATTTGATGAATAAATGAGTTAATTTTGAAAGTATATAGATCAAGAACCAAAGAAATCAGATTTAGATCGAGGAAAATCAAAGGTTATCGAATAGTTGATCCAGTCCGTTTATCCCGAATAAGAGGTAAGTTCATATGCAAATAAATGTCTTTAAATTGAATTATATATGTTTAAATGTCATTGAACTACTATGAATGTTGAATGATCAAATGCGAATAAGAATCGACAGGGTTACAATATCCGAAAGTCTCGTACGAATCTTAGGAATAGTATAGGATACGAATGTCATGATGTGATTATGTGCAAGACCATGTCTGGGACATTGGCATCATTATGTGATTATGTGTAAGACCATGTCTGGAACATTGGCATCGTTATTTGATTTCGAGTAAGACCATAATTGGGTTATTGGCATCGATATGTGATTGTAGATTGAATGATGAGGCTTGTTTTAAATGTGGATCGTTAGATCATTTTATCAAAGATTGCCCAGAGTTAGCTGAAAAAGATAACGCTCAGAGTATGAGGCCGAGTAATGTTGCAGTTAGAGGAAGACCACCTAGAAATGCTGGTAATGTGAGTGGTAGTCAGAGAGCGATAAAAGACTCTACTGTAAGGTTTGAGGCACGAGCACCTGCCCGAGCTTATGCTATCTGTGCACGGGAGGAGGCATCCTCACCAAACGTGATTACCGGTACTTTCACTCTCTATAATACTAATGTGATTGCATTGATAGATCCAGGATCAACTCATTCTTATATATACATGAATTTAGTATCTAGTAAGACTTTGCCTGTAGAGTTTACTGAATTTGTGATTAGAGTATCGAACCCCTGAGGCAAATGTGTTTTGGTTGACAAAGCCTGCAAGAATTGTCCGTTAATGCATTGGGATTTTTGTTTTCCAACTAATCTGATGTTGTTGCCGTTCGATGAATTTGATGTGATTTTGGGTATTGATTGGTTAACGATGCATGGTGCTGTAGTGAATTGTAGACAAAAGACAATTGAACTAAAGTGTCAAAATAATGAGACTATTAGAATTGAATCTGATGATCTAAATAGTTTGCATGTTGTGATCTCGTCTATGTTAGCTCAGAAACTTGTGAGAAAGAAATGTGAAGCTTACCTTGCTTATGTACTTGATACAAAAGTGACCGAAGCAAAGATTGAATCAGTACTAGTTGTGTATGAATATCCAGATGTATTTCCCGAAGAGTTACCAAGTTTACCACTTATCAGAGAAGTTGAGTTTGGTATTGAATTAGTACCGGGTACAACACCGATATCGATAGCTCTATACAGAATGGCACCGACAGAGTTAAAATAATTAAAAGCTCAGTTGCAAGAGTTGACAGATAGAGGTTTTGCTAGATCGAGTTTCTCTCCCTAGGGTGCACCGGTATTGTTTGTGAAAAAGAAAGATGGCACGATGAGAATGTGTATTGACTACAAACAACTGAATAAAATGACTGTAAAGAACAAATATCCTCTATCGTGGATTGATAATTTGTTTGATCAGTTAAAAGGAGCAACAGTGTTTTCGAAAATCGATTTGAGAACGGGTTATTACCAGTTGTGAGTTAAAGACTCCGATGTGCCAAAAACTACATTTAGAACAAAGTATGGACATTATGAATTTTTGGTTATGCCTTTTGGACTAACGAATGCACCTGCTATTTTTATGGACTTGATGAACTGGGTTTTTAGGCAGTATTTAGACCGATTCATGTTGTGTTTATTGATGATATCTTGATTTACTCTCGCGATGAATCTGAACATGCCGAGCATTTGAGAATTGTGTTACAAACTTTGAGAGATAAAAAGTTGTTTGCAAAGTTTAGCAAATGTGGGTTTTGGCTATAAGAGGTTGGATTTCTGGGACATATTGTTCCAGCTGATGGTATCCGAGTTGATCCAAGTAAGATATCTGCGATTATAGATTGGAAGCCTCCGAGAAATGTTTCTGAGGTCCACAATTTTCTGGGACTAGCGGAATATTATAGATGGTTTGTAAAAGGCTTTTCGATGATTGCAATTCCGATGACAAGATTGCTTCAAAAATATGTTAAGTTCGAGTGGTTAGACAAATGCCAGAAAAGTTTTGAGCAGTTAAAAGCTTTATTAACTGAAGCCCCATTGTTAGTTCAGCCTGAGTCGGGTAAAGAATTCATAATTTTCAGTGATGCATTGTTAAATGGCCTGGGTTGTGTTTTGATGCAGGAAGGCAAAGTTGTAGCTTATGCCTTGAGATAGTTGAAGCCGCATGAAAAGAATTATCAGGCACACGATCTAGAATTGGCTGTGATTGTGTTCGAGTTGAAAATTTGGCGCCATTATTTGTTTGGTGAGAAATGTCATATTTATACTAGCCACAAAAGCTTGAAATATCTGATGACTTAGAGAATTTGAATTTACGACTGCGGAGATGGTTAGAATTGTTAAAAGACTATGACTTGGTAATTGACTGTCATCCAGGGAAAGCGAACGTAGTTGCTGATGCTTTGAGCCTAAAGTCCTTATTTGCTTTACGTGCTTTGAACACACATTTGGCTTTGTCTAACGATGGTTCGTTAGTAGCCGAGTTGAAAGCAAGACCGTTGTTTATACAGCAGATTTATGAAGCTTAAAAGTTTGATAATGAATTGCAAGCAAAACAGGTTCAGTGTGAGTCAATTTCTGATTCAGAGTTTCAAGTTGATTCCAATGATTATTTGAGATTCAGAAATCGAATATGTGTTCCAAGAAATTCAGAGTTGATTCAAATGATTTTGAATGAAGCACATAGTAATTATTTATCAATACACCTGGGAAGCACGAAAATGTATAATGATTTGAAACAGTTTTATTGGTGGCATGGCATGAAATGGTTTGATTTGTCAGCAAGTCAAAGTTGAGCATCAAGTGCCATCAGGTTTATTGCAGTCTATCATGATTCCTGAGTGGAAATAGGACAAAGTAACTATGGATTTTATTTCGGGTTTGCCCTTAACTTCGAGAAAGAAAAATATAATTTGGGTTGTTGTTGACAGAATAATGAAATCTGCGCATTTTGTTCCGGGCGTACATACTATTCACTTGATAGATTCGCTGAGTTATATATTTCCGAAGTTGTAAAATTGCACAGAGTGCCTACTTCTATTGTTTTGGATAGAGATCCGAGATTCACTTCACAATTTTGGAAGAAACTGCAAGAGGCATTGGGTACAAAGTTACACTTCAGTACCGCATTTCACCCGCAGACGGATGGTCAATTTGAGCGAGTTATTCAGATACTTGAGGATATGTTGCGTTGTTGCATTCTCGAGTTTGGGGGTAGCTGGGAGAAATATTTACTGCTGATTGAATTTGCTTACAATAATAGCTTTCAATCAAGAATAAAAATGGCATTATACGAAGCTCTATACGATCGTAAATGTCGAACACTATTGTCCTAGACTGAGCTAAGCGAGAATAAGATTCACGAAGTTGATCTGATCAGGGAAACAAAAGAAAAAGTGAAACTAATTCGCGATAGTTTGAAAGCAGCATCGGATCGATAGAAATCTTACGCAGACTCGAAACAGAAAGATATTAAGTTTCAGATCGGGGATAGAGTGTTTCTGAAAGTGTTGTCGTGGAAAAAGATATTGTGGTTTGGTCGAAAAAGGAAATTGAGTCCGCGATTCATCGGACCGTATGAGATTATCGGCGAGTTGTGCCAGTGGTATATCAACTATCTTTACCATCTGAGTTAGAGAAGATACATAATGTGTTTCATGTGTCGATGCTTCAATGATATCGATCCGACCCTTCACATGTCATTTCCCCAATCGAGGTTGAAATTCAGTCCGATATGTCTTATGCTGAAGAACCGATTCAAATTTTAGCTCGTGAGATCAAAGAGCTGAGAAATAAGAGAATCGCATTAGTGAAAGTATTATGGCATCGACACGGGGTTGAAGAAACTACATGGGAACCCGAGGATGCTATAAGAAATCAATACCCTAACCTATTCACTAGTAAGATTTTCGGGGACGAAAATCCCTAAAGGGGAGAATTGTAATAGCCTGTTTTAGCTAACAGTGATTTCGGAACCATAAATTTGATATCAAAAAATTATTTTAATATTATTTTTTGTGTTTATAGCATGTTATTTGATATGTGAGAAAATTTTGTGAGCTAATTTTATCGTTTAATTGCCCAATTTGATAAAAGGATTAGATCACATAAGATGCAAAAGTGAGGTTCTCATAGTTTAAAGTTTTAAAATGCTATGAGATATTAAATTAAAGGTCCTTATTATGAAATTAGACCATGTACAATAAGGATGGACATATATTGAGCATGTTTATGATGTATTAATAAAGGTTAAAATAGTAAAATGCAAAATAAGTAAAGATTAAATAAAACAAACCAAATTTCATTCCTAATTATCATCTTCTTCATCGGTTCATAAAAGAAGAAAAGCCATTAACAAGCTTTAGAAGGTTGGCTCTTGCATGTTCTAATTGTAAGTCCATTTTGATTCGGTTTTGATAATTTTTACATTTTTTAGATCGTTGCTTTGTGTTCTAGCTAGCCCATGCCTTAATTTTTGAAGTTGTTAATGATTTTGTAAAGTTCTATTGATGAATTCTTGAGCTTTTGAATGTTTTATGATGAAAAATGAATATTTGTTGATAGTTATACAAGTTTTGTTAAGTGATTTTGAGTAAAAATGCCTATTAGGGGTTTGATTGTGAAAAGTGTAAATTGGGTGGATGAAATGTGAAATAAATGAAAGTTTTAGGCTGCTAAGGACTTATATGATATTCAGCCAAGCATGAGTCTTGTTGAATTGTGTGAATTTTTGTGTATTTGTGAAATAGGAACTAAATTCTAAAAATGTGGAACTTTAGGGCCTAAAGTGTAAAAATTCCCAAATATGTGTTTGTGGACTGAATTGAATGGTTTGATGAATGAATGAGTTAATTTTGAATGTATATAGATCAAGAACCAAAGAAATCAAATTTAGATCGGGGAAAATCAAAGGTTATCGAATAGTTGATCCAGTCCGTTTATCCCGAATAAGAGATAAGTTCATATGCAAATAAATGTCTTTAAATTGAATTATATATGTTTAAATGTCATTGAACTGCTATGAATGTTGAATGATCAAATACGAACAATAATTGACAGGGTTACAATATCCGAAAGTCCCATACAAATCTTAGGAATAGTATAGGATACGAATGTCATGACATTAGGATTAACGGGATGTGATTATGTGTAAGACCATGTCTGGGACATTGGCATCATTATGTGATTACGTGTAAGACCATGTCTGGGACATTGGCATCGTTATTTTATTTCGAGTAAGACCATAGCTGGGATATCGGCATCGATATGTGATAACATGTAAGACCATATCTGGGATATGGCATTGTATGAGCTATATGTGATTTTCGAGTATCCTTAACAATTCCAAAAGGTTCAACGGGCAAAGTCAAGTCGAGAAATAATGTGTGAATGAGTTAAGTGACTCAGATAATCGAAGCTAGCTTAGATTCGGGAATCATTAGGAACATCGTCACACTATTGATCAACTTGTTGGTACTTTTGGTGCTTTGTATATATGGTATATGGCATGTATAGGCTAGTGATATAATGATGTGTTTTGAGATATGATTTTAGCCATGTGATTTGGCTCATAAATGAAGTAAATGTTAGTGTGTATTTGGCCATTTGAGTTGGCTTATTTTATGAGTTTGGTAAGTGAAATATGATGTTTATAAATGGCCTTGTGTTTTGGCATGTTTTTCATGGATGTTGTGATGATTAATTAGTATGATTTGAGGTTTAAAATAGATGATAAGATGATGAGAAAAATACATAGAAAAGATAGGTGAAATTGTTGGTAATGGAATATTGTTTTAGTATGTTTTGGATTATGATTTGAGTAGTGAAATGGATGGATTTTAAATGGCATGATTTGTATATGAAATAACATGTTTTGATTTCCTATAAATGTATTAAATGGTATGAAATGATGTGGTTTTGGTTTGCTTGAGGAGGGTGAGAAATGTGGCTTAAACCAAGCCTATTTGCGCCCCACACGGTTGAGCACACGGGCGTGTAACTCGACCGTGTGTCTGCTGTAACTTAATTAAACAAGTCAGCGAGTTACACGGCTTAGACACACGGGCGTGTCTACTGGCCGCGTGTGACACATGGGCTGGCACATGTGCATGTGGACGGCCGTGTGACCCAAGTCAGTATACCCTTCAGATTTCACACGGCCTGTAACACCCCAAACCCGACCCATGCGTTTCGACTGGATCTGGCGTGTCACGGCTTGTACATTGAAAACTTTTGCCTTGTTGGTTTTGGAAGTCGTAAGTTAATTAGACATTATTAGAGTAAATAAGTGATATTTTAAAAATAAAATCTTATATTAGTATTATTAAGTATAAATAAACCTTGACATAAAATTTATAAGTTGCATAACATTGAAAACTTCTTAGTTGAATAAAAACTAGGGCCTTAAAAAATCCCAAATAAAAATAAAATAAACTTAAAGAAATCCCAAATAATTTGTAGAAATAAAACTTGATGGCCCTCGAGTCCAAGATCGCCCCTATGTTCACGATCTACCGCTCACCTGAAATGTTGGGAAAAATAAAAGGTTGAGTCACCAAGACTTAGTGTGCAAATACCGAGAACACATAAAAAGGCTTGAGGCCCGAAACACATTATGAGCCTTGGTCCGTATACAAGGGTAACAAAATATGCAACATGGCCCATCCCAAACCTATGAGTCCATCCTCTACACACCCCGCACCAACCATCACACCGTGGATTTCTACAATCAACCTCTATCCGCTACACACTATATCGACAAATTGTGTCGTCATTATAAAGACCGATCACTATGTGACCTATGTGGCGGTTACCGTCATTGTATGCGACCTTAATAATATATCGACAATTTGTCTTGCTTGTCATAAAGACCGATCACTATGTGACCTATGTGGCAAAGCCACCGATCGCCTCATGACCGCCTCCCCTCCAGTAAATCAATCAATCCCATCCCATGCATACATGCAAGAATCGAACATTAAACTATCTAAACAGATCACATATTTTACATACTTGATACACACAGAGAAGTTTCTATGATTACGCACTGCATCCCTTACCTATCCTTTTTGGGTAATATGATTGCTCATACAATTTCATTTTTGGCTTTTAGCCCATAACATACATATAATTCAGATTAACTAGTGTGATAGATATCTACACACCTTTTCCGCTTTTAGCCCATAACATACATATAATATAACAAAGCTTATGTGTCAAGAATCTACACACCGACACCGATAAAACGAGGCTTTTTATATCTACGCTATCCTTAGTCGACACAACCGCTATATCTGCCTAAGGTGTTGTTCGGAAGCCGGTCCACAACCAATTGGCCAATCTCGAATAGCGAGATCTCGCTCATTTCTTAAACTTAGGATTCTTTCTTTGCTTGATCCATATTTAAATCCATCATAAATCCTTATCGAGTTACTATAATAATATTTAATCGTTAATCCTCCTTATAAAGTTAAAATCTTGTATATAATGATGAAATCTAATAGAAATCTAGGAAAATCTTCTTACTTTAAAAATCTCAAAATTGGAGACTTATAAATTTTGGCTTTTAGATCTAGTCGACTAGGCCTCCTTCAAATCCTGACTTGTCGCCCATCATAAACCATTAAACTATTAACTTTCGCTTTTGCCTTTTCAAAATCGGGAATAGATTATGAGAACTAATAAAAATCTACTCTTACCTTAACTTAGGAGATTTGCTAGTACTAGAGAGAGAATTCGACAATGTCAATGGAGGATTTAAATGCCGAAAGTATAGAACAATTTCTCAAATAGGATGAATAAAATAAAACTATAGAGATTTGACTTTTTAGAGAAAGAAGAGAATAATGAAGTTTTCACTTTTAGAAGAAAGAAGAGAATAATGGAGTTTTCGCTTTTAGGAGAAATAAGAAAATAATGGAGTTTTGGCTTTTAGAAGAAAGAAGAGAATAATGGAGTTTTCGCTTTTAGAGAAATTGGAGAAAGAAATTTGGAGAAAAGAAGCTAAGGAATTTCGACACAAAAGGGAGAGGATTTAATGTCGAAACAAGGAGCTAGCCCCTATTTATAGAAAATTCGCAACCCTTTGCCATGTAGTAGTGGTTTCTTTACTCTCTCAAATGATGGATTCTTGGCCATCACTCTCTTTGTAGATAAATTCTAACTTTTCTCTTTATCTTAATCTACTAGCTCATCTAAAAGAGACTTAATTATCTCTAACTCCTCCCTCCTTTATCAAGATATTATCCACATATTTTAATCATAAAAATCCCTAGATCTTAGCCTTTATCTCGCTTATTATCCACATAAAATAAATTCTAAATAATAGCCTTTATCTCGCTTATTATCCACATATTTTAAACATTAAAACCCCTAAATTTTAGCCTTGTTGCCATCCACTCCACCTAATCCTAATGCCCAAAATTTAGCTAACTTAAATTAAAAGAATTGGGCTCCATGAAACTTAAATTTGGGCCCTTACTCCTTGTGTGTGGCGTCACCTCCTAAGATTGGGCCACAAGCCCACTTTGGTATCTTAAACATAGATACTACCTTTTAAACCCTATAATGCCCAAACAGATAATTTTAATCAAGGCCTCGCCTAAGCTCGAGCCCAATTTGGATCCCTAACACTTAAATTAACTCATTCCACATATTCACCCATTAAACGATAGGCCCAAAAATTTAGGATGTTACGCTTCTACCTCCTTAAAGAAATTTCGTCTCTAAATTTCCAACTAACTAGTAATCATTCTACCCGAGTCTCACCACTATGCTTTCAAGACTCTAATTCTAAAGCCAAAATAAACACTTAGTATACTATGGTAGGTACGCACCATTATTCGTGATCTGAAGCGTCTTCGTCCCTTGTGCTCATTCTACCGATTTGCGCTTATCCGATTAGAAATTTTATGAATCATTATTTATTTCCACCGATTTATCGCGTAATGTCTTATGATTAATAGTTCTAAAAATAGTTCTTTCGAATTCGGACACACTACTGGCCTCAAGTTTATTCATTCAATCATCAACATTCATGAACTCGCGCTCATTACGTAAAAGTGTTGTGGTTGTCATTGTTGTTGTTTTCCACTACCTGTGGGTATTTTCGTAATTTTATCCTATGAGGGTATTTTCGTAATTTTTTGAAATGAGGTTCCTTGATGATTTTATAAAATAAGGGTATTTTAGTAATTTTGCATTCTCGGGGGTATTTTGGTAATTTTGGAAATCGAGGGTATTTTGGTAATTTTGGAATCTAGGGCATTTTTAAAATTTTGAAATCTGAGGGTATTTCGATAATTTTAAAATTTAGGGCATTTTGGTAATTTTAAAATTTTGTTATTTCAAGAATTTTAAAATTCGCGTATTTCGATAATTTTAAAATTGAGGTATTTTGATAATTTTATGATCCGAGGGTATTTTGGTAATTTTGTGATTCAAGGGTATTTTAGTAATTTTACAAAATAAGGGTAATTTGGTAATTTTACAAATCGTATTATTTTGGTCATTTTGCATAACAAGGGTAATTTGGTAATTTTCTTTATAGTTGTAACATTTTCAAATCAAATGTATTTTTTTCGAAGTGTACAAAACTTAGGGGTTTTGTTTGCAAAATAAAGTGGTTGGTCCCTTTCGGATTTTAATTATGGGTTCAAATTTATGAACAAGTCCTTATAGCTAGAGTGAACAAATACCACGCACTGTGTAGGATTCCAGAGAAGAAGAGGTGAGTCACTTGACCGCTTAAATACCAAGCTCTTGGGATCTACTCCTAGACATGCATATGCGTGTTGCCACACCTTAGTCTTGTGACTCGCTTATGTGTTTTGTTTTAGTGAAGTTAAGTCTTATGGAATTGAAGAGTTGTTTGCCTAAGCTAGAGTCCATCAAGTTCTAACCTAGATAGTCTACGTCCCATAAAGCTCATTAAGCCCACATAAATAACACAACAAGAGTTTAGAATACTTACGGGTGGATCGGTAGGTAGACTCAAGGCCATGTTCTTGAACCAAAAAAATTTCTAAAAACATTTCTAGACCCATTTCACATTTCAAGTTTTGAACTGGCTCGATATAAAATTGTAACACCCCAAACCCTACCCATGCGTTTCGACTGGATCTGGCGTGTCACGGCTTGTACATTGAAAACTTTTGCCTTGTTGGTTTTGGAAGTCGTAAGTTAATTAGACATTATTAGAGTAAATAAGTGATATTTTAAAATAAAATCTTATATTAGTATTATTAAGTATAAATAAACCTTGACATAAAATTTATAAGTTGCATAACATTGAAAACTTCTTAGTTGAATAAAAACTAGGGCCTTAAAAAATCCCAAATAAAAATAAAATAAACTTAAAGAAATCTCAAATAATTTGTAGAAATAAAACTTGATGGCCCCTCGAGTTCAGATCGGCCCCATGTTCACGATCTCGCTCACCGAAATGTTGGGAAAAATAAAAGGTTGAGTCACCAAGACTTAGTGTGCAAATCCAGAGAACACATAAAAAGGCCCGAGGCCCACAAACACATTATGAGTCTTGGCCCGTATACAAGGGTAACAAAATATGCAACATGGCCCATCCCAAACCTATGAGTCCATCCTCTACACACCCCGTACCAACCATCACACCGTGGGATTTTTACAATCAACCTCCATCCGCTACACACCATATCGACAAATTTGTCTTTCATCATAAAGACCGATCACTATGTGACCTATGTGGTAAAGCCACCGTCATTATCTTGACCTTAATAATATATCGACAATTTGTCTGTCATGTCATAAAGACCGACCACTATGTGACCTATGTGGCAAAGCCACCGATTGCCTCGCGACTTGCTCCCCTTCCGTAAATCAATCAATCCCATCCCATGCATACATGCAAGAATCGTAACATTAAACTATTTAAACAGATCACATATTTTTACATACTTCGATACACATAGAAGTTTCTATGATTACGCACTGCATCCCTTGCCTACCCTTTTCGGGTAATACGAATGCTCATACAAACCTCATTTTTTGGCTTTTAGCCCATAACATACATATAATTCAGATTAACTAGTGTGATAGAGATCTACACACCTTTTAAACTTTTAGCCCATAACATACATATAATATAACAAAGCTTATGTGTCAAGAATCTACACACCGACACCGATAAAATGAGGCTTTCTATATCGACGCTATCCTTAGTCGACACAACCATTATCCGCCTAAGGTGTTGTTCGTGTCGATCCACAACCAATTGGCTAATCTCGAACAAAGAGATCATCGCTCGTTTCTTAAACTTAGGAT
The DNA here is from genome assembly GCA_025506655.1 of Gossypium rotundifolium. Lineage (NCBI taxonomy): Eukaryota > Viridiplantae > Streptophyta > Magnoliopsida > Malvales > Malvaceae > Gossypium > Gossypium rotundifolium. The sequence continues at coordinate 13,119,279 of CP106728.1, read as the reverse complement.
TCTTTCTTTGCTCGATCCATATTTAATTCCATCATAAATCCTTATCGAGTTACTATAATAATATTTAATCGTTAATCCTCCTTATAAAATTAAAATCTTGTATATAATGATGAAATCTAATAGAAATCTAGGAAAATCTTCTTACCTTAAAAATCTCAAATTGAGACTTATGAATTTCGACTTTTAGTTCTAGTCGACTAGGCTTCCTTCAAATCTCGACTTGCCGCCCATCATAAACCATTAAACTATTAACTTTTGGCTTTTGCCTTTTCAAAAATCGAGAATAGATTATGAGAACTAATCAAAAATCTACTCTTACCTTAACTTAGGAGATTAGGCTAGTACTAGAGAGAGAATTGACAATGTCAATGGAGGATTTAAATGCCTAAGTATAGAACAATTTCTCAAATAGGATGAATAAAATAAAAACAATAGAGATTTCGCTTTTTAGAGAAGGAAGAGAATAATGGAGTTTTCACTTTTAGAAGAAAGAAGAGAATAATGGAGTTTTCGCTTTTAGGAGAAAGAAGAGAATAATGGAGTTTTGGCTTTTAAAAGAAAGAAGAGAATAATGGAGTTTTGATTTTAGAGAAATTGAGAAAGAAATTTGGAGAAAAGAAGCTAAGGAATTTCGGCACAAAAGGGAGAGGATTTAATGTCGAAACAAGGAGCTAGCCCCTATTTATAGGAAATTCGGCAACCCTTTGCCATGTAGTAGTGGTTTCTTTATTCTCTCAATGATGGATTCTTGGCCATCACTCTCTTTGTAGATAAATTCTAACTTTTCTTTTATCTTAATCTACTAGCTCATCTAAAAGAGACTTAATTATCTCTAACTCCTCCTCATTTATCAAGATGTTATCCACATATTTTAATCATAAAAATCCCTAGATCTTAGCCTTTATCTGCTTATTATCCACATAAAATAAATTCCTAAATAATAGCCTTTATCCGCTTATTATCCACATATTTTAAACATTAAAACCCCTAAATTTTAGCCTTGTTGCCATCCACTCCACCTAATCCTAATGTCCAAAATTTAGCTAACTTAAATTAAAAGAATTGGCTCCATGAAACTTAAATTTGGGCCCTTACTCCTGTGTGTGGCGTCACCTCCTAAGATTGGGCCATAAGCCCACTTTGGTATTTTAAACATAGATACTACCTTTTAAACCCTATAATGCCCAAACAGATAGTTTTAATCAAGGCCTCTGCCTAAGCCTGAGCCCAATTTGGACCTCTAACACTTAAATTAACTCATTCCACATATTCACCCATTAAACGCATAGGCCCAAAAATTTAGGATGTTACACGGCCAAGGCACAGGGACGTGTTTTCGGCCGTGTGATGCAAATTAGTATGTATGCCCTGTTTCTACACGGCTTGTGACACAGGCGTGACTGGTGGCCGTGTAAGGCATACGGCCTGTTCACACGGACGTGTGATCCCTGTATGCATGAAAATTTTATAAGTTTCCCAAAGTTTTCAAATGTTATCAGTTTAGTCTCGAACCTCTTCGAGGCATGTTTTAAGGTCTTTTAGAGCCTTATAAGGAACAATGTGACTATGTTGGATTGATGTTTTTGTATTAATAGATTCTTGGATGAGAAATGTATGTTGTATGTTGTGATTTGATAGGTAATGCCTCATAACCCTATCCTAGCGACGGATACGGGTTAATGGTGTTACATCGATTTAGTTGGATAGCTTGTTCAATTGGACGCGCTTTTCAATTTTCTCTATTAGGTTTAGGGTTTTAATTTTATTAGGGTAAGGATTTTGGTTTACGATTTTATAGGGTTTTCTAAAATAGCAGAAATATTAGGTAGTGTTGAGGGTCGAGGATGTGATAATGCGCCTCAGCACACATACATTTCATATGTCACTGTGAGATTGGATCATGACTTTAGAAACCTATCGTGGAGAAATTTAGTTTTGGGGTAATAATGATTAATACAATCAATGGTTGGATTCAACATGAATGTCCTAATCGGTAGCCGTGATACGGTCACGGGTTTGAGTATAATTGAGGGGCCAAGTGGCGATCGTTACGCCGTCAGGAGTTCAAGATTTTTGGATACCCACAAAAAATGCCCTATATATACCATACATAAGATTGAGGCTATAATTATACGGAAAATCTCGGGGACTTACAATGTAATGAACGTAACTTTTTCATTTGTTTCCAAGTAATCGGCATCTCTAACCTTTCATTCTTGTCCAGAAGGTCAACACCGATGTGGACACAAAGGGGATCTTAGGAGGAGAGCGAATGTTCCAGCACAGTAGAGGTCAAACTCGAGTTGGCGCAACAGCGGTTGTAGTTATTACTAGGTCGTGTAATAACGGCAACCGTTGTCGCTCTGAAAAGAGCATCGCCTTTACTGCACCATAACAGTCGTTCCCCGCCTGAGAGTCCTCTTGTGTTCATGACGGTGCCGACCTTTGAACAAGAATGAACGTTAAAGGTATTGGTTGCTTGGAAATAGAGAAAAAAGTTACACCGATTATAGCTAAAAACCCCAGAGTTTTTCCGTATGAATATAACATCAAACTTTTGTATGGTATTTATAGGGCATCATTTTTAGGTATTTCAAAAAGATTGAGCTCGTGGCCGCGTAACGACCATCAACTGACTCCTCCGTTATACCCCGATCTATTACCGGATAATGGCTGTCGATTAAGACCTCCAAATCGACTTTCACCCTTGATCGTACAAAGCAAAATCACCCCATAACCGACTTCTCTAGGATAGGCTTCAAAGGAAATGATCCCATCTCAGCATGAAATATGAAATGTGTGCAGCTTGGAGCGACATCACATCACCGATGACTCAAGAATACCTTAAACATAAACCAAATATTTTTAGTGACCAAAATTTTTAAGACCGGAATGGTTTATAGTGGAGAAATAGAAATGATTGAAGAGAAACTATATGAATGAGGGATGATGAAGATTGATATGTGAGATCCATTTTATGAGCAACTTAGATAAAATTATGAGCAATCCTCTCAATCTTCTTATAAATCCCACCAAGCAACATTGCAGTTTGCATAAAGTAAGTCAGAATGGACATTAGCACTACATTTGCCAATGTTACTCTGCTTGCCATTGGGAGTAAATGAGTATTATAACTACTTAGCTTTTGACAAACTTTTTCAACAACAAACTAGTAAGTACTTGTTGTAACTCTCATGTGGAGCAAGGGCACGCACAGATAAGTGCCCAAATCATTTACCATATAGAATTGAAACATACTACCAATCCAATCATCAATCACCTCGCTCATGTTAGAAGAGAAATAAACATTAGTCTTTGAGGGTTTAACTTTATGACCCAAATATTTTCAAAAATTATGAAGAATTTCCTTAACCACCCCGACTTGTCAACACAAACTTTGTAAAAAAGGAAAGGATCATTCGCAAAAAACAAATAAGAAATGGCAGGGCCTTATCGGCCTAGCTTATTGAATTCCAACAATTCAACTTAACATTTTCGCCAATCACATGGTCTAATCTCTCCATGACAATGGCAAATAAATAAGGCAACAAAGGGTTTTCTTGACGAATTCTTCTAGTAGGATGAAACTCCTCAAATAGTTTATCATTTCCAAAGAATCTACATTGAATAAGTAAAAATACAATGCATTATTACTTTGCTTAGTCCAGATGGCAAACCCACATCATTTAAAGTATCCTCCATGAAATCCCAGCACAAATAGTCATAAGCCTTCTCCAAATACACCTTCATGGCCATCCATCCTTTCATCCCCTTCCAAGTACGTTTGAATTGAATAATTTCCTAAACTACAATAATATTATCCGTAATGTGCCAACTTGGTACAAAACTTGTAACACCTCTAACCCACATCTATCGCCGAAATAGGGTTTCGAAGCATTACTGGAACTTATCGATCAAATAGACATAAATTTATACATTGATATCACATAATATTCAGGTCAAAAACCAATTAAATTCATACATAATGTCCCTTATTTGAGCCATTAAGGCCTAAAATACGTGTTAGAAGCAAATCGGGACTAATTTTGAGACTCGGAGAATTTTTCGTAAAATATTAAAAATTTTCAAAGCTACAGGGTTCATACGCTCGTGTGGTTAAGCCATGTGTCTCACACAGTCCAGTCACACGCCCGTGTGTCTGGTCGTGTGGTATCAAAATGTACCTTTAACAATAAGTTTACCATTCCCTGCAAGCTTGAACAATAAGCAACTCAAAATCATTCGCTTAACCAATTCAAAACACAAGTAAACACATCCAAAATATGTCAAAACAATCATCCTAGGTGCCTAACCAATGTATCCTCATAGGTACCACAATTATGTCATCAAAACATATCAATAAAACATCATTCAAATCCAATTTGTAAACATGCCCAATTCAATCAATTTTACATATTTCATGTTCATTTAAACATTAACTTAAACTTGCCATAATGACCTCAAACATAAACACATATTTATATGTATATAACCATCCAATATTAACTTATAATCTTATTTACAATCAATCCACAAAATGGTTAATATTTAGACACCCTAGGTACATGCCGACACAAAAGGAAAAACATCACCACGTTTGAGTTCGGGATTATTGTTGGATTCTAAATCAACGATCAAAATTTAGTACTTAACCTGCACACAAAAAATAAAACTGTACGCTGAGTAAAACTCAATGGTATTTCTATACTTCGAATGTTTATAGACAAAAGATAATATAATTGTACATTTTAATTATAATTACAATTGAATATTAAAACCACATTAATTTATACAATGACATTAGTCATTCAATTTTTCACTTCATAAATAGATCATTCATACCATACTCAATTCTCATTATTTGCTATGTAATAGCTTTTTACAATATGATACATATAATTAAAACAACAATATTGTTCATTCCATATGCAATTCATGAATATACAATTCATGTGTCTCAATCCATATTTCAATTCACTGTCCCATTTTCACTCCACAAACCATGCCATTTCAATATCAATTATAAAACATTATTATTCATTTACCCCTATTAACACGACTCAGGCTCGGACGGATACACGGATCCAACCAAAACACACCAGTTTGGCACCCAGTGCCTCATTGGATAATTCGACGTAACAAATTGACACTCAGTGTCTCATCGGTTAAACCGAAGTAAATTGGCAATTCGAGGTAATAAATTGACACCCAGTGTCTCATCGACTCGAAGTCGAAGAAATTCCTAAACTCTTCCAATCCTATGGCATGCCATCTATATCCGACTCAGCCTGATACTATTAATAGGGTTTCAATTCACTCTCCAAATGCAACAAATATCCAATATTCAAATTTTACATTAATCACAAATTCATATAAATTCAATTCAATATCAAAATGCCAATTATTCACCTCAATCAGTTACCATAAACATTTAGTCAAAATACAACAATTAATATTTAGATTCAAATTATAAAAATACAAACCATAAATTCCGAGCTATTCCTCATCGACTTTATCTTTTTCCTTTTTAGTCGAAGATTCCGGTACGATGTTAGCTATGGAATTAAAACAATTAAAATTCATTAATACAACACAATTCAATCTCATATTTAATATTTTAATTTTTACTCAATATTTACCTAAATTCCAATTTAGTCCCTAAACCGAGGCTAATTTTATTTCTTCACAATTAATCTTATATTTTCTTACAAATTTCACTTTAGACTAGATTTAACTCCCTAGTTTCACTTAAATCCCTAAATTTTGAAATTTCACAATTTAGTCCCTAATACTCAAAATTTACAATTTATTCTACAATTCAATCTTTTTCATTTCTAACTTGAAAATCTATCAATTTAGTCCCTAATACTAAAATTATTCAACATAAACATCACTTAAAAACTTAATAATTTCTAAAATTTTGAAATGGGTTGGGTAGTATTTAATACCGGGATTCCAAAAACATAAAAATTACAAGAAAAAAGGACTAAATTGACTAACCAATTGAACTTGGAACTTTGAAACCCTAAGGCCCTTCGTCTTTCTCCTTTCTCCCCTTTTTTTTTCCTTTCCTTTTTCTATTATGTTTCGTTTGGCTCTCTGTTTCTTTCTTTCTATTACATTTTCTTTTTCTTTTATTATTATAATATAATATAATATAATATAATATAATATAATATAATATACTTAACATTTAAGTTTTAATATTATAATATTATAATATATATTTAACTTTAAAATTTTATAATATATACACTTATGCCACCTCAATTATGACCATTGGCATAATTACTTCTTTAGTCTTTTTAGTTTTTCTTTAATCTATAATTCAACTTTTACCCTTTATGCAATTTAGTCATTGTATCTAATTACCCTTAATTCATGCAAATTCACCAAACTAAAACCTAATTAACAACACAACTAACTTCGTAAATATTTAATAAACCCTAAACCTAAACCTAATATTTAATAAGTATTTACGAGTCCCTTTTACAAAAATAGAGTCCCGAAAATGCACTTTTCGACACCATGACTATCAAGTCGTTACAATTCTCCCCCTTAATAAATTTCGTTCCCAAAATTTACCTGAAAAGAGGTGAGGGTACTGAGATCTCATCGTCTCTTCTGATTCCCAAGTTGCTTCTTCCACACTATGACTACGCCACAATACTTTCATTAACGAAACTCGCTTATTACGCAATTCTTTTACTTTTTGTGCCAAAATCTCAATTGGTTCTTCTTCGTATGATAAATCAGGTTGAATTTCAATATCCTCCGTCGAAATAACATGAGATGGGTCTGATCGATATCTTTTGAGTATTGAAATGTGAAAAACATCTTGAATTTTCTATAATTTTGCAGGCAAAGCTAATCGATATGCAATTGGACCCACTCTTTCTGTAATCTCATATGGTCCAATAAATCAAGGACTCAGTTCCCTTTTCAGCCAAATCTTAAAATTTTCTTCCAATGCAAAATTTTAAGAAATATTTTATCACCAATAGAATATTCAATATCTCAACGTTTCAAATCTGCATAAGATTTCAGTCTGTCAAAAGCTGCCTTAAATCTATCTCAAATTTTCTTAACAATGTCTTCCGTTTCTTGAATTAATTCGACCTGATCTTTTTTCTTTCATTCAAGTCCATTAAACAAACAGGTGATCGACACCTACGACCATATAAAGCTTTATACGGAGCCATTTGATTACTTGCTTGAAAACTATTGTTGTATACAAATTCAACCCAAGATAAGTATCGCTCCCAACCTGATTCAAAATAAATAACACAAGCACGAAACATATCTTCGAAAATCTAAATAACACACTCAGATAGTCCATCAGTGTGTGGGTGAAAAGTTGTACTAAAATTAAGTCGCGTACCAAGAAATTTGTGCAACTGTTTCCAAAATCTCGAAGTGAACTGCGGATCTCGATAAGAAATTATCGACATGGGAATACCATGCAATCTTACAATTTCTTGAATATAAACTTCAACAAGTTTTTGAAGTGACCAATCAGTCCTGACTGCAATAAAATTAGCCGATTTCGTAAGTCGATCAACAATCACCCAAATAGTATTTTTTACTTGCCGATAAAGGTAAACCAGTTACAAAATCCGTTGTGATACAATACCATTTCCACAGGAATAGTAATAGGCTGAAGTAATCCGGTAGGAACCTGATGTTCTGCATTAACTCGTTGACAAGTTAAACATTTAGCCACATACTCAACCACATCTCCTTTCATTCCTGGCCACCAATAAGATTCAGGCAGATTACGATACATTTTCGTTCCTCCAGGATGCAAAGCAAAAGGACTATCATGAGCTTCGCGAACTATCAACTCTTTCAATTCAAAACATCCGGAACACAGATTTGGTTATGAAATATAAAGCAACCACAATCATCAATGCTGAAATTTTCTAATGTACCATTCTGAACCATTTCTCTCTTCTTCTAACTTGTCATCTTTTAACTGCGCTGACTTGATCCGATCAAATATCACTGGTTTGGTTTTTCATTCAGCCGATAGGCTTCCATTGTCATTAATACTGAGTTGAGCAAACATTGCTCGCAATTCAATTACTGCTTTTCTACTCAACGCATCAGCTACAACATTAGCTTTAACATGGTGGTAACCAATAACACAATCAAAATCTTTCACAAGTTCTACCCAACGATGCTGTTTCAAATTCAACTCCTTTTATGATAGAAGGTATTTGAGACTCTTATAATCGGTATAAATATAACAATTTTCACCGTACAAATAGTGTCTCCATATTTTTAGAGCAAAAACTACAACAGCTAACTCTAAATCATGTGTCAGATAATTGCATTCATGCACTTTCAACTGACGAGACGCATAATCAATCACTTTTCCGTCTTACATCAAAATACAACCAAGACCGCTCAAGGAAGCATCACTATAAACAACAAAATCCTTTCCCGATTCTAGTAAAGTCAAAATCGACGCTTCAGTCAATATCTGCTTCAATTTCTCAAAACTTTCTTGACATTGATCATCCTAGACGAACTGAACATTCTTATGTAACAACTTTGTCATTGGAAAAGCTATCTTCAAAAATCTATTCACAAATCTTCAGAAATAACCAGCCAATCCATGGAAATTACGAACCTCTGATACATTCCTTGATGCTTTCCACTTAACAATTGCCTTGATCTTTTTCGGATCAACTCTAATTCTATCTGCTTAGATAACATGACCCAAGAATACAACATTTGATGACCATAATTCACATTTACTAAGCTTTCTATATAATTGTTTCTTTAGTAACACTTGCACAACAATTCTGAGGTGTTGTTCTGTAACACCCCTTACCCGTGTCCGACGCCGGGACAAGGTACGAGGCATTACTAGACTTAAACATAAACATTTATACAAAACTGGGCTATAAAATTTCATTCAATTTAAAATCACTCATTCACATGCAAATCATCTCGTATATGGGCCCACGAGGCCCAAAACAATCATTGGGAACTGTTCGGGACTAAACCGAGAATTGATGAGACTTTAAGAAGACTTAGAAAATTTTTCATCAAAACGGGGGTCACACGCCCGTGTGGCTTAGGACACGTCTGTGTGGGTAAGCCGTGTGATCACACACGCCCATGTCCTCATCGTGTAACTCTTTGTTTATGATGTCATCAACAAAATAGAGTCACACGCCCGTGTGCTTAGGCCGTGTGGCGAATTAATTTGAAAAATAGATGTAGAATTCACACGCCCATGTCCCGGGGCCGTGTTCTCCACACGGCTGAGACACACGACCGTGTCTCTGCCCGTGTCGCCAAGAAAATGGCTATTTACCAAACCATTTGGCACCCTCATTTGCACATACTTAAACACAACTTCAATGGCATCTTTCATGGCATAATTGAACACTTAAACATCATCAAACAAGTCATGATCATAGCGAATTCATATAATCTTATTCATGTATAAGACACCATACTTTGCCTAGCTTAAAACAAAATTTCATGCCATGATTATCATCAACACATCCTCAATCCATCCATACCAAACAAGTATAACCACATCATATGAAACCTTTAGTATAAGCACACACATATAAATAGGCATTCAACTCATTAACCAATATGAGCCACATCTTATGACCATATGCAAAATGAATCATACTACCATTATGAACCAACACATTTGGTCAAATCAAATGATACATACACAATTGACTAGTCCCTATACATGCCATAAACTTAAGAGGTCTGTATTCACTTTTACCCCACGATGATAGCTTGATAGTGTGATAGCATCTCCAACAATTTCCAACTCGAGCTAGCATAAAGCCCTATAAGATATGAGGAAGAAAGGGGAGTAAGCTACAATGCTTAGTAAGTTTGTATGCAAATAATAAGCAACTTATTAACAAGTTTTTCACCAATTCTCATAATATGTTCTCAAGGTAATACAATCATAATTGCATAAAATTTCACAATTCATTTATTTTCACCTTGAGTTGCCTACTCAAGTTAAAGTCACTAAATTATTTTTATCCGGAGCTACGGAACTCCAAATTAAGATCCACTAATTTTTCTTGAAACTAGACTCACATATCTTCTTACCATAAAATTTACAGAATTTTTTGTTTAGCCAATTAGTACAATTTATTCTTTAAAGTCTCCCCCGTTTCGCTGTCTGACAGTTCTAACCCCTCTTCACTAAAAATTTATTTTCTCTTGAAACATAACTCGAATGATATTCCGTTTGTTTCTCTTGAAAGTAGACTTATTAAAAATTTCAAGCATATAAATTTTATCCCTTGATTATTTTTGTAAAATTTTTAATGAATTTCCCAAGTCAGAATAGGGGATTACAAAATCACTCTGACCCTGTCTTATAAAAATTCAAATATCTCATAATATGAAATTCTTTTGCTTAACCGTTTCTTTTATGTGAAAATAGACCCAATAAGATTTAATTTCATATCTTATTCAACTTCTAATTCAATTTTCCACCATTTTTGGTAAATTTTAAAAGTGATACAACTGTTGTTGTACTAACTGTTTTATTACTAATTTTACTTTGTCATGTTTTCTTTGTACTAATTCTCATTTACACACATATAACACTAAAGCATATCCATAGTTAGCCATGCCAATAGCTAGTCATCATCAAATATTTACAAGCCATTCATTGGCCAATTTAACCTATATATCAACAACAAAGACGTGAACATTTCATTTCTCAATTTAAATTGGCTTAAAAGCCTCACACATGATCATCAATCACATTTCCCACATATTCATACATCATAAGCATGGACTTATAATCACAAGGTCATTCTCATATGTATAACTTACTCGTTTACCTTCTTACCAAAATTCGATCACATCCCGAGCACATTGCCCATAAGTGTTTACATACATACACTTGCACTTAATCGTCACATATTCGCATTCATTTACACTTTAGTAATTTTCCCGTCTTTAACATAAATGTTAATTCTTTATCCCGTTGAACCACTTGGACTATCGAAGGATACTTAGAAATTGTCATACATGGAGTAAGATGCCAATGTCATATCCTAGATATGGTCTCACATGGGATCACATGTCGATCTCGACGCCAGATATGGTCTTATACGAGATCTCATATCGATGTTGACGCCATATCCCAAATATGGTCTTACACGAAATCGTATGTCGATGCCGATAACATATCTTAGATATGGTCTTATACAGGATCTCATATCGATGTCGACGTCATATCCCATATATGGTGTAACACCCCTAACCCTTATCCGTCGCCGGAAAGGGGTTACGAGGTATTACCAGACTTAACTACTAATTTGGGGCATAAAAATTGAAACAGTCCATCCACGTCATGTTGACTAAATTGACATAACTCAAGTTAGGAAACTCAAAACTTAGATCCGTAAATTTTTATTGAAACTAGGCTCATATATCTTATTACTATAATTTTTCCAGAATTTTTGGGTTAGCCATTTAGTACAATTTATTCATTAAAGTTCCCCTATTTCACTGACCAACGATTCTGACCTCTCTTAACCTAAATTCAAATATCTCATTGTACAGTTTTCATATGTTGTTCCCACTTATTTCAATTGAAAATAGACTCACTAAGGAGTCTTTACATATAAATTATAACTCATAATTCATTTTGTACAATTTTTAATGATTTTCCAAAGTCAAAATAGAGGACTTCAAATACCATCTTGACCCTGTCTCACTAAAATTTAAATATCACGGAATATAAAACTCCTTTTCCTACTCTGTTTCTTTTATATAAAAATAGACACAATAAGCTTTAATTCTATATCTTATTCACTTTCTAATTCTATTTCTCCTATTTTTTGTGATTTTTCAAAATCACATCACTGCTACTAACTAAAAACTGCTTTATTGCAAGATATGGTTAACTAGTTTATAACATATTTACTCCATTTAATTTAAACTCTATACATTAACTTTAAGAATAAGCCATTTTTGCATGGCTATATATATATATATATATACAATTTCAAGACTAGTAATATCAAAACTAGTCTATACATGCCACGTAAACAAATCTCCAAGCATTTATTTACCGAAGCGAAAATTAGATAGTGTGATGAGATCTCCTTCGATTTCCAACCCGAGCAAGTCTTCGAAACTCTATAAATATAGGAAAATTACACAAAGTAAGCTTTGAAAGCTTAGTAAGTCATAAGCAAATAATTCACCATAGAGACATATAATTCAATTCAAATAGGCCAAATTTAGTTAATCACATACACATATAAAATCACTTTTCTCATATAATCCATGTTCGTCGTTAAGTAACTTCACTTACCTTATTTTTCATTTAACAAATAAACCTCATACTGACTGAATCATTTAGCTCAAATACATAGTCAGCCACCAATTCATTCATGGAAATATCATAATCATGCATATATTCCATCTCACAATTTATATCTAATTCACTTACTCATAATTCAATTACTCATAATTTATATCACCATTCGTAAACTTTCACCTTTCATAGCCTTAAGGCCGAGCACTCATACATTCAATAATAGATATCACATCGATCTATAAATCACTTTCTCTTCTCAAAACAAATAAGTATACATTTATACAAGTATACATATATATCACATTTTCTTAATCTCATATGCATATATCACTTACCGAATTTATACTTGCATTTCAAACCCATATAAATCGCATATTAGCATGTATAATACAAAATTTCATTTCAATAGTTAATGCTTACTTTATTATCCAAAAGATGATCTATCATCACATACCTGATCATTTTATCTTGTTTAACACATTCAATAACCGATACCGCAGACTCAGTGCCAAAACCTTGTAACGTATCGCACACTTAGTGCCGTCGCATTAACATCTCGCACACTTAGTGCCAAATCCTTGTGACGTATCGCACACTTAGTGCCGTCACATTAACAATCTCGCACACTTAGTGCCAAATCCTTGTGACGTATCGCACACTTAGTGCCGTCACATGTAACATCTCGCTCACTTAGTGCCGTCACATGTAACATCTCGCTCACTTAGTGCCAAATCCTTGTGACGTATCGCACACTTAGTGCCATCACATTTAACATCTCGCACACTTAGTGCCATAGTTCATACTATCTTTCCGTACATTAGTTTCACATATTACAAATCAGCATATAAATCTCATGTTTATTTATAATTAACAACAAATATATGCTTATAAACTTGCCTCAAGCCATAGATGATTATTCCACGACCTTCTCTTTTCCCCGATTTATAATCGATCTATTTGTTTCACGATCAAAGCATAGTAATAAATCAATATATTAACTAACTCAAGTATCAAATCAAGTTCAAACTCAAACCATCCTCTCATTTAATTACAATTAGTAAAAACATCTTTATTCCTCACAAATGGTCAACACAAATACAACCATTATCCAATTCATTCCAATTTGGACAACATGAATACAGTAGGAACTTATATTAGCTCATGAAACTTAAAGTCTCAAAGATTTACATATTTGGATAGCATTAAGATACTCTTTAATAAACAACATTAATATACAAAAATATGACAGTATAATTAAATACTTAATACCAATTCAGACAGCATTCAAATCCTGCATTACAGCAGCCCAATTAATCCTCTAAAACCAACTTTAATAATAATTAACAGTTAACTTATTGATGCAGTACATTTTAATTACTAATTACACTCTTCAATAGCTTAATCTGACATCAATTTAGACAACATTAATTAATAGTCCACAAACAGCCTAAACAATATAAACATACGGCTATTATCACCATATAACTAACTCATTAACTAACACTTAAGACACAAATTCTGTAGCAGTAAAGCATCAAACACTCCTTTTCTCAAATTTCAGACATAATAAATACATCATTATTTATCCATTTGCAACTTCGACCATTATTAACATAATTTAAAGTCATTCAAACCACATTTATTGACATCTAAACATCAGTTTACTGCTGCTTTAATACACTAAAGAATAGTCCTTAAAACAGCATAAATACAGTCACTTAAACAACATTAATAATGCTATATTCGAACAGCATCAATACCAAATCGGACAGTATAAACAGAGCAGCAATTAACAATATTAATGGAGGTAAAATTTGGACTGCAATTTAACAAAATTTCAAAAATTATCAAACACTAAAGAATAAAAAAAAATTCAAGGAAAGTTTAATAATATTTCCCAACACCGATTTATAACAATTCAATTTGTTCCTTCCCTCACAAATTCGGTCAAAATTAAATCAACAATTTAACCGGAATTTATAAATAAAAAGCTATGCGTAATGAAAAGTTTAGAAAAATTACCCTGCCACTTCAAAATTTTAGCTTCTAAACAAACAATTTCATGGTTTTTTTCCACTGCTTGCAGCCGTCCTCGTCTCTAGCTTTTATATTCTCCTTTTTCTTTTTCTTTTTATTCAGCTGAAGATAAGAAAGAAAAGATGAACAATGTGGCTTTGTTTTATTATAACGTTATAGTATTATTTTATTATTATTATATTATTATAACATAAAAAATATAATAAAAGAACTTCCGCTCACTATTTCATGCAAATTGGCCGGCCACTAAGCTCCATTATGGCTAAATTATCCTACCAATACTTTAATTTATAAAACCATCATCAATTTAGTACTTATACAATTAACCACCAAATTTTCTTTTTATGCGTTTAAGCCCTTTTTCACAATTAAATACCAAAACGATCAAATTTTAATACGAAAATTTTACACACACTAATTCACACATATTAAACCTAGAAAATAATATCAAAATATTTTTTTCGAGTTGGATTCGTGGTCCCAAAACACCGTTCCAATTAGGGTCAAAATCGAACTGTTATATATGGTCTTACATGAGATCGTATGTCAATGCCATGTCCCAGACATGGTCTTACACGATTTCACACCGAAACCAAGTCCCAAACGTGGTCTTACACGAATTCGCTATTCAGTGCCGATACCATATCCCAGATATGGTCTTACACGGGATCTCAATTCGGTGCCAAGGCCATATCCCAGATATGGTCTTATACGGGACCTTATTAATCCAATGTCATGACAAAGTATCCTTTCTATTCCTAAGGTTCAACCGGGATTCTCATTCTTTGATTCTTCGTCAAATCATCATCAATCGAATCCATAGTAACATATATATACAATTCATGCAATATAAAAAATTAAATACATAATATAATGTTGTATTATTTACACACGAACTTACCTCGATACCAACATGGCAAAAAGGGACCTAACCGTCAGTTATTCATTTTTCCCTCGTTCTAAGTTCGAACCTCGTTTTCTTTGATCTATAACATCACATTTAGCTTAATTATTAGTCACATTATTCATTGTGACCCAAAAATCATAATATGGTAAAATTATGTTTTTGCCCCTAAACTTTATCATATTTACACTTTTGCCCGTAAGCTCGTAAAATGGTTTTTATTCAATTTCATTGTATTTAGGCCTAGCCGAACCATTTTCATAGCTATAGCAGTCCACAATTTGCATTCATTCACACATTTTCATACATTTTTTAACTTTTTACAAACTAGTCCTTTTATGCGATTTCATCGAAAATCACTTAGTAAAAGTCGTTTACTACACACCGAGCATTCATATTCTACCATTAGAAATCAAAGAACATGCAAGTCATCCATTGGTAAATTTTTAAACACAAAACCTAGCTCAAAGTAATGGTAGAAGTAGCTAAACCGAGTTAAGGGGATCTCAAAAATGTAAAGAACATTAAAAACGTGACTTGGATGCACTTACTATTGAGCTTGAAAGCTTGAAAACCCTAGCCATGTTTTCCCCATGCTAAATTTGGCCAATCAAGAAGATGGACAAGGGTTTTGTCTTTTATTTTGTCTTTTAGTCCATTTAATTACCAAATTACAAAAATGCCCCTAACTTAAAAATATCCTATTTCACTTATCTCATGTCCATTTTTGCCCAAAAATTTAACCAATGGCATAATTACCATTTAAGGACCTCCAATTTAAAATTTCATAGAAATTGGACACTTCTAACATGTGGAACTCAACTTTTACACTATTTACAATTTAGTCCATTTGACTAAATTGAGTGCCCAAACGTCAAAATTTTCGAACAAAATTTTCACGAAATCTTTTTGTAAAATAGTAGACCATAAAAATAAGATTTTCCTCGTCGAATTTGTGGCCCCAAAACCACTGTTCCGACTAGGCCCAAAATTGGGCTGTTACATGTTCATGTCCAGATTCAGATTTCGAATAGACCAAAATATCATCAATAAATACTACCACAAATTGATCCAAATACGGTTGAAAAATATGATTCATGAGATCTATAAATGTTTCCGGAGCATTCATCAATCCAAAAAGCATCACTAAAAATTCATAATGACCATACATTGTACGACATGTCGTCTTTGGTACATCACTTTCTTTCACTTTCAACTGATAGTAACCTGATCTCAAATCAATATTTGAAAAGGCAGAAGCTCATTTTAGTTGATCAAATAAATCATAAATACAGGGTAGATGATATTGATTCTTAATCATCAACTTATTCAATTGCCGATAATCAATACAAAGCCGCATTGAACCATCTTTCTTTTTGACAAAAAGCACTAGAGCTCCCCAAGGCATACACTAAGATGTAGAAAACCACGATCCAATAAGTCTTGCAATTGTAACGATCCTTGGCAAATCTCTTTTGGTTGAGTAATGATCCTTGGCAACATAACTATCGGGTCGTTACAAAGCTCATTTGGTTGAGTAATGATCCATGGCAACATAACTTTTAATCTGTTTACAATAACTTTTATTAAGACTTTGTAAGGGACTGCACAAAGACTAATGGGCTTGAACTAAGAATAATCCTACTTTGAAATGAGAATTAGAAGTGCATCATTCCAAAAAATGGATTTGATGAAGATGCCCTTAATCATCTGACATAAGGAATGATCAATAACATCTTAATAACACTAATAGAACTGCACGTGTATAACAGCCCGATTTAGGGGCTAGTCAAAACAGTGGTCTCGAAATCACTAATTCAAGGTTAGATAAAATTATTTTCATGTTACGTTATGTGTTATAACATATTTATAAGGATGCACGAAAATTTTGGTGCCTTAATTTTAGCAATTTCTAGCTAAATTGTGAAAAAGGACTAAATCGCATAAAGTGCGAAAGTTCTATTTTATTTCCTAGAGGTGCCAAATAGCTATGGATTATTAATTGGAGGTCCCAAATGTACAATTTGACCTTGTTTAAGTGGGATGACCGGTCATAAAACACAAAGGGGACAAGAGCATTTATTATGATGAATAGTTGGTGATATCAGTTGGAAAAATAAATAAAATAAGATGATATAAGCAAAAGTTATCATCTTTTTATTTATCTTTCTTCTCCAACCAAAAATATCAGCTATGGGAGGGGTTTGAAAGCTTAAAATTTTAGGAAGCTTTACTCCATTCAAGTAAGTCCATTTGATGTTTATTTTTGATGAAAATTGTATTTTTGGAGTCCCCAAAGCTTACGATAGCTAATGGGGGGACTAATTTGCAGCATGGTTGAAAGTCTAGGGACCTACCATGATAGATTTTATGTTTTTTGATGAGTTTTTATGGAAGAAAATGAATGATAGGATGATGACAAACAACTTTTGTGAAAGGTGTTGTTATGAAAACACCTAATTTGGGCTAAAATGCAAAAGTTGTAAATTGTTCATTAAGGCATGAAATAGTTGGAATTGTGGATAGTTGTAAGAGGATTAAAAGATCAGCTAGGCTTGTTTAATAAGAAAATATGATGAAAATTTATTTACGAGCCTAGGGGCAAAATCATAATTTTGCCAAAGTGTAGGGGCAAAATAGTCATTTTTGCCTAAAGTGTAGATTATGGTGTATTATGATTTATAAGTGATTAAATCACTAAATTCCATTTTTCTGGATCAAAGAAAATGAGTTTCGGACCTAGAACGAGTGAAAAGAGAAAAGTGGGCAAAAAGTCCTTTTTAGCCTTTTTGTCATCGAGGTAAGTTCATGTGCAAATGTGGTAATTATGTATGAGTTATTTTAATATTTCAATGTTGTGTGCAATGTATAATTACACAATGAATGTATTAAGTACTTGATAAGTTGTTAAGAGAATTGAATCTAAAAATAGCAAGAGATGCAAATAGTATGAAATGATGATAGTTAAGTTTTCGTGTAAGACCATATTGGAATATGGCCTCAGTGAGAGATATTAAATGAGACCATGTCAAGGACATAGCGACGATGGGATATTTCGTATAAGACTTTGTCGGGACATGTCATCGATATGTTAATTCATGTATGGCCCTATCAGGGGTATAATGTCAATATGACATTATGTGTATGAGACTTAAGGGAGTTAATTAACAATTTTAGTGACTTAACAAGTATTTTGGAAAGTCGAGAATGAATGTGTTGTAGTATGAGAGGTACGGGGATGTGTTAGAACTGAATTGAGATGAATTCGGTATCTGATGAACCCATAGTGGGTTATGTGTAAATGATGCACTTCGGTTGCATAATTTATATTTGTCAATGCATTGTGTGAATGCAAACGACTATAATATAAAGTGAAGTAAGGATAGTAGTGTGTGAGGATGTTCCCGGATGAATATTTAAAATTGAGAATTATCCATCAACTATATTATTAACGGTGGGCTATGTGCGTTACCACCTGGTCAATTTTAATTGATGGGCTGTGTGCGATACCATCAACAATATTATTAACGGTGGGCTGTGTGTGTTACTACCTGGTTAATTATTAATTGATGGGTTGTGTGCGATACCATTAACTATATTATTAACGGTGGGCTGTGTGCATTACCACCTGGTTAATTATTGATCGATGGGCTGTGTGCGATACCATCATTTATAAAATCATTTGGTGGGCTAAGTGTGATACCACCACAAGTATAAATAATTGGTGGGCTATATGCGATACCACCCTACTAGAGATTTATGGTGGGCTAAGTGCGAAACCACATAGAGATTAGTAGTATGAGTGGCTTAGTGAAAAATGCTTGATGTGTTGTTTGATATGATCATGTAGTGATCAGTGCAGGATTGTATGTTAATTAAATGAGCAATTGGCTTGTGGCACAGTTAGAATGCGGTAAGAGATAGAGCGAGCAAGCTTCAAGAACGGTTGAGTAAGCAACTATGGGTTAATGAGAAAAACTCATTAAAATGCATTGTAGTTGTGTATATTCAATGAATATCAATATTTATCAGTTATATGCAGATGAACTTACTAAGCATTATTGCTTACTCTTTTTTCTTTTCTCATCTCTTATAGGTTAATTTAGCTAGTTCGGGTTGGAGATCGTGGGGATGTTTTCACACTATCGATCAGACACTTGGTATGAGGTATCAAGTCCTTATGAGTCATGGCATGTATAGGGTTAGTACTTGAGGTTGATTAAGTCTTTGTTGATGTAGCCAAATTGTGTTGGCCTAAGAGAACTCATAATTGGGTTGTGTGTAGCCATAGATGATGGCTTAAGTTGTTGTAAATGTATTGGAAATAGTTCTCCCTAGTGTGTGGGATGAAAACTTTATCACTCTTACTATTAAATGTCCTTAATTCAAGAGTTATATTGATGTTAGGTGATATTATGTGCTAATATATGATGGTATGCAAATAAGAGTGGAAAAAGGCTTGGTAGATAGCCTCTAAGTGCCCACACGGATAGACACACACGGGCATGTGTCTAGGCCGTGTGTTCTCTGCATGTTAGTGTTTAAGTCAGAATAGACCATGGGCTAACCCCACGACCGTTTGTATAGGCCGTGTGTGACACACGGTTAGCACATGGGCGTGTGCTCCAAGCCATGTGAATAAGTCAGTATATCAAGGTGTGACACACGGTCTAAGGCCACGGGCGTGTGAAGGCCGTGTGTAATTTGGCAGTGTCCACCATGGGTGGAAGACATGGGCGTGTTTTAAGGGTACACGGGTGTGTCCCTAAGCCTACACGGGCGTGTGGCCTTTGTTTAGGTAAAAAAAATTCCAAGTGTGTAAAAGTTTTTGATCTATTTTCGAAACCTTTTGGAAGCATGTTTAGGGCCTCGTAGGCCCAATTATAAGGATGTTAGAGGTGTGCGTGTGGAAAGGTTTTAATTTAGAACGAAATTTGATAGCCCAAAGTTGTATGACCATGTGAGTTAAGTACGGTAACGCCTCATATCCGGTTCCGGTGTAGAGCATGGGTAAAGGGTGTTACAACGTGAATGTCATCAACACTAGTGGACTTAAGTGGTGTCATCTAAAACAAAGTTCTGTTGATCTCTTCTGTAGAAATCTCAACATCTAAAAGATGTAACTCAAAAGTACTTAAAATAGGAAATCGACCTCGAAGTGGAAGTCACCCGTAATAATGCCCTTCCACTCTATATAAACGATTAAAGAAATTAACAACTTCGTCTTTGGGTAACTCACTGTCATGGCACTAACCTTCAAGGTTGTAATATGATTCATTCGTGTCATTCTCTTAGCTCTACAATGGTAAAAGTTTGTATTATAGTCACATTGAACCATCCCATCACAACAAGAACTTTGACACCATATCAACTCCTCCTGGTCAAGTAGTATTTCAAGTTTCGTGCGCAAGTCCACTTCTAGTTTTAAGAGACGTGGGTTTAATGCCATATTTAGAGACTCCTACACTCGCTTGATCTTTTCCAAAACACATCTCTTCCTCCCCTTAATACTACAAAAAAAGAAGAAGCTTATATTCCACCTACGATCCACCTACGACCTGCCACAGTGTTTGTCGTAGGAGTCGTTGCATCCTAGCTTGAACTAGTTAACCCTGAGAAGCCATTGTACAATAACCAAGTCAAATGAAATTGAAATAGCCTCAACCCAGTCTCATGCCACTTCTCACCAAGTGAGAGTATCAAGGGATGATGGTCCGACTTGATACAGGTTAGATGGGTAATTTTTTGTAACAACTCGATTTTCATTGGCGTTAGAAAAGTCGGTTTTGAAATCAAATTTTTTAGTCAATATAGTTTGAGATATACGTGTTGTATATGATCACGTCCCAACTCCCAACATGCGTGCTTTGGAGCTAAAGAAAATGCAGTTGAATATTTGAGTGAAGTGTAATGTCTGCAAATGTACAAGTCAATTTGTAATATAGTAAAATTGACAACAAAACACTGAGAAGCATTCAAATGATCACACTCAAGGAGCCAAGAGAGGTTTATTTAAACTAAATTAATAGAACAAATCACACACTAACTAAGTCTAAATAACTATCACGTACTAGTCTTATTACAATAAAATAATTAAGAGATGAATCAAAAAACAAAACTAAAGCGTAATACTGGTAACGACACAATGACTAAAATATAACAAAATCATAACATTAGTGACCAAAGCATAATGAATTAATTTCCAGTGATCAATCTATAATTTAGACAATACATAAGGGATTATTTTTACAATTTACCCTAATTAAACCGGTGTAAGGCTTGAATTCAATTTTAGAAAACCCTTTCCTTTTCAAATTTAAATCCCCTTGTCTTTTTTATCATTCCAAGTCCCAAAACAGAATCACACGTTATAAATAAAAAGATATAATTATATATTTTTTGTAGTTAGGTGGAGATAGTGCCAAAGCCATTACCAAAAAAAAAGGGAAAATCGTCCTCTCTTACCTTTTAAAATAATACTCACATGATATTCCCATTCTGACCATTAGGTGAAGATTTTGGTATATAAAATTGGGTACGTTTATTTACATATAAAATATTTTATAGAAAATATTTTTTATATTTTTTTTGTTTGTTTCACAGAAAATAGTTTGATCAATGGAAAATGACTTACATGTTAAGGTAAAATAAGTCGAATTTTCCTATAAAATGACTTACCATTTTGAATAGCGTAAGTTATTTTTTGAAAAGAAATTTCATCTATGGATAATTTTATTTTTATAAGAAAATTAAATTAAATCAAGTTTAATATTATTATATTGATAATAAATTTTATTTTTATTTTTAAAATATTTAAAATATTATATTTTTCAATATTATTAAACATAAATATTTAATTATTTATATTTAGTCATATAATAAATTATTAATATAATAAATATAATTTATTAAATATTTAATATTTCAATTTTATTTTAATAATAAATTTTAAATAATATTATTCACATATTATTGAAAATATTCAATATTAATATTTTAATAATAAATATTTATACAATTATAAATATATTAATAATAAATGTTTTGTAGTATAAAGGATAAAATATGTCATAAGTCTATGTACACTTAATGATTTGTAATTTAGTTTTATACTTTTATTTTCAAGAATTTAGTCCCTTTACTTTTCAAATTTGAAAATCAAGTCCAATTGTTGATATCGTTAATTTTTTTGTCAATTTTGTTGATGTCACATTTTTAAACAAAAATACTCACTTAGTAGTCATGTAATTAAAAAAATGACGTTGTAATGAATTTGAATTTAACATAATATTTTTAATATATGCAAAAACAATGTAAAATATAAATTTATAGATAAAAATAAATTCAATTAAACAATGAAAAATAAGAAAATCTCAAATATATGTTTGTTTAATTGAAAACAACTTTTATGAAATATTTTCGAAATCTACCAAACAATGTAAAATATTTTACATGATTCCTCCAAACATTAGAAAATATTAACTTTTCGGAAAAATAAATCATTTTCGAAATAATTTTCTGAAGTCATTTTCAATTAAACAAACGATCCAATGTTTCATCTATAAATTAATATTTAAATTGTATTATTTTTTTATTTTGATATTTAATTTTTTTACCATAAATGACATTTAAACTATTTAAGTTGATTTTAGCAGTCAATTTATTTTTAAAAAGAAATTAACTCATAAATTGGTATCATAGTTATCCCTTTTTCTTTTCTTTTTTCTATTTTGATATTTAAATATTTTTTCCCAAGTTGTTTCTAAACTATTTTTCTCCCAAGTTAATACATTTGCTTGTTTAAATATTAATTAAACAGTTATGTTTATTTAAAAATAATTAATTAAAATCGACATGTGAAAAAATAAAAAGTATTATTTTCTCTTCCAACTAAGTTACCAATTCTTAATTGGACCAGTTCATTAAATTCGATCAAATAAATTATTAAAAAAAAAATAGAAATATTTAAAAAATTAGAGAAAATCAATTCAATTGGGTTTTTTGCTTGGTTCAATCGTCTATACCGATTTGCAGTTTAATCGGTTCAACCCCTATCTCAAATCAATAACTCGATTGGTTCAATTCTAAAAATACTAGTTTTGATTGGTGAAATAACTTTTTCGATTCCATCAAGTCGAGTAAGTAGGTTATGAAGTTCGAAAACATAATTAATTGTCAGCGTCTTGTTCTCGAAGGCAAATTTCAAGTATCACTAATATTATCAAACATTGTAAAGGAAGAAGAAAGAAAACTGAGAAGGAAGAAAATGAAAAAAAATTAAGAGAGAAATAATGTAAAATAAAAGAATTAAAATACTTTTTATGTTTATATGAATTGAGGATATATTATTGGTTGAAATTCTTTTAAGGAATAAAATATTTTGGTATAAAATGGATAATAGAAGAATAATTTAAGTACCACTTGTTACAAAAAAAATTAAGTGCCAACTTGAGAAAAAGGGTATACTTTAGATACTAATATGTGGGTTAACTCATTTTAAAATATATTTAATGGTTTGAATAAGCTGGGGCTAATGTAGGTAGCAACTGGAAAAAAAAGTTTAAGTATTACCTGTGACAAAAAAAAAAGTTTAGATATTAAGATAGGAAAATTGTATAGTTTAAGTATCAATTTGTGGATTAAGCTAAAAATAAAATAAAAAATATTATTAGGTTAAATATGCCATAAACCCTAAACTCTTTGTAAATTTGAAAATTATCCCTATACTTTTATTTCTAAGAATTTAGTTCATTTATTTTTAAATTTACACATTAATATTATTTTGTTAAATTTAAGTTGATTACAACGCTATTTGTTTAGTTATATTATTATCAAGTGAGTTTTTTATTTTAAAATGTCACATCAAAATTTTAATAAAAAATTAATAGTATTAACAATTAAACCTTGAAATAAAAAAAATAGGAACTAAATTCTTGAAAATAAAAGTATAAGGACTAAATTACTAATTTGTGTAAAATACAAGGATGTAGGGCATATTTTAACCTTATTATTATTATCCAACAATTCAGACGGAGACCGGATCAGGTTTTATAAACCCAGAAACAGCTATCAACTTCATTATAAACAAGAAAGCTTTTAAGTTTGAGATTGGAAGTGAAACTAAAATAACTGAGTTAATATGGCGGTCCAAGTTCCGAGTCGACAATTATTCATCGATGGCGAGTGGAGAGAGCCCATTCTCAAGAAGCGACTCCCAATCATCAATCCTGCTACTGAAGAGATCATCGGTGAACTCTTTTATCTTTTGCATCTTTTTTATGTTTTGGATCGATCTTTCTAGTTTTCTTGATTAGTGGTTGAATAAGTTTATTCCGTGGTGTTTAGCGGATATAATGTTTTAGAAATTATTGAAAATTTGAGGTTTGATGCGTTTTTTTTTTCCAGGTAACATTCCAGCAGCTACAGCTGAAGACGTGGAGCTTGCGGTGGCGGCTGCTCGGAGAGCTCTTTCTAGTAACAAAGGCAAGGATTGGGCTACCGCTCCTGGCGCTGTCCGTGCCAAGTATTTACGTGCCATCGCTGCCAAGGTAAACATGCCGTGAACTTACTAGTTGTGTAGGATTGTCTAGAGTCTAGACTATTTGCATTCGTTTTATGATTTCATCTTGTTATTTAGCTTTTTGAACTTGCTGAGAACGTGGTCCCTTAATATGAGGGCTTAGGGGCTCAATATTATCAATAATTTCATATTGTGATCCCATATGCTGAGTCTATTTGTAGGTTGCCTGTTGAACTAAGCCATCCAGGCGGTTGAGGCATATCTGGCTATATGAAATTGAAATAAGAGAAGCCTTCAATCTACTTCCTGTTGTTTGTGTCTTATTTCCTCCAATCTGTAGCCTTGTAATGATTCCCTTGGGATCTCCTAACTTCTTGCCGTTTCCGATTCTGAATGAATTGAAGAATATGCTGACCTTTGAATTGGCTGCATTGCTTGATTTGATGTCTTGTGTTTATTTGAGTGATCCAGGTAACAGAGAGAAAAACTGAGTTGGCTAAGCTTGAAGCAATTGATTGTGGGAAACCTTTTGATGAAGCAGTTTGGGACATTGTATGCTCGTCACACTGATGAAAGTTTTATGATTCAGTATTTAGTGTATTTTCTTACCCGTTCAATTCATTTCATTCAGGAAGATGTTGCTGGATGTTTTGAGTACTATGCAGACCTTGCTGAAGGCTTAGATGCAAAGCAAAAGGCTCCTGTCTCTCTTCCTATGGAGACATTTAAGAGTTATGTGCTTAAGGAACCAATTGGGGTTGTTGGATTGATTACTCCATGGTACTTTTATTTTATTGTTCTTTGTGCAATTGAAGTATAACTATTTCTAAATGTTGCTATGCTGCTCTGCTCAGTTTCACCAATAAAAGTACAGATTTTATCATTATCCTTGCTCAATTCTTAGGTTTTCTTGTCCAATTTATCAAAGCTAATTTTTGTGCATTGGACTTATCTTTTACTTTTTTGGTGCATCATACATATGCATGAGCATTACATGAAACTAGAGCATTACATGAAACTAGGCCTTTGTATTAATTTTAGCTTTTAAGGTAATTGCAAAACCGTTGGGCTAGTTGCAAGTTAAATTAGTTACTCTTACAGGCTTGATTGTTGCATTTTTTCTGTTATAAGGCTACATATCAATTCATTCTACTCATACATCGGTGCTGACTTGAAGACACTTAATAATGGCTTTTTCATATTGTTGTGTTTCTGCTTTTTTGAAGGAATTACCCACTTTTGATGGCTACATGGAAAGTAGCTCCTTCCTTGGCTGCTGGTTGTGCTGCAATACTGAAGCCTTCGGAGTTGGCATCTATGTACATTCTTAACTTAGTTGCAGTAATTTGTCTGTCATATGAGAACTTGAGAGCATTTGTTTATATTTTTCATTTGGAACCAACAATGCTGCTAATTATGTATGCATTTTTACATTCCAGCACCTGCTTGGAGCTGGCTGAAGTGTGTAGGGAGGTCGGTCTTCCTCCTGGTGTCCTGAACATTCTGACTGGGCTGGGCCCTGAAGCTGGCGCTCCTTTGGCATCTCATCCAGATGTTGACAAGGTTCAATTGTCTTCATTCCATTGATGCTTTTCTATGACTTTCTGATTTCAGTTATTGACTATTATAAGATAAATATCAATTTTGGTGTAAATTTTAATACTTGGTTTTAAGCAGATTGCCTTTACTGGAAGCAGTGCAACAGGGAGCAAGATAATGGCAGCAGCTGCTCAAACGGTGAAGGTATATTAAAGTTAATGTTTTTCCTTTTCTCCCATTTTGTGGTCATAATCACTTTATTTCCTTCCGTGCACAAATAATTTTGTGCTTTCTTTGTCAGGCTGTCTCTTTAGAGCTTGGTGGGAAAAGCCCAATTATTGTGTTTGAGGATGTTGACCTTGACAAAGGTTAGTGCCATCTGAATTACAGTTTAAGCATATGTTTCTGTACTGTTGGATTCTGAAACCTATCATATTACAAAAACCGTACAGCATGATGGTAGTTTTTTTTCCTGACTTCATGTTTATAAAGTTTAATAAAATTCTTTTTGATTCAATAGCTGCTGAATGGACTGCATTTGGTTGCTTCTGGACAAATGGACAGATTTGCAGTGCAACATCCCGTCTTATTGTACACGTAAGTTGCTTGATGATATTGTTAGTTCTTTCTTTATACGGTTCTGAAATATGTTTTCATAATGCCGTATTTACTTTCGGTTCAATACTTGGAAGGGGAGTAGTCTATTGCTACTTAAATTCTAAAAGATAAATACAAATAAATAAAGATAATTAAAGATAAATAAAGATAAATGCTAAAATTAAATCTAAATAATAATCTTTAATAATTATCCTAATATAATTAAAAATTAAAGAGTCTTGTGTTTATAAAAATCTCTTCTTTGCACTTTTGCCCTCCAAGTCTTCCATACTTTGCATTCTGGCACCACTTCTCTCCTACTTCGCATGTTGGCCCATTTCATCTTTAAATTCACGCTTTTAGCCCGCAAATTTCCTTTTGCCTTCGATTTAGTCTCTACAAGATAAAAAACCATAAATAGCTCAAATTAGTAGGATCATACTCAAAATAAATGTGTAATTAATATATAAAAATATGTCATTCTAGAGTATTATCAGGGAGTAGTTGTATGATCGGAAACAAGGTTGTATACACCATATAACCTAGAGGGGCTCCTTAGTGTATCTTGTTTGGAAATTAAATAACCATGCAAATTAACTTCCCTTGGACCCCAATCTCAAATGTCAAAAGCCTAACGTGAGGTCAGCGACCAGACTGGACATACTATTTCAGGGAAGCACTTGAAAAATGGAAATCAAATACAGTGACCCAGCCAGAACTGTCATCATTTTGCTGTTCAACTGATTACTATTAATTCAGAAAGATCACTAAGAGCTGTAATCAGAACTTTATGCACCTTTCACCTCCTTACATGTTTTATCACAATTTATTTGCTTAAGCAAACAGTGTTGCCATGTGAACGTACCTCTTTATTGCCCACCTGCTCTTCTGTAAATTTGGTGCTATGGGCTTAAACATTATAACAATTGGAATATTGTGCTGAAATTTTTTGGGGCTCTTTGTAGTTATTTTTGGAAGACATGGTTTCTCATTCCTGATGTAGTGAGCAAGAGCTGTAAATATAACTAGTTTCTGTTCAATAGATAAAGCAAGCTTATTTTTATGCCCTGGCAGCTGGAATCTCATATAACAGATGTACTATAGTATTTTATTTAGTCAGAAGTCTATCCTGGTTCCTTTTCCTTTTCCTTCTTGGTCCCCTCTTCTCACTGTGAAACTGCAATGTTCAAATGTCTCAGGAAAACATCGCGAGAGAATTTCTGGACAGGCTTGTGAAATGGACTAAAAACATTAAGATTTCTGATCCCTTTGAAGAAGGATGCAGGCTTGGCCCCGTTGTTAGTGGAGGACAGGTAAGGGTTCTGTTTGAGCAATATGTATCATTTTGCCTTCTTCCTTTTCTTCTATTGGAATGGGAAGCAGTACCAGTCGGAGTTGTTAAACTTTTCCACCCTTGTTCCTTTTGTCTCATTAATGCTTTTTGTTAAATCCATGTTGGTATTTTACGTTCTTCAGTGTCTATGATTCTCTTGATAGGTATTGGGGTGAGATATAGATAATGAATTTGTAAATATGGGTGATTTGGAAATGTTACTAAATGAGTGGATTGTTAGACATGCTAATACCTATATTTTCACGATCAGTAGTTGCTCAAATTTTATTTCATTGGTTGCAGCATGAGAAAGTATTGAAATTCATCTCAACTGCTAAGAGTGAAGGTGCTACAATTTTGAGTGGTGGAGTTCGTCCTGAGGTATTTGCTGCTGCTGCTTGTTATTAACACTGTTTCTCTGTCTAAACTTCTCATATTTGAGAACTATTTGACAGCATTTAAAGAAGGGATTTTTTGTTGAACCAACTATAATAACTGATGTGACAACTTCCATGCAAATCTGGAGAGAAGAAGTTTTTGGACCTGTTCTTTGTGTCAAGACATTCAGTACAGAAGAGGAAGCCCTTGAACTGGCAAATGACACCCAGTAAGTTGCCGAATTCTCGTGTTGAAGTGCAGTGAATTGCTATTTTGTCTGGTTAATACCAAAAAATTTCTCTGATTTCTATATATTTTTTAATTTCCAGTTATGGGTTGGGTGCTGCCGTGATATCAAATGACCTGGAAAGATGTGATCGTGTAACCAAGGTGAGAGTTGTTTATAGTCGGTAGTTGAAGCTTTTAGCTATTATGCACCTTAAGGGTGTGCTTGATAGAATAGAAAATGAGAAAAATAAAAAAAGAGTGAAAAATTAGAATGAAAATTAGTTTTCATGTTGTAACCTATTTATTAGTGATTTCTCCCCCTCCCGTTTTGCAGAATCTCCAAGCTGGAATTGTGTGGGTTAATTGTTCACAGCCATGCTTCTGTCAAGCTCCATGGGGAGGCAATAAACGCAGTGGCTTTGGGCGTGAACTCGGGGAATGGTACCACCCCGATTATCCAAATTATATTTTAACAGTGTCATCTTATTAGTTGTCCTCTTACGGTTTCATTGTTATAAATGCTAAGCATATATGTGCTCCTTGCATCACAAAACCATTGTTTTGAATACTGGACCAGATCGGCCTGGGTACCAGTCCTGCATAAGGGGTTTGACCGATTGAATCGGTTTTTTTTTTTTTTCTTTTAATTTTTATGATTTTTTAAGAATCTATTCAATTGAATCGGACAGATCAGCCGGATTGGGAACCGGTGTTCTGACCGATTTGATCATCGGTCCAATTTTGAAAACCTTGCACGAAACTGATGTCTTAACTTCCTCATTCAAAAGCAAATAGGGACTGTTTCTAGGAACTGATTGGTTTTTCCACAGGGGTCTCGACAATTACTTGAGTGTGAAGCAGATCACGCAGTATGTCTCCGATGAACCATGGGGGTGGTATCGCTCGCCATCAAAGCTGTGAGACTATTGGGGGCTGTTCGAATAAATAAACCATCGAGGACATAAGGTAAGATCCATTAAAGAGTTAGTATTTATGAGAGGATTGGCATGTAGTGAAGTGATTAGTGAGAAGGCAGGATTATCGTTCATAGAACTCAAATATGAGACAGACTCCAACATCTATGCATCAAGTCTACTTTACCTTGTTTTTCAATATATTCATATACATACATATACATGTATGAATGTATTATGATTTGTGATCTATGCGATGAATGGATTAGTTTTATGTATTAAAATATGTGCTTATGCATAGAACTTAGTAATTTTTCTTATAATTAGTTTTAACTCACGTGAACGATATTAAACTATATGTTTAAATCAATAGAAATATTAAATATATTTTTAAAATATTGCTAAGAAATAATATTGAATTTTTTTAAAATAAAATAATTTATACATTTTAAAATCATTTCATATCAAAAGTAATTTTATCTTTATTTTAAAAAGTAAAATTTATAAATTAAAGGATTCAAAGATTTTATATATTTAAATAATTAATTCATCAAATTTCTAAATAAAAATGTGAATATATAATAATGATGCGTGCTAATATTTAATTAATGGTTATGATATAAAAGATTTGTTCATAATTTATTAACCAATCAAAATAATTGATTATAAGAATTGTGGTTTAGTTTATTATTTGGTATTCAAGTTTGATATTTTTTTAATGTGGTATTTGTATTATGTTTTGGTTCAATCTATTTGACAAAAAAATATATATTTTGGTATTGAAAGGTCATGTTGTTGACTTTTAGAATTTAATTTAAGTTTTAGGATTGATTTTATAAAAGTTAATTGTTAACATTATTAAGTTGAATTTTTTAATTTTGTTAATAGAATAAATTTAGTGTTAATTGCAAATTTATTCAATTTTGAGTTTAATTTGTCAAATACAATTATGACGAATGTGATTTAATTTTAGTTTTAAGGTTGATTTGATGAAAGTTAATATTAATATTATTAGTTGATTATGAATTTTATCAAATCAACTTTAAAATTCAAATTAAATGCTAAAAGTTACCACGGTTATCTTTGATAACAAAATCTATAGCTTTAAGTAAAAGACTTATTTAGCCGTATACAACATGGTAAAATAGAAAAAATATCAAAAATAAAATATACAAGTTATTATTAGAACATCTAATTTAAAGTTAACAACATATGATTCCACATAATAAACCCCCCCCCCAAAAAAAAAAAAAAACTAAAATAAAAAATTTCCCAACCCAACCCAACCCGGTTACCCACCCCAAACCCATTTTCGCCCACGTTATTGGAACTGAAAAAAAAAAAAAACTTGTAAGAAACCAAACATGTCCGTAGTACTAGAGGTGTGCATGGTCGGGCGGCCCAGCCCGACCCGAAGGCCCGCTCAAAATGTGGGAGGGTTTGGGCAAAAATATAGGCCAGAAAAATAGGCTTGGACAAAAAATAAAGCCCGTTTAAAAAATGGGCCGGGCTCGGGTAAGGCATTTTTGGCACGGGCCCGGCCTGAATTCATTAAATGAAAAAAAACTATTTTTAATAATATTTTTTATTATTTTTCTCCTTATTTTACTACCATTTTACTATTATGTTTCTATTGTTTTGTTGTTATTGTTTAGATATTATATAAAACTTATTTTATTGTTAATTTTGTTATTATTTTAAAGACATTTGTTAGTTTTGTTATTATTTTAGAGGCATTTACTTGTTAAGTTACATCTATTTTAATGTTATTTAAGTCTACATATTTATTAAAATTTATTTTCAATTTGTTGAAAAATATTTATTTTAATTTTTTAGTATTTTGATGCATTATATATTTAAAAATTATATAAAGTATTATAAATAATTAATACGGATGGGTTGGGCCCGAGTTTTAGCATTTTTATATGGGCTAGACTTGGACAAAATCTTAAGTCCATTTTTTTGGGTCCGTCCCGACCCGAACCCAATGAATGACCTAAATTTTAATTGGATCCAACCTAAACTCAGTCCGGCCCATACACACCTCTAGTCGGTAGCATTATCATCATCTTCTCATCAAATTTCCTTAGCCAACGCTCTCACATTAAAAGCTTTTTTAATCGTTAAGCCTTAAAAAGTAATGAGAAGTAAGGCCTAACTTTAGTGATATAGCCTGTACTGGCCCTTATCGGTCTAAGCCCAATCGAATCTGCGGCACTTGGGTCAAGCACCCGAAAGACGGGAAGCAAAGAAGGGACGGTTTGGTTTGGTTTGTGTTCGACCCTAGTGTCGTGTACGTGGATTTAATTTAATCCCCTAAGATAAAAATTTCCCAGTTAGGTTTTGGAATAAAAATCCCAAGTTTCTCTTCTTGATTTGCTGTTTTGCTGTGTTCTTGAGATATGGCAGGGAGAGAAGTTCGTGAGTACACCAATCTGAGCGACCCCAAAGGCAAGTATGAAAATCGAAACTTGAATCGTAGGTTCCCGATTTGTTCTTTCTACTGATTAAAAATCTTAATTGCAGATAAAAGGTGGGGCAAAGGAAAGGACAAACTGGACGATGAAGATATTGCTTTCCAGCGTATGGTTGCCAAGGTTAGAGCGTCGCCTCTTCCATATTTTTCCTTCCTCCTGAATTTGGTTATTATTTTTTCTTGGTTTTATGGGAATTGTGTTACGCGAACCTGCCCGCACGCTTTTGGACCTTCTCTTATGGTTTCTTTTGGATATCGATTATTTTAATGGAATCTGCAGTTTCTAGAATCCCTTACCATTTCAGTGAAAGAGCTCTTGTTGTCCAATGGGACACAATAGCTGGTGTTCTCTCATACGTAACAGCATTCATATGACAGAAACCATTATCAATTCACTGTCTCGTTTCTTTGTTCTTATACATACATCCTAGAGAGCATTCAACCAAATCAATAGATTATGAGATTCCCATTTGTTTAGCTGAAAATGACTTTGGGAAATCCATTTATCTCAGTTTCTGGTTTTTATGGCCGAAATTTAAATGGTCTACCTAATAGATTGGTGAAATTTTCTTCTTTTTAATCCACAAGATAATTTTGGAAGGAGAGAAGATAACCTAATCTCTTGGTAGTCATCAAAGACCCATATTTCCCTGACACTCACCACATGGACCCTCTCATTACCAACTATCCACCAACACCGCTGTTTTTAGCTGCCTACAACAGCCCTCTCCTTTTTCTCATACTCCTTTGCTATGTCTACGACTTGCCTTACTTTTCCATGTTCTCTTCTTCCCTCTTCGCCTCCTACATTACTCTCTTTCCTTAATTTCCATATAGCTCTGAATCCCTTGTTGTGGTATTTTGTGGCTGCCAAGCTCAATAAGTCACAACCCATCTTTTCATTCCTCAACCACTGTCAACCATTTTCTATTTCTATTTTCATTAATTGCTGCTCCATTTCTCATTTGTTTGGACTTCTTTTTTTGGTTAGCATCTAATTTTGTGATATTTTATAAGCTTTGATTAATTTGTTCAGAAATTTAGCCTAACTTGGCTATGGTGATGGTGAAAATTTAACAGGTTTCCATACAAATTTGAGCAGTTGATAATCTTATCATAGTTTGTGGGTTTTGGTGTAGAGGGTTAGGGTTTAGATTACCGATAAAGTGTTTCAAAGATGGCAAACAATGGAAAGTATTGTCAATAGTTTCATCCAGAGAACAAAATTCATACTGTTACAGAGAAAAGGGTTTTGTTTTCCAAATGTAAAACAAGCATAGCCTTAATATGTACGACTTTGGTTGGCCTTTTCATTTGTGGCTCTATTTAATGCTAATTCCTTTAATCATTTCAATTATCTCAATTTTTCTTTGCTGCTAATGCCAGTTCTATCATCTAAAGTTCAAGGTTCAATTAGATATTTGTTTGAAGGTACTAGAGTGTGCTTGCAAGTTTTTCTAGATTATTTAGATGTACCATGGCATATTATGCCTTGTGTGATCTGGACTTGGGTGAGTATTGGATATGACTATGTATTAAGGGCATTTTAATTTTTTCTAAGTTCTGCCCTATATTATGAGGTTTAAATCTGTATGCTTATAGCTGTCGAATGTGTGGTAGATGCTAGTACTTGAAAGAAAATGAAGAGCTTGTAATATATAATATATCTTTGACAGTTCTAGGACTAAAAGTGGAAGGAATGATGATGTTTGCTATAATTTTAATAATTTACTTGTTGAATTAAATCTGGCTGGCATCAATTTCTTGCTATAAATACAAATTTGTGGTAGTTTTCTGATAACATGCCCTGGCAGGGATCTTGGCTTCTCCCATTGGGCTTTTGATACAAGCAGATGCAAGAGGTTGCTGGAGAACGTGGAGGCTACCTACATGGGCGAGGCGGTAGCTCTTCTATATCTGTCCATACATCTTGAGACCCCAATAGAATTTTCTTTTGGTAAATCTATATATTATTATGTATTATTTATGCAGCTTTGGACAGTGATGATTTACTCTATCTCAAGGAGCAGATGGAAGCAGAGGAGGATGCTGAACGCCTCCTGCGCCGTACCGAGAAACGGGCATTTGCTGCATTTAAGATATCCTATTTTGAACATTTTTTGTGACTCTTGCTCCCCATGCCATGTAGATTTTGAGCTTTTATTTGGCAAATGATTAATTGAATTCACTTTGCTGCATCAGTTTTATTATATTTGTCACATTTTTCTTGCTTCTTGCCTGCTTTGTGTTTGCTTCTTACAACATTTTATGCCACTTGGTAAAAAACATAGGATGAGCATGGTTTTGTTTAAGGTATTATGTGCTGAAATATGTAGGTTCATCCCTGTAACTTTTATTCGCGAAGAGCTCATGATTGTTAAAGAAAATGAAAGTTATTTTGTTTGTTATGGTGTTTCTCTTGTGTTAGATCACGCAGTTTAGGTTGAGCAGAGTCCAATTGTTCATTGCAACTCTGGTTTGCTTTGATTTTGTTGCAAACCAGCGGCTGATTCGTCAGTGGAAAGTAATTGTCTTTTTCTTGAATTTGTGTTCATTTGAGTTTCTTGTTTTCTAATTGCAATTACTACTTTGAAAGAGGAGGAAGAAATTGTTGATTCCTCAAGTGAACTGTTTTAACATAAACATCGTTATCAGTAGAAGTTCAACTTTCTATGTTGCATGTCTTAAAATTCTAGCATCAGTTCCCACTTTGTTTTCTCAGTTGCATTAGATTACTCGACGAGTTGTTTCATATCACACAAAGTTGATCTTGAATGCTGTATAGTTTTGTCTACCTAGTACATGTTTTATATTGGTGCTCACTTTTTCTTAACCATTTGACACAAAGCTGCAAGTTTAGCAGATTCCTCACCTGCATCCTTTCCTCTTCCTCTTCGAGTTGAACCCAAGCCAAAGAGTGGAATCAGGTTTCTCTCTCTCTCTCTCACTTATAAAATAGTTATAGTTATATTTATATTTCTGGACACTGTTATGTTATTATTATTTTAATTTACCATTTTCTGTTATCTTCTTTGTTTTGCAGACAGCAAGATTTGCTGAAAAAAGTTGTGGAAGTTAAACCGAAACGCCCCAAAATTTCATCCCCTTCCAGCTCTGAGCCTGAGGGGAATCAATCCAATTTACAATCTCAGGGGCAGGAGTCCAACCATGAGAAGAAGATTGGGCATTGTGTTTCGGAATCAAATACAGCAGAAAAGCAGAAGAAGGTGGAAAAGTCTACCCAATCCTTATTAGGCTTAGCCTATGCAAGTTCTGATGATGATGATTGACTGATATATACACTTGTAATCTACAAGAACATGACTTTGTTTTTGTTTTTCTCCCTCCATAACAAACGCTCACATTTTGTAGTAGGTTTAATATCGTATTTGACCTTTAGGTATTATAAGAAAATTTTCAATATGGTATCTTATAAAATAGTACAATGTGGAACTTGTATCATGTATACTACTATTTCTTGCGTTATATTGAGTTTGGTATGTTAAAAATACTGACATGGTAAATTATAAAAAGATCAAATATAATCATACTATTAAAATAAATATAACAACAATGAGCATGTTCTTTTAAAGGTTCTCTAGTATTGCCAAGTTAAAGTTTAAATTTCATCTACTGTAATTTATGTATGTTTTATTATTATTATTATTTTTTTAAGATTTCATTTTAAAATGAATGGTATTCTGCATATACGTGCAAGTTCTTTTTCCCTGTATCTTTCAGGTCTGATTAACAAGGCATTTCTATAATTTTTATACAGTGAATCGAATCTTATTTATATAATTTAATAATTAAATTTAAATAAAAACATTTACTATTATCCAAGGTCTGTCGCAGAATTTACCCCACGCTCAGCACGTAAGAGAAACAACTATGAATCCCAAATATAAGTCAGATTAAAGAATACCAAATAAAACATCGGTCGAAATTTTATTCTAATTTGAGCATCTCAATATACATACGAGTAAAAATTAGGAAATACTACTGATTTCCCTAGTTCACAAAATGCACAGTAACAACCATTACGCCGCAACTAGGGTAGATAAAGGGGCTGCGAAATAGGAGGGAGCCTAGAGGCGGCAAACGGGAGCGGATACAAATATCATAATAGTATTTCGTCTTGAACACTGACGTTTAACGTCTTGTGCGGAAGAACAATGCTATTGGTGACCACGACTTCATCTTCAACAGTCACTGCTTCTCCTGTAACAGATATGCGAATATGATTAACAGGTTGTCTTACGTAAAGGAAATGGAAAAATAAAAACAAAAGGCAATGTTTGCAAAGTACCAAGAATTGTGATTCCGAGTTTTGCTTTATAGTCTCCTTCAGCCTGCAATGAGTCGAGTCGATTTGAATTTAGCGTAAAAATGGCAGGTAGAAGAGCAAGAAAGAGTCATTCGGCAGGAGACAATCTTGAGAGGAAATTTATGGAGGCTGGTATTCATCATCAGTCTGAAGAACATTCAGCCTAGGTTACCTAGACTCGGGAGTGAGTGTTGAATATAGCTTTGAATCCAAAAAGGATATGCTCAATTTTCTAAGTTTTTCCGATCATACCTCAAACCCACATCCGAATATGTATTAGACACAAATGTTGAACACTTGTAAAAAAGGTCTATATAACTTAGCTTTTAGTCATCAATATCATGTAAAAATAACCATAAGTTAAACTAACCTGAACACGGGACCATTTCCCGATAGAAGACTTCCACCCTACAATTGCATGGAAAACAACAGCATTTTCCTGAAAACAGAATAAATGAGTCATCAATCTGGACAAAGCAAATCAATCATGCGTCAGATTCAAGGGAACCTCAGTCAATGTTTTTATAGAAATTTGAAAACATTGAATTCGGTTGCATACCATGATTTCAACGCCATCAAGAATGATACAACTAATGAGCCTTACACCTGCTCCTATACGCGCATTAGCAGATATTGAGACATTGGGACCGATCTGTTTAACCATGTAGCAGTAGCAATCAATCCCATAGATGATGCAGGCAACAGAAAAGAAAAAGAATGCTCATATAACGTGTAAGGAGTAGCACAAACATGGAAGGGAAATAGTTTTTAATCTCTGTGGGTGCTAATATTATTTTTGAAAAGCATTTAGGGAATGTGGCAAATAGCATATAAGTGTCGGTAACATATACTTTAAAACAGTCCATTAAACAAATGAACACTTTAATAGACAAATTACCTAGAACAGCATCACTCTACTCTCCATCATACATCATGATTAAAACGCAATGAAAAAGATGTTACCTTGGCACTTGGATGTACTTTTGCTGATGGATGAATATTAACATCGCCAATAATGGTGGCACTTTTTGTACCATCCCCACTAGCCAAAAGATTGGGAGAGGTGAACCGAAATTGTGCAAGATACAGGCCAGAACACTTTAAGGACTTTCTGCAGATGTAAACATGAAAAAATCAGGGTTAGTCGAAGAGGAACTTATGCTTGGCTTGTTCATTTTATTACGCATTCACTTGGATTTTGTTTGATTTTTTTATTTTTTTATTTTAATGCTGGTTTCTATGTTTTCATTAAAAAAATAATACAAAAACTAGGGGGTAAAATGAAGAAGGGGAAGAAAAACGAGGCGGAAGCTACTGAAACAAATTGCACCATACCACAGTTTGGCTTACCCTGGTGTTTTGATTTGTTCCCAGAAATCCATGGTCTCATACGTATACAACTTCTTCTTCCCCGCAAAAGGGGTAAGGATGTCTTGATCCAACCTTACAAAATCTGACGGAGGATTCCTGGTAATAGGAGCTCTTATTAGGATACATGTTGAGGTTCCAACATAAAGACAGATATCTCTCCATATAAAAGAACGCCAAAGAAAGGCACAACCAGTACTAAAAATCAAAATATGGGTTGAAACAGCCTGAGGAATATAAGTGTGCGGTTTAGTTTCATTTAGATTCCAGCACCATGAGTGTAAACTATTGTTGTATAGCCCCCCGCCCCCCTCAAAAAAATGTCAAATTATCAAATGGATATTTCAATGGCTTTGAAAAACAATTAAACATCATTAATCTATTATTAGAATTTTGTGTCAACAGCCAGATTGTTGAGGTAGAATACATGGAAAATGTAAAAAAGATGGCATGCCACATATCATAACTTCATCAGCATAGGTTGATTTGAATGGAGATAGAGAAGTGAAATAAACTAAGTGAATATTTACTTGTGTGATTCATAATGACAGAAAGAGAAGCGAATGAAGTATGCACCTAGTATGCTGTAATGCTGCAAAATCAAGAAAAGAACAGACATACCTTGTAGCAGACTGAAGGGCTTCAAAGCTGGAAAGACGTCTCAGATTGGCTAGAGATGGCAAAACATGAATTGAGATTTTAGTACAGTGAAGATTAATGATATGCAGATATAACGGGGATCTGAGCAAAGAAAAAATTTCTACTGATAAGGATGTGGAAAAATGGCATAGCTTCAAAAGGGAAAAAAAACACTAACCTTCGAAATAATCCACAAAAAAAGAAAAGAGAAAGAAAAAGAAAGATGCCAGTGAATTCAGTTTATGTTTCCAATGAGTACATAGCCATAGCAACTTTGAAATTAGAAGCACAATTTAAAGATTGTTTATTACTGACCTCTGTCTTTCCGTTGAGAGGAAACACCTTGGATAGCAGTAAAAATATCTGGTGTAAACACATAGACACCACAGTTGATTCGGTCACTTACCTGCATGATGGCAAGCAATTGGAGCAGAGCATCCATTAAATTCAATCAAAGTAACAATAAATAGAGAATATTCCAAATTGTAGTTGAATCTCTGATACTGCACATACGAAAGTTTCAGGTTTCTCTGTATAATGTAACAGTTCATTGGTGATGGGATCTGCTACCAACTCCCCAAACTCACTGGCTGACTCAGCTGAAACCTGCAAAGAGACGAGAATAAGGCCAGATGACAAAAGAAAATACAAGTCCTAAAATATCACACCACGACAACCAACCTTGATTACTAGGATAGTTCCCATACCACCATATCTTTTGTGAGCCTCTACGAAGGCAAAAAACAGGTAAAAGGAAGAATTAATCTTCAAGGAAGACAAAATAAACATAAATAAACTTTGCAGTAATTTTATCCGCGCCACTGCTAATTGCAGTTAGGCTTTGTACGCCATTTCTTCTCAAAAGCACTTTCGGAGCCATAAGCAATGCTACATAAATAGCTTTTGAGGCCAAAAGTGCTTTTGAACCCAAACACAAAAGCTAAAATTTATAGCTTTTAAGTTTGGAAAAAAAGCACTTTTGGAGTTAAATGACAATTTTAAGCCTTATTTATAATCCAATGTATCTTGTGTAATATTTATATTGGGTATACAATTATTTCCCATTTGAAGTTTATTTCAAATATATAACATTATATATTTGTATTTGTAATGGTTATACTTTAATATTTAAAATATAGTTTATATATTCAAATTAAATTTTATAAATAGTCAATATTCATCACTTAAAAATATTTAAAATTATATTTCAATTTCATATATCAAAATATTAATAATGAGTTACAACAAAATCTTTTTTAATATTTTTACTGAAATATCATAATATTAATGAATTTGAACATCATTTAAATGCATTTTTTTTTACTTTACAACATCATGCCTAAGATGAATATTTTATTTCTCAAAAGTACTTTTTGACAGTAATAGCAACCTTTCAAAAGCAATGCTAAACTAGCCATTAGTCCTAAAAGATTGACACTAGAGTTTTTGCAACGCAGAACACTACATAGCATGATAGCAGCATGAAACTATATTCAGAAAATTAAGATTGATACATTACAAGGTTCAAACATTGTGAAGAAGATTACCAAGCATTTCTGGGAGTGGAAAACTGCAGCAAACATCACAATTCAGCAAGAAGATATGAGACTGCAAAAACAAAAGCACACAACACATATAACTTTGTCAAATTAAAGTAAATATGGACAAACAAGGCAGATTACAGCCTGTGACCTGTGTTTTTTTCTCTATGAAAGATATGCCTCTATGAAGGAAACAGGTTAGGATATAAACCGGATTATCTTCCATGATCAGATCTCTGAAGTTGTAAAGCCCACCAGCTGAACCATGTGGTTTGTCTTCCCTTAAGTATCTAATAACAGCAAGAACAAAAAAGGATTAACTCTAAGATGAAGCAATCATAAAGACACATCAATCCCCTCATGAGAATGTATAAATTTAAAGCAAGGATTTACCTGACTGGAACTCTTAGCTCAGTAGAGATTGATGAGACATACATAGCGAATTCACGCTCTTCATAGAAACCGACTAGATAGATCTGTGCTAGATTTGGAATCTACAGCAGAGATATTAAACTTAATACATACCAGAAACTATAAACCAAAAGAGTATTTTTCATATTCTGTTAGTATAGATCCAACGTTGTACCCTTTTACAAGCAGAAATGGGGTGATGAACCATAGGTTGTCCAGCCAAAGGAAACAAAGGCTTTGGAATGTTCAATGACAATGGACGAAACCGAGTGCCTGCAATCCGCAAATTCAAAGGGAATTTTAAAAATTGCATTACAATTCTCAGTCGAAGATCCCCAGCAAATAATTGAGAAAGAAAGAGATTCAATTTGACATCAAAGTCTGAACATAAACGAAAAGAAAGAAAGACAAGATCACATCATTCACTGCATACAAAACTCCATATCCGATCCAAATAATCCGAAACGGAATTATAAACAAGCAAGGCATAACATTGAAGATGACAAATTTCACCGTAAGATCAAGGCCATACCTTTGGTGGGTCCACCCACCATGATCACA
Organism: Gossypium rotundifolium; assembly: GCA_025506655.1. NCBI lineage: Eukaryota > Viridiplantae > Streptophyta > Magnoliopsida > Malvales > Malvaceae > Gossypium > Gossypium rotundifolium. Next base: position 13,078,169 of record CP106728.1, on the reverse strand, counting down.
GCAACCACTTTCTCATCTGATATCCCCATCTTCAAATCAATAAAAGAAAACCCAGATCTCCAATAACAGCAATTGCCCTTATATAACAAAACTAAGACTACTCTTTCCTGAAAAGCTCACTAAAAAAACAAATTCACACCCAACAAATGATCCGGATGAACAATTTCGATGAAAGTTCAGTAATCCGCTAACAACCAGATAAGCAAGGAGTAGCAGTGACTGAAATGTTCGAAACTTAAAAAGTTAGAAAAAGGAAAGAAAGAGCTGAATGTAGAGAGATACGACAATGTAAAAAAAAAAAAAAAAAAGGGAAGCAATTTTCTTGAAGATCCAGTAAAGTGTGGGATAAAAGGGTAGAATTTGGGATATGTGAAGACAAAGCTGAGACCACTCGCTTACGATAAGTAAGCTAAAAAAATAAAAATGAGAATGAAAACAAATCCATATATAAAACTAAAAGGCCAAAGGAAGGAAGTTTCTAGCCTTTTTGCGCTTTGACAAGCTTAAGACATTTTCTGGTACTGAAAAGCGTATGAAAATGAAAATGAAAACAAATCCATAGATCTCTTTCCGTGGCGTCTATGTATGTGATGATAAGAAGACTATCTATAACCAGCTTAGAAGCTATTACCGAAATAAAACATGGACAAAAAACTCTACCACCATTTCATGGATATGTTTCATCTCTCCTTTATAATTTTTGTTTCATCATCAAATTCATACATCAATACTTGTAGATTTCTAAACAAAATGTCTTTTAACTAAGATTTAAACTTAAATACTTTATCAAATCATTTTAGAACTTTTTTAATTTTACATACATGATAATTTATACCTTATTTTTTTTATTATTTTAGATGATTTAACAAAAAGAAAAGAAAAGGAAGACATTCAAAGATTAAAAAAAAGTGAAAAATAAATGTAAAGTCCACTGCTGCTACACTTAAATTTAAAAATTAGTGCAACAGCAAATAACAATCCATCATAAATAAATTTATTGAAGTTAGCCTTAACTGCAGAACATCTTCTCCATCTTCAATCAAACTATTATTAAAGTCTTTAAGATCTCATCGCATAAGTTTTGTATTTAATAGTATCATACAATACATATGCAGTGACCATTATCATTGCCCTTGAATAAGGTTTTTAAGTTATAATATCTCATCTAAATTTTTTCTAACCAATCCCATAAAATACATGCATAAAAAGCCATACAATTTCAACAAATTTTCACACCCACTGTTATTTTAATAAAGGCCAGCCATGAAAAAAATCTTATTAACCTAAACTTCCAGTCCCTGTTAAGTAAAGATGACATAGAAGAAAGAAGCATCTTCATGAAATATTTAATTTAATTTCACTAATGTTGAATAAGAAAATCTTAAGGTTTTACAATCCAACCCCAAAAACATTACTTCTTTTAAAAAAGAATTATGCACAAACCTAAAAAAAAACTCTTCACATATCCTTGATTTCAAGATAAATCAATTCGTTTACAATTATTATCATCAACATTTGACGAGCTTGTTGACCATGATGCCTCCTCTACAATTTTAATATTGAAATCAATAAAAGACTTATTGGTGTAATTTTTTTTCTTTTTACTTTTGTTAAACAACGATTGCACCTTTTTCCTCACATTCTCTTTTCTTTTTCCCTCAAAGTTTTGATAGCCACTCTTGATCAAAGTTCATCTTTGATCTTTCCAAGAGTCCTCACTTTCTTTGTTTTTAAAAGTCAAACCTATCATTATGTACTCCGTTAATTTCATAGATGTTACATTTATTTTCATTCTCTAGTTGCTTCAATTTATAAAGAATTTAGGCCATCTTAATTTAAAAAGCCTATGAATTGTCTCGATCTAATGTGGATGTACGAAGCTCTCCTTCATCCTTAGTGGCCATTTTCACTTACCAATATTTCTTGATAGTTACCTCTACATGGATCACCAACATCTGCTCCTTTATGGCCACATACCTAATTGATAAATACTATGCTCCCTTTCTCCATTAGTATGTCAGACATTTAAAATCCCTTCAGTCAATTCATTAGAACCCAGTTAATTTAAATGCACCCTATGTTTTCTTTCACTTTCTCCACCTCTAATATGAACTTGTTTCTTTATCTTTCCTAGTTTCTTTCTCCGATCATTAGAACCACTTGATTCAATGCTAGATGACACAAGAGAAATGGATTGATTATAATCATTTTCAAAAAAGAAAATTAATGAATTGAAGATATCATTGCATTATAAAACTCTAATATGGAATTGTCTGCAATTGAATATCAAAATCTCCTTAATACAACTTAACTAAATAATTAAAAGTTTTGTAGTAATTTTATTGTAATCGTAACTTTTCATGAGTGAATCTTCCATTGATACTCCCTTTCCCCTGGAACAACAATGTTTTAAATTATTATCATATTCTAGCTATGAAGAGAGATTTCCATCACCATTACCTAGTAATCTAAATATCATATAATCTAAACATGGCCCTGGTTCCGCCTCTTTAAACCAACTCAATATCTAATCTCATCTCCGCTTAAGGAAAATTTTTTCATCCTATCCACTTGAAACTCAAGAAAAAGTTTTTTTTCCTAGGATTCTCTTTATAGTGATTCCTTTCAATTTATTCTCTTTAAACTTATTTCTCAAGTTGCTAACTTTTGAAAATTTTATTGTAGTAGCAATCAAACATATTTCTCTAAACTATTTATGTTAACACCTTAAAATTTTTGGTTAATTAATGACAATGTTCCGAGGACATGCATTATAGAATTCCTTAGAAATTGGAATGAGTTCATTAAATAATTTCTTTTAAAGGAATTAACTAGATATTTGGGAAAGGAAATTGTAAAGATCTATGTGAGTTCAAAATTTTGGAAAGGGGGTTAAATTGAGATTTGGAGAAAATGTAATGATTAAAGTGTAAATTGACCATTACGAAGAAAGAGTAGTTCAATAATCATCTTGAGTGAAGAGACACGGAAAAATATATTGGCATGAAGAATTGAGAATCAAAGAATAGACTAAATTGACTGAAAGTGAAAAGTATAGGGACTAAAGCATAATTTTTGCATAAAGAGAATTTTAGAGATAAATTGAATGTGAGGTTTATTAAAGGGGTATTTTGGACTTTTCTTTATTAGAAATTTAAAATGAGAAAATATTTTGGGCACATGGGTAAGTTAGTAGCCATAGATTTTAATAAGAATAGCAAAAGAGATATTAGCACGAGGCATGACAAAGGCTTTCATTCAATAATATAGCAATGTAATAATACAATGGATACCAATGAGTGTGACGTGACGGAGGTAATCATGACATATTAGCACAAAAAAAATCAAATAAAAGCACAAAATATGTCATGGAAAAGGTATCTAAAGATATAGCATGTTAATGTAAGATACCAATTTAATGAGTTTTAAGTTCTAAGTTTGACTAAATCTAATCCTAAGCTCTTAACTTAAGTCTAATCCTAAGTTTTAAACTTAAGTCTAATTCTAGTTTTATGTCTAATCCTAAACCTAGTTCTAAGATTAGTCCTAAGTTTAACATAATCTTAAGCCTAGCTCTAAAACTAATTCTAAACCTATAGCATAATTCTAATCCTAAGTCCAACCCAAAGACTTTATACGAATTCTAAAGTAAGGATAATTAAGTTTGGACTCTTCGTCTATTAATTACAATGTTATTTAGTCATGGAGTCATAAAACTACCATAACTAAACTCTCCCTTATTATATATCATTATGAAAGAAATTAATATATATTTGTCCAATGACCTTGTCATATGTGTGTTGGCCTCATAGGATATCCTTAATCTTTTTAGGTTAAATTTGTTATCCCAATATGATTCTATTTTATCTCATAGTAACCATTACATCTTCTTTCATGAAAAAGTCAATTACTAATACACAGTAAATAAATCATTCGTCCTAAAAAAATTATCCATGGCCACGTTACTTTTCCATATCAACTATGCAATATTTATGAGAGGATATTTTTTCCCTTATTAGGCTATTGATAAACTGTAAAAGTAACATATTTTTATCCCATATTTAGTATGCTTTTGGATGATTTAACCCTTGATTTATGTAAAAAGGTGCTTTTAATCCTTTCTTTTCATGTTTATACTTAGGAAAGCACCCACGGACGAAAAGAACAAGAAACAGGCTTAAAACGGGCCAATTTGGGTCGTAAAGGAAATCGACACGGCCTGGACTTCAAGCCATACGGCCATGCCTCAACAATTAACTAAGACACGGCCATGCCACGATTTACACGGCCGTGCCCCAATCGACAGAATCGAGACACAGCCTGAAAATGATTTACACGGGCATGTACTATGGCCGTGCCCCTGCCGCGGGAGAGAGCAATTCCACTCGGATTTGGATACTTCAAGCCAAAGAAACACTTTCCAAATCTTATTCAAATACCGAGTAAGAAGCAGACTTAAATGAGGACACTTAGGGGCCAAGTAAAGCATTCTAAAGCTTATATAAACACCCTAAGTGTATCCTGAAAGGGAGGCGGTGAGCTACGCCAAGGAGCCAAGCCGAAAAGGTCAGACTTGTTGGGAATCACTCGAAGATAGCCAGTGGATCCATCTCAAGAAGCCGAAATTCTACTCAAGACGGCGGATTTCTCCTTCAATTCCTCTAGGGGGTTTTAGGGATTCCTTATGTTTTGTTTTATCTTTTCTCTTGAGATATTTTCTTTATTTGTATGAACTAAACCCTTCAGATACTTGAAGGAGATGAAACCTAGATGAATTTTGTTATTGATTTCTGAATCATATGATAAATATTTAGTTTGTTCTTAATTATGCATGCTTAATCCAAATCTGATGCGCTTAGGTGGAGGAGGAATAGACCCTGCTTAAGAGTAGATCTAGCATAGTTAAGCGGAGTTGATCGCACGCCTAGAGATAGGGTGACGAGATTTTGCCGGATTAGGGTGAAACCTAATATGAGAGCCCATAGATCGATTTACTGCTATTTTAGAGGGTTATTATAAGAGAACGAGAGTTCCACTAATTAACCTAAGGTTAGGCGTTATTCGACGAGAGAGGGTTTAATATCGTTAGGAGTCTTACGGATCAAACTAAGTGAATAAATTGTATGGTTCGGTGTTAAATAACAAATGAAGTCTAGGTGGATTCTTCCCGAAGGTATCGTCAGTAATCAATTAAGTTTTCTTCAATTTGTCTTTGCGTCTTTAGCTTAGTAGTCTTTAAACTAGATTAAATAAACCAATCACTCCATATTTTAGGCTAAATAATAAAAAGAAAGTTAGTATTAGTACTTTTAGTTCCTTTGGGTTCGACAATCCGGTCTTGCCTAAGCTACACTACTGTTCGATAGGTACACTTGCCTTAAGTCATTGTCAGAGTTAGTTTCAGGTTCAATCATTCTCTTTATAAATTTTAAAGCTCTGATTTCAGTTATCAAGTTTTTGGCGCCGTTGCCGGGGAACTAAAATATTAAGAAAGCTCTATTTTTATTACTTTAGCTATTTTTTCCACTTTAATTTTAGTTTTATTTCGCATAATTTATTTATTGTTTTTACTAAATTTTACTTTCTTTCTTTTCTTAGTAGGTACCTCTAGTTTATGACTAAAAGGAACCCGACAGGGCCTCTAGAATACGATAGTGATATTGAGGCTACCGCACGAAAGAATCGCAGAGAAATAAGGCGAGCCCTAAATTACCAACAAGGCGAATCCAATCCTACTGAAGGGATGAACGAGAATAACCCACCATGAGATGTGGAAGAAAACAATGCTCTGCGTACTATGTATGATTATGCTAAACCTCATTTAACAAGAGCTGAATCTAATATTGTTAGGCCTGCTATAGCTGCTAATAATTTTGAATTAAAGCCTAACACATTACAAATGATTCAACAATTTGTTCAATTTGATGATTTACAGGACGAAGACCCAAACACTTATATAGCTAATTTTTTAGAGTTCTGTGATACTTTCAAGATAAATGGCGTTTTTATGATGCCATTCGTCTTCGGTTATTTCTCTTTTCGTTAAGAAATAAAGCCAAATAGTGGTTGTACTCGTTACCACGAGGGTCAATTACTACATGGGATCAAATGACCAAAATTTTTTTATTAAAATATTTTCCACAGGCCAAAACGGCCAAATTACGGAATATATCTCTTCTTTTGTGTAGATGGATTTAGAGACATTATACGACGCATGGGAGAGATATAAGGATCTCTTAAGAAGGTGTCCACACCATGGTCTACCCTTATGGTTACAAGTCCAAACTTTCTATAATGGTGTAAATCCCTCAACGAGGCAACTAATCAATTCCGCCGCCGGTGGAACCCTAAACAACAGAACTCTGAAGTAGCCTACGAGTTCATTGAAGAGATGTCACTAAATAACTATCAGTGGCAAGTTACAAGGACAAAACCGACAAAATCAGCCGGAGTTTACAACATCGATGCAGTAACCATGCTATCAAAACATGTAGAATTGATGAATAAAAAGATTGATAGTTTGTGTTCTTCGCAGGTACATCCAGTCATGCAGTGTAACGCAAGTGGAACTGTGGCGAATCCTGAGTACCCACCATACCAACCGAACGCAGAGAGCGAACAGATGAATTATATAGGTAATACATTCAGATATAATAATAATTCTTATAATAATACTTATAATCCAGGTTGGAGGAATCACCCCAATTTTTCATGGGGAGACCAAGGAAATCAAGGAAATTAAAGACAACAACCTCCTCAAAACTTCCAAAATCAGCCATATTTGCAAGAGAAGAAGCCAAACCTTGAAGAGATGCTGACAAAATTCATGGCAACCACAGAAAATCATTTCAAAAATACTGAGAGAACACTTAAAGATCAGTGGCAAGTTACAAGGACAAAACCAAAAAAATCAGCCAGAGTTTACAACATCGATGCAGTAACCATGCTATCAAAACAAGTAGAATTGATGAATAAAAAGATTGATAGTTTGTGTTCTTCGCATGTACATCCAGTCATGCAGTGTAACGCAAGTGGAACTGTGGCAAATCCTGAGTACCCACCATACCAACCGAACGCAGAGAGCGAACATATGAATTATATAGGTAATAAATTTAGATATAATAATAATCCTTATAGTGATACTTACAATCCAGGTTGGAGGAACCACCTCAATTTTTCATGGGGAGACCAAGGAAATCAAGGAAATCAAAGACAACAACCTCCTCAAAACTTCCAAAATCAGCCATATCTGCAAGAGAAGAAGCCAAACCTCGAAGAGATGCTGACAAAATTCATGGCAACCACAGAAAATCGTTTCAAAAATACTGAGAGAACACTTAAAGATCAACAAGCGTCAATTGAAAACTTACTGAATCAGTCGAGGAGTTCACTAAGTCGATTGGACTACTCACCAAGATGATCTATGAAATATGGGCAGAGATTTTTCTAAAAAATAGAATAGGTAAAAGCGGTTACACTAAGAAGTGGAAAGGAATTAGTTGAACCAAAGAAACAATTCCCACATGAAGATAACAAAGCAAGAAATGAGGAATTGAGGATGTAAATCCGAACGCGAAAGAAAGTAGGCCACCAATTCCTTATCCAAAGAAAGTTAAAAAAGGAACAGTTAGATGCCCAATATGGTAAGTTTCTTGAACTTTTTAAACAAATACATATTAACTTACCTTTTGTTAAAGTTATTTCACAGATGCCGAAGTATGCAAAATTCTTAAAGAACTCCTAACAAATAAAAGAAAGCTTGAATAAGTATCGACGGTCGAACTTAATGAAGAATGCTCAGCCATCCTCCAAAACAAGTTACCAACCAAATTAAAAGACCCAAGAAGTTTTACTATTCCTTATTTAATTGGTAGCTTAAATATTAAGGAAGCATTAGCTGATCTAGGTGCCAGCATTAATCTGATGCCTTACAAAATGTTTAGACAATTAGATCTTGGGGAACCAAAACTTACTAGGATGAGTATTCAGTTAGTCGATAGATCCATTAAATATCCTAGAGGAGTTATCGAAGATGTTTTGGTAAAAATTGATAAATTTATTTTCCCCGTTGATTTTGTTGTGTTAGACATAGAAGAAGACATAAATGTTCCTTTAATTCTAGGGCGTCCTTTTTTAGCCACTGCTAGAGCCATTATTGATGTAGGTGATGGTAAACTTGCATTAAGGATAGGCGATGAAGAAATTATTTTTCAAATCTATGATGCCATGCGATATTCTAAGGAGCAAGATGATTCTTGTTACTTTGTCGATACTACTGATCATATCATTAAAAATTCATTACAGGAATTGATGAGCCAAGAAGAGTGGGAGAAGATGAATGCAATAAGATGAATTTGAGTACATCGTCATTCAGGCAAATAAAAGAAGAAAGCATTGAAAACAATGATGAAATACAACAAAAATCCTCCATTGATGAGCCACCCAGGCTGAAATTGAAACAGTTACCAAACCACTTAGAATATGCATTCCTCGAGGACAATTCTACACTATCGGTAATTATCTCTTCAGAATTAGAACCCAAGGAAAAAGAAAAGTTGATAAAGGTACTAAGAGAACATAAAAAAGCCATAGCTTGGAAAATCTCTAATATCAAGGGAATAAGCCCCTCATTTTGCACCTACAAAATTTTAATGGAAGAAGAATACAAGCCGTGTGTGTAGCCATAGAGACGGCTAAACCCCAACATGAAAAAAGTAGTCAAAGTCGAGGTAATTAAACTTCTAAATACAGGAATAATTTATCCCATTTCTGACAGCACTTGGGTAAGTCTTGTGCAGGTAGTTCCAAAGAAAGGAGGTATGATAGTGGTGCCCAATGAGAAGAATGAATTAATCCCAACAAGAACAGTTACAGGATATAGAGTCTGTATAGACTATAGAAAGCTCAATGATGCTACCAGAAAAGATTACTTCCTTCTACCCTTCATAGATCAAATGTTAGAAAGACTATCCGGGCATATGTACTACTGTTTCTTAGACGGACTCTCCGACTACTTCCAAATCCTTATAGCTCCTGAAGATCAAGAAAAGACAACATTTAGATGCCCATACGGTACGTTTGCTTATTGTAGAATGCCTTTTGGATTATGTAATGCTCTTGCTACCTTTCAGTGTTGCATGTTGGCAATCTTTGACGAACTCGTGGAAGATATCATGGAGGTATTTATGGATGATTTCTCGGTATTCGGTAATTCTTTCCATCTTTGTCTTTAAAATTTAAAACAAGTTCTAATGAGATGCGAGGAAACAAACCTTGTTTTGAATTGGGAAAAATATCACTTTATGGTTAGAGAAGGGATTGTATTAGGACATAAGATCTCTAGTAAAGGGATTGAGGTAGATAAAGCAAAGATTGAAACCATAGAAAAATTATCTCCCCCTAGTTCAGTTAAGGCTATTAGAAGTTTTTTAGGACATGCAGGGTTCTATAGAAGATTTATTAAAGATTTTTCTAAAATAGCTAAGCCTTTGACAAAACTACTAGAAAAAGATGTTCCTTTTAATTTCAATCAGGAATGTTTAGGTGCATTTAATGTCCTTAAGGATAAATTGATAAATGCTCCGATTATATTTACACTCGATTGGAATGTACCCTTTGAACTAATGTGTGATGCAAGTGATTTTGCAGTAGGTGCAGTTTTGGGACAACGAAGAGATAAGTATTTTCAGCCAATTTACTATGCTAGCAAAACATTAACACCGCACAAGAGAAGAGAAAGATACCACCACAAAGAAAGAATTGATAGCTGTAGTATTTACTTTTGATAAATTTAGACAGTATCTAATAATGTCTAAAGTTGTCGTGTATACTGACCATTCAGCTCTCCGTTATCTTTTAACCAAACCTGATGCAAAACCTTGACTTATATGATGGATTTTACTTTTATAGGAGTTTAATTTGGAAATACAAGACAAGAAGGGAGCTGAGAATCTTGCGGCAGATCACCTCTCTAGACTTGAGAATCAACATATTGAAGAACTCGATGAAATTGAGATCAATGACTCATTTCCTGAAGAGTAACTCTTTTCTATAACACATTTTGAGGTACCATGGTTTGTAAACATTGCAAATTATTTAGCAGCTAACATCTTGCCAAATAGACTAACACATCACCAAAAGAAGCAATTCTTTACTGATGTGAAAAACTATTTCTAGGAAGATCATTTTCTTTTCTGCATATGTGCAGATCAGGTTATTGAAGATGCGTTACAAAGACAGAAGCAAGTAAAATCTTGGAACATTGTCATTCAGGACCCTCAGGAGGACACTACAGTGGCATTAAGACCGCATACAAAATACTCGAATCAGGTTTTTATTTGCCTACTCTATTTAAATATACCAACAGGTATGTTACCTCGTATGATAAATGCCAAAGAATAGGTAATATTTTTAAACATGATGAAATGCCTCAAACATATATGCTATCATGTGAATTATTTGATGTATGGGGTATTGATTTTATGGGACCATTCCCTAGTTCATTTGGAAATAAATACATCCTAATGGCAGTTGATTACATGTCAAAATGGGTAGAAGCGGAAGCTTTACCCACCAATGATCTTAGGGTAGTATTTAAATTTCTTAAGAAACTGTTTTCTCGATTTGGGACACCTTGAGCTATCATTAGTGATAGGGGCACTCATTTCTGTAATACTCAATTTGAAAATTTTCTAAAAAAATATGGAGTACATGATCGTGTCAAATAGTCGCATTTTAATATTTATAAAAAGAATGATCGAACTTGTAGACTAACTATGACAACGATAGAGGCAAGTGCACCTATCGAACAGTAGTATAGTTGAGGCAAGAATATCTTGTTGAACCCAAGGGAACCTAAAAGTACTACTACTCACATTCTTTCTATTATTTAGCCTAAAATATGGAGTGATTGGTTTATTATCTAAAACTAATGAAATACTTAAACTAAATGCAAGACAAAAGAATGAATTGGAGAAAGACTTTAAGAAAACTCAGTTGATAAAGACGATACCCTCAGGAAGAATCCACCTATGACTTCACTTATTATTTAACCCTAAAACATATGATTCTTTACTTAGATTGATCCGTGAGACTCCCTAACCTATATTAAACCCTCTTTCAAGGTGAATAACGTCTAACCTTAGGTTAATTAATGGAACTCTCGTTCTCTTATAATAACCCCCTAAGGAAGCAGTAAATCGATTAATAGATTCCCACATTAGGTTTCACCCTAATTCGGTAAAATCTCATAACCCTATCTCTAGGCGCCCGATCAACTCCGCTTAATTATGCTAGATCTACTCTTAGGTAGCGTCTATTCCTCCTCTACCTAAGCATATCAGATTAAATTTAAGCAACATAATTAAGAACAAACTAAGTACTTATTATATAATTTAGAAATCAAATAAAAAAATCCATCATAGGTTTCATCCCCTTCAGGTATCTAAAGGGTTTAGTTCATAATAAATAAGAAAACATCTCAAGAGAAAACATAAAACAAAACATAAGAAATCCCTAAAACCCCCTGAAGGAATTGAAGGAGAGATCCTCCATCTTGAATAGAGTTCCCACTTCTTGAGATGGATCAACTGGCTATCTTCAAGTGATTCTCTAAAAGATGAAAGCTTCGGGAAAAGCCTCTGCAAAAAGCTGTCTGTTTCGGCTTCTGCCGAACTCCCCTTTTTAGTTGCTACCTTAGGTGTTTATATAGGCTTTGAGATGCTTTTACTTGGCTCATAAGTATCCTAATTCAAGTAGAATTCCTCCTAGGATGTTTAAGTAGAATTAGAAATGTGTTTCTTTACCTTCAAGCATCCAAATTTGAGTGAAATTGCTCTTTCCCGCGGCAGGGGCACGGTCATGGCACACGCCCGTATAAGTCGTCTTCAGGCCGTGTCTTGATTCTACCGATTGAGGCACAGCCGTGTAAATCGTGGGATGGTCGTGTGAAGTAATTTTACGAGGCATGGCTGTGTGCCTTGAAGTCCAGGCCGTGTCGATTTCCTCTTTGGCCCAAATTGGCCCGTTTTAAGCTCGTTTCTCGTTCATTTCGTCCTCGGGTGCTTTCCTAAGTATAAACATGAAAAGAAAGGATTAAAAGTAACTTTTTACATAAATCAATGGCTAAATCATCCAAAAGCATACTAAATATGGGGTTAAAATATGTTACTTTTACGGTTTATCAGTACATCACATGACAGCTACCCCATATCACCCTCAAACGAGTGGGCAAGTTAAAGTAGCAAACTGAGAACTTAAGCGTATCCTAGAAAAAACAGTCGAATCAAATAGAAAAGATTGGGCATTAAAAGTAGATGATGCCCTATGGGCCTATAGAACAACTTTTAAAACACCTCTAGGACATCCCCATACAAACTCAGATACGGAAAAGTCATCATCTACCATTTGAGTTAGAACACAAAGCTTTTTGGGCCATAAAGTTTTTAAATTTTGATCTTAGAACTGCAGGAAAAAAAAGAATGATGCAGATGAACGAGCTAGATGAATGGAGAGCAGAGGCCTACGAGAACTCAAAATTATACAAAGAGGCAACAAAGCTACGCCATGATTCTCGTCTAAAGAAGTCAAAACAATTCGATGTAGGGGACTTGGTCCTATTATACAACTCAAGGCTCAAATTATTTCTTGGGAAGCTGAAATCAAGATAGTCAGGTCCATTCATGATCAAAAAAATCTTTCCATATGGTACAGTCGAGGTAACTCACCCCACCAAGGGCATATTCAAGGTAAATGGTCACCGACTTAAAATTTATAATGGTGCAGATTTTGAAAATATGATAGAGGAATTTTTGCTCCATGAACCTTCTTTTAGAATCAAAAACAGGGAAAGTCAAGCTTAAGACTATAAACGAGCGCTTCTCGGGAGGCAGCACAAGCGATAATCTATTAACATTTTTTTATTTTTAGTATCTGGCATCATATTAATTAACCCAATAAAGTGTAGGTTGGGTCACACGGCCTTACACACGGGAGTGCCTGTGGCCGTACGAAAGACAGGGGAAAGCCAGGGGCGTGTTAGTAGCCATTACGAACAAAGAAAATTCTTTTATCGAACACGGGCAAGACATGCCCGTTCTAAACAATCGTGTCTAAACATCGACATTATCAAACACGGCAGACACACCATGCCCCACTACCATGTGGAAATAATGACTTATCAAACACGGGCTAGACACGCACTGTGTCCCATCAACATAATGTTTAAATACTGGCTTATCAAACACGGGCTAGACACGCCCTTCTAAACGACCGTGCTAAAAAAACCAGTCGCGCCCAAAATCACGAAAAACACTGGCACTTGAAAAAAAAAGCACGATCGTGGCCTGACCGTGTCTCTACTACTATTTAAACACCTTAACCGTTCATCCCCCCATTTAACCCTAAAAACAAAAAAAATTTCAGCCTTCTTCTTCCCCATTCCGGCCACACCCATATTTCCTACCTTCCCAAAACTACCTTGACCATTGTTCTTCCATAAAAACACAATACAACCCACACCACGCCCGCACCACCACCGTACTGTCGAACCCCACGCCCCTGTCGCCGCCGTGTTTGCACTACAACCTCACGACCACCACCGTACTCAGCCCATGTCCGGTAACAAAACCACCACCATCATCCCTAGTTCTTTCTTTTATTTTATTTTGTAACTAAATTTTGCTTAAATTCATATTATTTTGTTTATACCCTTGATTTAGCATGATCTTTCTCATTATTGTGATAAGTGATAGTAGTTATTCAATTTTTTAGTTTAAGTATAAATTTCCTCATGTTTATTACAATCATTATGGATTAAGTATAGATTTTTAAGCATGATTTGTCATATTAGTTATTTTGATTCTATAGATTTAAGTGTGAATTTTTCTCATGTTTATTTCAATGTTTCGTTCATATCATATATTTACAACATCATAGTGATAGTAGTTAAATTATGTTTATACTATCTTAAAATGCTATTGGTTGCTTATACGAATATCTTGAACCGGGATTATATTTCGGTACGAATTCTTTTTTCCAGGTACTATGTCGTCATCACGACCAAAACGATCCACAACCGCCCCAAGCAAGAAAAGAAAGGGACCCGGCTCATCCTCAGCAAGTGCTTCTTCCGAGGTCCGACGCCAATTCCTTCAATTTAATCAAGAAACTCAGGAAGCATGACACAGGCGTTCCAAAAAAAGCCCTTAGGCACGGAAGGTGCATCGACTGGGGCGCCGTGGAGCAAGTCGAACTGGCGACCGATATCTGAGCCCTTTTATCGACTGAACCGTGGAGCAGTTCTTCTCTATCATCGAGCCTACATATTTGGAACTAACACTCGAGTTCTGTACTACTTTCACTCTTCAGACAGTGACGACAAATTATAACGATCAAGGAATAGCCTAATTTCATTTGGGAGGCACGGTATGTCGACTAAGCGTACCGTAATTCGGTACAGCACTCGGACTCTATACAGAGGAATTCATAGAAGAAAATAACCTCTTCGAGTTAGACCGTCAACTCCACCGTACTCGCTAAATCTATTGGCGTAGCTTAGCCCCACCACGTTAGATCACGACCCCAGTCGCTCTAAGGCAACAGCCCTTGGACCACCTTACGGTATATCCACGCCATCCTCGCTCACACTATCACCGGTAGACGAGGGAGCATCAGCGTGGTAAATAAGCACGATGTCTACTACCTATCATGTATGGTAGAAGGGCACGTGTTCGACCTTTCATACTTCATCACTTACGCAATGCAGCACTAGACAGAACCGTATAGGAAGGGCATTTTGTCAATGGGGTTGTATATAACTCAGTTAGCTCGATACTTTGGCCTCCTCTACACCGAGGCTCACACTTTCTCTCTCACACTGGTCGATCAGATGATACCTTAGGGTATTTAGACAATGTTGCATATGAGGATGATTAAATATCGTCCTGGGACCGACCCACCTCAGTACCGATTAGCCACCAAAAAGGCAGAGCCCAGAGGACATTACTGATGATGTCCCACAACCATCCCAAGAGGCACCGATCCCGAGCTAGCGGCCATTCTATGTAACACCATCATTGGCGGATATCTTTGCATGCCTCGACCAGTTCGAGTAGTATTTCATCGACAACACTCGACGTTTTGATGGAATAGAGGCCACCCTCCAACAAATATGCCAGCACCTCCATATCTCACCCCCAGCACCACCACCAGATCCAGCCGATGAGGAGGTCCTTTGAGTCCTTTTATCTAGATTTTTGTTTACTTATTTTTACTTTATTTTTCTTGTTATTTTAATATTTGATTTGTCTTACGTTTGAACATTCTCCTCGTACATTACTTTTATTATAATTATCATTCACATCAAACCTTCGAGTATTCCTAATATTTATTTAATTACGCCTCCAAGATTCCTCATTGATACATTAAGCAGTATCAAACACATCACTAGAAGCACTACACTACTATACAAGTTATCCACCACCAAAGACGCCAACTCTCAGAATTATCCACAATTCAAGAAGTGTTACTTCTCCCCTTCTCTTTTTATTACACAATTGTTTACTTATCTTTATACATTGAAGGAAATGTACATCTTAAGTGTGGGGGGTAAAAGTACCTAACTTTTTCCATTATTCTAAAATCCTGAATTTTAGTCTTGTTCCTAAGAAATTTTCTCATATTATCAATTAGGGTGAATTTTCTAATGATTTATGATTTTTATTGATATGTTTTTGAATAAGTCATTAATAATTGTGCATTGATGATTTATACTTGAAGAATACTAGAGAATCGAACATGATAAGTCTATTTTTCAAAAAAAAACTCTTAGGTTGTTAAACTAAATTTGAATATTACCTTGAAGTTTGAAATTCACAGGATTGATGTCAAATACCCATAATTTGTGTGAGATTTTGAGCCTTATAGAGCATATATTCTTTTTCATGCTCACTTTATTGATTATAAGTGTGTCAACACTGAATTGTTATTCTAGAACTTGCCTTGATTATACATGTCGAGACCACATTAATGATTTGATATACTGAGATGATAAAGGCACCTAGGTTTTAACCCATTCACTCCACTAAAAAGCTTACCTACATAATTAACCCCTAGTGAACCCCGTTGATCTTAACAAACCTTTTTATTGAATTACCCGCTTAATATTAACCCAAAACCCTTTGTATTTGTTATCACTATTCTTTTTGACAACCCTTCTATCGAGAATTGAATTGATCAGTTACTAAATTCGTTTATTTCAGTTGATAAAGTTCTTTCTTTATTATGTATTTACTTAGTTTGTTCTAAAAAAAAGTATATTCAAGTAGTAGATTAAAGGAGCTTATGCGTTTAAATTCCAATTATTGAAGAAGAGCTCGTATTAGAAGTATTATCAATGTAGTATTACTAGTTTCAAAGCAATCATTTAGTTTCTAGTTCATTATTCTTAGTAGGTAATTTATCAGGTCAATCTTAATTTTAACCTTCTAATTCAGCCTTTATCTACACCTTCAACCTAATCCCCCTTACAACCCTATCAAAGACCTTTTAATTTGTGTATCATCTCATATTACAGTGGTGGAGATTTGATTTTCAGGCAATCCTATGGGATTAACTTTTCAGGTTCGACTTATGAGTGCTTTCTCTTGAACCTTAAACACTTCGAGTGCTTAGAGTGAATCTTTAGTGAGGATGTCAATCCTTGTCGATTTTAAATTAAAAAATAATTATTTAGATAAGGGGAGACGCCTATGTTTTTATGCTATAAATTTATGGCTTAGAATTGTTTGAATCTTTAGGAGTTTTTGAGCTAAATTATCCATGTATAAATTATCTATGAATTATGATGAGGCATTATTGATAGGAATTATGAATTGTGGAAAGTTTGTTTTAATTGTAAGTTGAGAATTTTGCTTGAGGACAAGCAAAAGCTTAAATGTGGGGGTATTTGATAAACCGTAAAAGTAACATATTTTAACCCCATATTTAGTATGCTTTTGGATGATTTAGCCCTTGATTTATGTAAAAAGGTGCTTTTAATCCTTTCTTTTCATGTTTATACTCAGGAAAGCACCCACAGACGAAAAGAACAAGAAGCGGGCTTAAAACGGGCCAATTTGGGCCTTAAAGGAAATCGACACAGCCTGGACTTCAAGCCACACGGTCGTGCCTCGATAATTAACTAAGACACGACCATGCCATAATTTACACGGTCGTTGCCCCAATCGACAAAATCGAGACACGGCCTGAAAATAATTTACACGGGCATGTACCATGGCCGTGCCCTTGCTGCAAGAAAAGAGTAATTCCACTTGGATTTGGATACTTCGAGCCAAAGAAACACTTTCCAAATCTTATTCAAATACCGAGTAAGAAGCAGACTTAAATGAGGACACTTAGGGGCCAAGTAAAGCATTCAAAAGTCTATATAAACACCCTAAGTGTATCCTGAAAGGGGGGCGATGAGCTAGGCCAAGGAGCCGAGCCGAAAAGGTTAGACTTGTGGGAATCACTCGAAGATAGCCAGTGGATCCATCTCAAGAAGCCGAAATTCTACTCAAGACGGTGGATTTCTCCTTCAATTCCTCTAGGGGTTTTAGGGATTCCTTATGTTTTGTTTTATCTTTTCTCTTGAGATGTTTTCTTTATTTGTATGAATTAAACCCTTCAGATACCTGAAGGAGATGAAACCTAGATGAATCTTGTTATTGATTTTGAATCATATGATAAATATTTAGTTTGTTCTTAATTATACATACTTAATCCAAATCTGATGCACTTAGGTGGAGGAGGAATAGACCCTAAGAGTAGATCTAGCATAGTTAAGCGGAGTTGATCGCACGCCTAGAGATAGGGTGATGAGATTTTACCGGATTAGGGTGAAACCTAATATGAGAGTCCATAGATCGATTTACTGCTATTCTAGGGGGTTATTATAAGAGAACGAGAGTTCCACTAATTAACCTAGGGTTAGACGTTATTCGCTTCGGGAGAGGGTTTAATATACGTTAGGGAGTCTTACGGATCAAACTAAGTGAATAAATCGTATGGTTCAGTGTTAAATAACAAGTGAAGTCTAGGTGAATTCTTCCTGAAGGTATCATCGTAATCAATTAATTTTTCTTCAAGTTATTTCCCAATTCGTTCTTTTTGTCTTTGTGTCTTTAGCTTAATAGTCTTTAAACTAGATTAAATAAACAAATCACTCCATATTTTAGGCTAAATAATAAAAATAAAGTTAGTATTAGTACTTTTAGTTCCTTTAGGTTCGACAATCCTGTCTTGCCTAAGCTATACTACTGTTCGATAGGTACACTTGCCTTAAGTTGTTGTCAGAGTTAGTTTCCAGGTTTGATCATTCTCTTTATAAATTTTAAAGCTCTGATTTCAGCGATCAGCTATGAATTCCACTATTATAAGTAAATATATGCCATATATAAGTTGTATGCCTAACATGACAGCTTTTAGCTTTATTACCAATTGAACTTAGACTTTCAGTATATCAAAGTATATGAGTTGCATACACATAGTCAGTTACTTACTTAGGATTGAGGTAAGTCACAATATGAATGTCACAAGTTAATAAATCCATAAACAAATCTAGTATATATTCAACTTGGGTCTTATTTGATGTATTGTTAGTCCAAACAATCACATCTATGCTTATTTTTCTAGGAGTCATCCGCTCGATACCCAATACAAGGTATCTCCTTAATTGGATTTGATGGACAACATAATAGTTATTTGAATCAATTTGTTCAATTTTGATTCTAAGATCATGGACCATTTAAATTACTCACTAACTTGCATCATGATCCGACCACATGATGTAACTTAATATTAGTTAAACGTTAGGTAATCAGTGACATAATATTTTCTTATACATTTTACTTTTCGTGCAAAATCCATTGAAGAAACATACAAAAGATAATAATATAAATGGTAGAATTTTATAAACCACATTATTCAAAAAATTACAAGCATTCATGACAAAATAACTACATTAAGAGCACTATATCCCAACAGTTTCCCACTTGCCCTAGTGAAGTAGGTGAGCTACATTTTACTTACTCATACCCTTTACATGTTTCTCAAAATTCTTAGCCACTAAAATCTTGGTAAATGGATCCACAAGGTTTCTCTTAAATGTGGCTTTAACTATATCCACTATTTTGTCTGTCATTGTCTCTTATATAATGTGATATTTTTGATCAATGTGATTTGTCTGTTTATGATTTTTGTTCCCTTGATGTTAGCTATTGTCACATTGTTATTGCAATATAGTGTGATAGCTTTTTCCATATCAATTATAACTTTGAGATCTGTTAAGAACTTTCAAAGCCAAACTGCTTCTTTTGTAGCCTCAGAAGCAACCTCATATTTGACCTCCATCATGGAATCAATATTACAACTCTACTTGACACTTCTCCATAGTGTGACTCCACTGCCTAGGATAAAAACATTGTCTGATGTCAATTTCCTTGAATGCTTGTACGTTTGGTAGTCAAAACCCGTATATCTAATAGGAGTTAAATCTCCTTCAAAATATATAAACATATAATCTCTTATTCTCTATAAATACTTGAGTATATGTTTGACTGTCTGTCAATGTCTTGAACCAAGATTCGCCTGATATCAACCTACCAAACTTACTTCAAAATAAATATCTAGATGTGTGTATAATATAACATTCATGAGACTTTCTATTGCCAAAGTATAAGGAACCTTTCTCATATGCTCTTTTTTTTTTTTTTAACTATCATAGGATAATCCTCCAAAGAGGGATGGAAGCCCAATATAAAAGGTGCATATGTTAGAGTATGCCTAAAGATTAATCATGAGATAATTGTAATCACATACTCGTTTTACCTTGTTTGTTAACATAAAACATTGCCATTGTTATTTCAGTTTATTTTTCTGTGTGTGTAAATAAAATGATTAATAATAAATTCTTGATAATAATATGATTATTCTTAAAAGGTCCTTAGTAAAGTATTATTGTGAGCTTGGATAATAATAATACATTGAGACTAATGTGTAGTTAATTGATGACAAAGTGTTGTCATTGACATAGGAATATCAAAATCAATACATGAGTATGTGTTAGAGAACAACATACTGGACTGGCCTGCTGTAAGTATGTTTCTTGGATTATTATGTAATAATGACAACATTACTCAAAGTGATAACTATGTATATGATCCTTAGACTTGAGATCATTATAGTCGCTTATGACAACATTACTCAAAGTGTATGTAACTATGAATATGATGAACATAAGATTTATCCCTCCTACATAATGAAAGCAATATCTTAAGCTACTTGATGGAGTGAGACTAGAAATGAATGATCATACTCAAATAAGTTGATATGAGATACCATACTTATTTGTTTATTGTAGTCTACTCAAAATATCAAGAAATACAAGATTGGACTATACAAGTGTGACTATTTCATGATTTGTGCCCAATCTAGATATAAAGGATAAAAAGATATAATAAACGAAAAATTTATCACAGAAAGGTTCTGCTGAATCACGACTTCTTGTAACTTGTGTAGCAATGATGAATTGCTAGATGCCACTCATTGCTTGTAACATTAAAAATGTTTTAGTATTATTACTAACATTATAAGAGCCTATAGGGTCACACCCTATGGTTGAAGCGAACAGAATCGAAGCACAGTTGGCATTGTGTTTAGTTGTCACATGAATTAAATTAAATTAATTTAATTTGACAGTTAAATATTAAACACATTATATGTACAAACTTGTTGTACACAAATAGAGAACATAATTAAAATTAATATATGAATTTGATTCATTTAAAATATTAATTGAATATAGTTTATGAAATTATTAAAATAAATAGTTGTAATAATAATTTCGATCAAATATAAAAAATATGGAAGTTAATATTCTATTAGAAAATAATAATATTTTAATATTTTCCATATGTTTCTCTAAAAGGAAAAAGAATAATTTTGTTTTTATTATGTGATATTGAAGAAAACGAATAATATCCCATATAATGTGTATGTTATCAAAGAAAAAGAAAAAATGTTATCAAAGAAAAGAAAAGAAAAGAAAAAGGTCTAGTAACCAATTTTTAACTATTCTCTTTGAATGGTTCAAGAGAGTTTTTGTTGTTCGTTCTTTTGACTAGGTGGACTACGTAGAGGCCGAGACAGTTTTGTTGCGGCTTGGGATCGGCATTGCATGGAGATCAGATCGAAAAAGTATATCTTCAACTTTGTTTCAACCCGATTCGTTTATCATACTTGGATCCATGGTTGTTGATCGTCAAAATTTTTTTCCGTTGCATCACAGGGCGTAGTAGCATTCCAACAACCCTTCTTTAAATCGACAATAGCAAAATGTTCTAATATCCTATCTATGTATGAAACTTGTAATAAATGTATTACTTTATTCTTTCGATCCTTAAGTATTCAAATTCCTAAAACATAGTTGGCTTTACCCAAATCCTTAATGCTAAACAGTTGGGTTAACCATAATTTAACTAATAAGAACACCTTACATCATTTCAAATGAGTAGAATGTCATCGACATAAAGAATAAAAAAACTATCTTTCCACCCACAATACTTTTGTAAATATAAGATTCATCAATATTTTGCTCAAATCCAAAAGCTTTGATCAAGCTTGCCTGAAGATAACAACGATAACTTTTTAGTGTTTAATTTATGTTTTAAATTTGATTTGATAGAAACACATAATTAGCTAATACTATTAACAATTAACTTTAATCAAATCAACCTTAAAACCCAAATTAGATCACACATATTGGACTTATTTGACAAATTAAACAAAAATTTAATAAATTCATAGTTAACATTAAATTTCTATTAACAAAA
This sequence comes from Gossypium rotundifolium, assembly GCA_025506655.1. Taxonomy (NCBI): domain Eukaryota; kingdom Viridiplantae; phylum Streptophyta; class Magnoliopsida; order Malvales; family Malvaceae; genus Gossypium; species Gossypium rotundifolium. The sequence continues at coordinate 13,056,300 of CP106728.1, read as the reverse complement.
TCAAGAAAAATTCCAATATAATAATAGTAGCAGTTAACTTTCATCAAATCAACCTTAAAATTCAAATCAAACATTAGAAATTTAACATCATTACCTTTGGGTACCAAAATATATAACTTTTATTAAATACAAGTGCAATATTGGACTAAAAATAACACAAGTATCACATTAAAAGTCAAACTCGAATACCAAATGATATATTAATCCATATTAAAATGCTTTATATGCTAAGGTTTGTTGCATTATATGGTATTTATGTATTTTAAAAATTAAAACAGTTGGGTAATACGAAAAAAAGTAGGGTAAACTACATTAGTAGTCTCCAACTATGTTTTTTTTTCTTTTTTGGTCACCCAAGTACGAAAAGTTACAAATGATCACCCAACTATTCAATTTTGTCACCCAACTATGAAAAATTAAAATAGTACTGCTACAGGCAAGATCTGAGTGTTTGGGGTAGCAGGTGGCATGCCTGTAGCAATGGTAGGATCATACAAAGGAGTGGATAGGGGGATGTTAAGGGAGGCCATGAGTTATGTCAGGCTTTAAAAGGGTAATAGTTAGGTGGTTCGTCATCTAGGTGCTGGAAGGAAGTTTTTGGTTCAAAGGAATCTCAATATTGGCAGGATATTTGCCATTCTCTAAGAGGAGTTGGCAAGATTACCAGACATGGCAGGGTTAGAGGAGTTGAGAGCTGTATCTTTTTGAATCTGAGACATTTTTGGTCCATGTTCATCGCACCAATTATTGATACAAAGTCCAACAAGATAGGAGACAGTGGTGGCTTTATGTAGGTCAATTTACCTAAAGAGGCGAAGAGCTGGACAAGAGAAGAGGGTAGGTTGACTGAGAATGAGAGTAAGAAGATCTCTTCAAAGTAACTTTAGGGTTTCAAAAGGCTGATCTTTTCTTCATTGTTGGAAGAGTATTTATAAGAAAGGTCCTATTGTCCATTTTGTTATGTACTCAATCAGTATGAGGTAGTTATGCCTAAATAAACTATTTATTACATTGAGATCATGTTCACACTTGAAAGTGGGTGGTCTTAGTATCAGAAGGATATCTCTCCCTAAGTATGGGCGAGTGACCAACCAAGATATTGTCTTAGGTGGAGTCAAAAGGGAAGTCAATGCCTTCTATCTTGTCGACATGTGTCCAAGTAGCGAAAGGGTAAAACAATTTAAAATTTCAATTAGATATTAATTTGTTTATGTACGAGCCCATTTGCCCGGCCCGTTTTGCAACAAAGCCAACGAGGCCCAGCAAGCCCATTTTTTTTTCTTTCCAAGAAGCTAGGGTTTCGAAACCCTAGCGCATGCAAGTCTAGGCCACTTGCCTTTGCCTTCCGCCACTCGCCTCCACTTGCCCTCTGCGCCGACTGAAGTCACGCCCACCGCCCAAAGACCGCCTTCCACCGCCTCCGACTGCAAACATTAAAAGAGAATAGATGAAAGTTGCAAAATGTAAAAAAATGGCTATATAAGTCGATTTAAACCAAGATAATAGGGGTTCTTTTTTTTCTTCTTTTTGATCAATAAAAAATAGAAAGAGGAATATTAAGCAAAAATATTGGCAAACACAAGAACAACGAGATCCGAACACTAAAAGAAAGAGATCGGAACATCAAATAGAGACCTAAAAGGTGATTTTTAAAACTCTTAAACTTCATTTCTTACTACAAGTCCTTTTTTCACAGAATATACAAAATATATATAGATAAACTCAGTAAAAATATAAAATAAAAAAGGAAGCAAAACATACCATATGAATTTTAGGCCATCATGACGGCCAAGGCCATGACGGCGACGATCGGTCGAAATCCCACCGGACTCCCCCTGCAGAGAAAAAAGAAGAGAAAGGAAATTTTTTTTTAAACTCTCGCCACAAATGATTTTTTTTCAGGGTTTTGGGCCTTATATAGCCCCTTAAAATGACGTCGTTTTGGGGCTGGCTTTTAACCCCCAAAACGACGTCGTTTCACCTGGTCCGACCCGAACCCGACCCGCTCTAGATAGGATCCGCGTGTTTTTTAAGCCAAAGGGGAAATTGCGCTACTGGCCCTTCCGCATTTTTGTGTTTTTAAAATCAAATTTTTAGTTATTGTAATATTGGCCCAGAAATTTCACGCGATTTGCGATTTCATCCTTCCCTCAAACGCTGCGTTTTACTCACTAGGAAAAATTGCCTCTTTGGCCCCCTCCTTTTATGCGCGTGTTTTTCTAGCCCCTGAACCTCTACTTTATTTACAATTTGACCCCAAACTTCCATTTTTAATGCAATTTAGCACTTTTTTAATTATTTTACAATTTTTGTTATTATTACCATTATTTAATATTCTATTTTATTATTATTATATTTACTATATTATTATTATTATTATTATTATTATTATTATTATTATTTCTATTATTATTTCATTATTATCATTTTCACATTATTAGTACTACTATTATTATTATTTTACTACCTTATTATTATCCTTATTATTTATTATTCAGATAATGATATATACCTTTTCTTTATCGTTTTGTTTATCGATTGTTACTATTATCATATTATTATTATTATTATTATTATTATCATTATTATTATTATTATTATTATTATTATTATTATTATTATTATTATTCTTATTTACCTTTTTACTATCATTTTACTATTATTGCTATTTAATTACTATTTCTATTGCTTTATTTTTGTATTATTACTTGTATACACTTACTATTATTATTATTAGTATTATTATTTATGTCTATTTATCGTCATTAATTCGTCAATATTACTATTATTTCTTTTCTCGCATAACAATCAATTTTTCCTTTATTATTTGTCACATCGGTTTACCCAATGCATCAAGTTTTCAAATAATTCAGTATAAGGGTTTGAGAAAATCGTGCCCTAACTTATTGGGTTTCGATTTTTCTCGTTCAATCTTAATAACGAAATACCTTTTCTTAAAGTCGCAATACAAGTTTTAAATAAAATACTTGTTCCCGAAAATTCGAAATGTCGCGCCCTAACTTACTGGACTTGACATCTAGATACTTCGGATAAGTTTATCCAAAAAATAGAGGCAATATTCCTAATTTTGATTCTCGAGAAATCAAGCCCTAACTTACTGGGTTCTATTTTCTCGTTGGACAAATGACGGGAAATCCTTTTCAAATATAAAACCAAGTTTTAAAAGGCGAGCTTAGTTTCGGGAGTCTAAAGTATTGTGCCCTAACTCACTGGACATGATGCTTTATCTCTTCGAAAATAAGATAACCTTAACGTCCCTTCTAATTCCTTCAATTTTGTGGAAATAAAAGTATCATTTTTTGAACCATTTCAAAGTTTTCAACATTAGGACATCGATCAATCAATTTGGTACCAATTTTGGGCGACGAGGGTGCTAACCCTTCCTCGTATGTAACCGACTTCGAACTCATTTTTCAATTTCAGTAGACCAAAATTATTGTTTTGATAAATCAAACTGTTTATTAAAAATAACAATTTTACGAGGTGGCCCGATCACACCTCATCAATAAAGATCGGTGGCGACTCCCTTCTTTTTATTTTTTTAAAAAAAACCAAGTCAACCACATCGTTTACTATTTTATCAAAAAATGGTTACGACAGCTTGGCGACTCCACTAGGGAATCGAGGGTCAGGCCATAGATTGATTGATTTTGTCCTTTTGATTAAAATGGTTTCAAAAAATCATGCTTCTTTTAATGCACTTTCAATATTGGGTCTCGAAAATACTTTGGCATTGCATTGCATGACCGTTGCGGTCACATCTTTAAGTGGGAGCGAAGCTATGCCTTCGTGAGGTTTTCACCTCGCATAGGCTAGTGGATCGCCGGATACATCCGTACCTATGTCTTCGTGAAGATTTCACTTCGCATGGCCATAGGAAATGTATTCCTCGAACCAACTCGGTCCGTATAAGCCTATAATGGGTGAGGGTCGAGGAATCTGCTGGTTCGGGTACCTTGAACTTTAGCACTCAACCACATGTAAAGAGCCTAAGAACCCATCCCGAGCCGAACAATGTCGAACTTTAGTAGTTACCCAGATAGACGTTTGTGTATTTTACATGCTTTATATCTCATTATGTGGTACTAATTGATGATGTTTTATTTCCTCTGCATATCATTTCCATTTTTAAGAGGCATCGATTCACGGTCCATTTCTGAGTTAGGAAGCTGGTTATGGAAAGCGAATTCCTTGATAAGGTGGAGGACAATGTGGTTGTCCGCACCTGGTCAGAGCAAAGCCAATTAGAAAGAGGGGACAACTTAGCTGAAGGATATGTGTCGGAATTACGGGATTTCACCAATATCAGTGTCACGCAGAATGAACTCCAAGAGTTAAAAGAAATATGGACCCAGTAGGATGACGAGGCAAAGCAGTTGTTCCATATTACCTACGGCGATCTACCATACCTGCTTGATGTCAAAATAGATAAGCACCTATTCCGAGCAATGACTCAGTTCTGGAATGCTGCTTATAGCTGTTTCTCATTTAGGAAAGTAGATTTGGTTCCCACGATAGAGGAATACACGACCTTGCTACGTTGTCCGAGAATTCAAGTTGATAAAGCTTATTCCAAAGCAGTTAATAGCCCGACTTTTGCTAGGAAATTGATGAATATCATGGGAATGAGCGAACAATGGGTTTTAGCTAGAATACAGAAGAAAGGCGGGGGTAAATACATACCTTGGATATATTTGAGGGACCTGATCCTAATGCATCCTGATGCAAAGAAAAAGATTGATGTCTTGGCCTTGTGTATTTACGGTTTGGTAATCTTCCCAAAAGCTCTAAGACACATTGATGAAGTAGTTACTGATTTATTCAGCCGATTAGACAAATAGGTCACGCTTGTTCCCGCTATCTTGGCTGAAATGTTCAGATCCTTGAATGCATGTCAGAGAATAGGTGAAGGTAGATTTATTGGATGTGCGCAGTTGTTATTGGCCTGGTTCCATAGTCATTTCTGGAAGGTGGATAAAGTGTCTTATCGATTTTTGTTGGAGAATTGCTCCCCGTTGAAAGAGATAGTAGCTACGCCTAGGAGAGAAGATGTGTCTAAAGAAAACTGGATAGCGCTCCTCTAAAACCTTCAAGAAGATGACATCGAGTGGAAGGCTCCTTGGATGATTCTCGATAAGGTCCTTTATCATTGTGGAAACTTCGATTGGGTTCTTCATCGGGAATTTGGGGTACCACGATATGCCCTTTCTTTGGTCCTAAGACAAGATAGTTCAAGATAGTTTGTACCAACGAAATACGGGCTAGCTCAATGCGAGTTCTCATCTGAAGGGGAAGCTATAAGAAAAGGTTAAAGAGATCTCTAGTACCGGAATCGATTCATAGAATGAGAAGATTATCCGTAGGCCCGAGGACGACCTCAAAATACAGTGAATAGAGGGCTAGAAGAATCAATGATAACATTTTCGAGCCAAATCCAGAAGGCGCCCGATCGAGAAAAGAATGCTTGCGAGTGGTCCTGTCAGAATTAGAGATTGTGAAACAAGATTTTGAACAGATGAGTTCGGAACTTGGAAAAAGGATAGAAAAGCTGGAAGAAGAAAAGATGCTCCTCCAATTAGAGGTGGACGGTCAAAAATCAAAGGCTGAGAAACTTAAAAAAGAAAAATAGAAGGTAGAGGAAGACCGAGATAACTTGAGGATGGAATACAAGAAGATGCGTCTGACAATAAAAAACACGGGATTAGGGAAAACTTCGGAGCAGTGGCAACAAGAGATCCGAGAGGAAAAAGCTAGAGATAGCAATTGGGAGAGAAAGTTTCAAGAAATACAAATGCAAAAAAAAGAGAGAAGGGCATGACAGAAAAGCAAAAGGAGAAAAAAGGGACTAAAAGCTAGAATAGCTGAGCTTGGGCGGTCTCTACACCACTATCGAAGTCAAGACTCAGAAAACAAACTGAAGTCAAGCTTGAACAGAATCGAGGAAATGAAGGGTAAGGTTGAAGAGTTAGAATCGGCATTACACAGTAGTGAGCTCCGGATTGATCTTCTGGAAAGGAGAGAAAGGTGTTGGGAGGAGGAGCTTTGCCATTCTTGTGAGCAAGTTAGAAGCCGAAACTACCTCATGGGTGAAGCAATAATCCAGATTCGAGAGGTAGCTGATCACCTATAAACTTTGGTCAAGGCGACATATTGAGCGTGAGATATGAGCTACCGCCGGGTCATGATCAGGAGCTAATCTCCTTGCTTGGGAAAATCAAAACCTTAGGCCTTAGGGTGAAAGCATAATTGTAATCTGCTTTATGTAAAGGGTTTTGCCTTCTAATAAAGTTTTCTAAAATAAAGTTGATTAGAATCGATGTCTTATTTCTACATTCATGCATTTGCATTGCATCATATTACATGCATTTAAGTTTATAAAAAATGGGCCTAATTAGCTAAAATTATCAGAAAGAGAGAGAGAGAGAAAAAAAGTGAAAGGGAAAAATTTGAAAGTGGAACATCACTACGGAATGTGCGCTAAAACCAAGAAAATGGATCAAAGGTTTGAACAATTCCGGAAAGAAATGCAGGAACAAATGCAAGAGCAAATGTTAAAACTCCAGTAGGAAATAATGGACCAAATGTTGGAGGCCCAGAGGAATATGGTGGTCCAAATGGCCCAAATGATGAACGGGGCAATGGATAAGGGGAAAGGCCCTATGCATCCGGTCGAGTAAAGAAGTGAAGGCATCCCCCCGGGTTTTACCCCGCCACATGCAAGAACAAGGCTTGAGGAGTATGTCCTAAGGCCACCAGTTGCGATTAGGCCCTAACAAGGGCAGAACGACGCTAGACTTCTCATGAGCTTCTACGCAGGCTTCGGATCCTAACCAGAAGATAACCCGGCCAATCCTGTTGTACCTGATTTAGATATGATAGAGAAAATAGGGCCGAGAAAAGAATCTTCAAGGTAGTTAGAGGATCGTTGCAAATGGCTGGAAGAAAAATTCAAGGCGCTCGAAAGTATCGATCAGCATCATGGGATTGACGCAAAAGATTTAAGTCTGGTTCCGGATTTAGTACTGCCTCATAAGTTTAGAATGCCTGAATTTGAAAAATACAGTGGGACTAGCTGCCCGGGAGCCCACATCACCATGTTCTGCAGGCGAATGGCTGGCTACGTGAATAATGATCAACTCTTAATCCACTATTTCTAAGAAAGTTTAGTGGGCATATTGCTAGATGGTATAACCACTTAGTCAGCCAACATTAGTTCTTGGAGAAACTGCTCAAGTATTTCTAAAGCATTACACCACGTTACGGACATGGCACCGGATAAAATTACTTTGCAAAGCATGGAAAAAAGACAAAATGAAAGTTTCAGACAATACGCGCAAAGGTAGAGGGAGGTTGCCATGCAGGTCTAATCACCCCTCTTAGAAAAAGAGACTACCATGCTCTTCATTAACACCCTGAAGGCCCCTTTCATAACTCATATGATAGGGAGTACGACTAAAAGCTTTACCGAAATAGTAATGACGGGAGAGATGATCGAACATGCCATAAGGAGCGGCAAGATCGAGGCAGGAGAAAGCGCTAGAAGGGCCACTCCTAAGAAGAAGGACGGTGAAGTAAATAACGTGAGCACACACAAGGCGATCACGGTTAATCGGTCAAAGACAATCACCTCTGGACAATAAGGTCCGACATGATAGGAATCAGGAACCAGACCGAATGCTGAAAAAATTCAATTCACGCCAATTTCAATAACGTACAAGGAGCTATACCAGACCTTGTTCAACGAGCATATTATGTCCCATTCTATTTGCAACCATTGCAACCTCTATACCCTAAGTGGTACGACCCTAACGCTCAATGCGATTACCATACAAGGGTAGCGGGGCATTCGATAGAGAATTGCCTCGCCTTTAAAAAGGTAGTCGAGAGGCTAATAAAGATGGAGGTTATAACACTCGACGATTTGATAAAAAAGGGGAACCCACAACCCAATCACGAGGGTAGAGGGGTAAACACGATTGGTGAGGAGGTGGTGAAAAAGATCAAGAAGGACGTCACGGAGGTGAAAACCCCATTGAGAGTAGTTTGGGAGGAAATGACAAAGAGAGGATTGACAGATTCAGATCCTGCGAAAAATATGAGGTATATAAAGAACTACTGCAAACTCCATAAAATAAAAGGACACGAGATTCAAGAATGTGCCCAGTTTAGAATCTTGGTGCAAAACCTTATGGACAACAAGAAACTGGAGTTTTATGAAGAAGGAGTAGAGGAAAGGAATGTATGTGTGACCGAGGAAGAATTGATAAAGCCTGGAGTCAATTACTCGAGAATCATCATCTCGCGAAATACGAAAGGTGCGGTGCAGGGAAGGCCAAAGATTATAATTCAGAGACCTGCTTCTTTTCCCTACAAAGATAGTAAAAAGGTACCCTGGGACTATAATTGTAATGTGATGATACCAAGGACGGAAAGCTCCACTAGCATTTCTAAGGAAGTCAAGAATGAAGGGTCCTATACGCGTAATAGAAAGCGGTACGACCCTAAGAACAAAGGAGCAGAACCAGTGAAACCAAAGACTGTGCTGACTGGGCAGAAAAAGGAACCCGAAGCCCCTGTTAATGAACCCGTAAAAGAGGAGGAGGCCAAAGAATTCTTGAAATTCTTGAAACACAGCGAGTACAGCGTGATAGAACAGCTGTGCAAACGACCAACTCTTATATCCTTGCTAGCCCTGCTGTTAAGCTCAGAAGTGCACCGTAAAGCACTGATGAAAGTATTGATGAAACTTATGTTACTAAAGATATATCCGTTAATAAATTAGACCGTCTGGTTAGTAACATAAGTGCTAACAATTTTATTTACTTCAGTGATGATGAAATCCCACAAGAGGCATGGGATCAACAAAGGCCTTGCACATAACTACTCGTTACAAGGGATACACTCTGCCAAGTGTGTTAGTAGATAATGGATCAGCTTTAAATGTCTTATCTTTGGCTACATTGAGGAGGTTACCTATAGACAGCTCTCACATGAAAGTATGTCAGAACATAGTGAGAGTATTTGATGGCACCGAAAGAAGAGTGATGGGAAGAATGGACGTGCCATTATTGATCGGGACGTGCCATTATTGATCGGGCCTAACACATATGAAGTAGATTTTCTAGTCATGGACATCAAGCCCTCTTACAACTACTTATTGGGAAGGCCCTAGATTCATTCGGTAGGAGCTGTGCCCTCGTCACTGCACCAGGAACTAAAGCTGGTAACAGAAAACTGACTGGTAACTATAAACACTGAAGAAGACATCATAGCAACTGTTACTAATGAAGCGCCATATCTAGAAACAAGTGAGGAGGCCGTTGAATGTTTCTTTTGATCCTTAGAGTTCGTAAATGCTACTTTCATCTCGGAGGGGAATGAAGTCCCGATGCGTAAGCTATCCAAGACCACGAGGATGGGCCTACGAATGATGATCGGAAAAGGGGCTCTACCAGGAAAATGATTGGGCAAACATCTCCAAGGAAAGTTCAGATCCCGATGTTGAAAGAGAAGAGAGACCGTTTTGGCTTGGGTTTCAAACTACATGCAAAACAAATGAGGAAGGAAATAGAGAAGAAATAAGAAAGGAAAAGGGCAAGGTTGAACGGAGAGGACGTCAAATGGGAATCAATGACATTCTTCCACATATCCCGTACCTTCGTGTCAGAAGGAATAATCTACCCGGAGAATCTTTCTCACATCAATACCATACACGACGAGGAAACCGATCAAGGAAACCTATTGAGCATTCGCCCGTACGAACCTGGAAGCATTCTGAACAATTAGACTGCAGAGGAATTTCTTGTAATTTTTAGAGATTATACAGAGTAATATTCAGAACGCACTCATTGTTTTAAGCCTAGAAACAATGAGATTTTTTTGTGAAACAGGCTCATGTTCAGATATTTTGTTCCAATGAAATGCATCTTTAATTCTAACAAATTTTTTTTCATTTCTTGTTCCCATTCATATCATGTGAATAGTTATCCTTCAATTCATTTATTCTTTGTACATCCCTTGATACCCATCACAGGTCTCTAGCCATCAATGATATAAGCAATGATACTACAGATTCAGAGGTCCGTTTTGAGCAAGACATGTGTTTAGAGGAATCTCAGGATTTTGAAAATGACAGAGAATGTGACTTGCCTCTAGATTTGTTGAGAATGGTAGAGCAAGAAGAAGAACATATCCTACCACATAAAGAGTTAGTGGAAGTGGTGAACCTGGGAGAAGGACAAGAAGTGAAGATTGGAGCTTGTATCACGGCAGAGACCAAGCGAGACCTCATCGAGTTACTCCAAGAATTCAAGGATGTATTCGCGTGGTCGTATCAAGATATGACCGGATTAAGTAATCGATATCGCGAGACACCGTTACCCATAAAAGAAGAATACAAGTCCGTCCAACAGAAGCTTCGAAGAATAAGACCGGATGTTTTGTTAAAAATAAAAGAAGAAGTCGAGAAACAATTTAACGCCGGATTTTTACAAGTGGTTAAATATTCGGATTGGGTGGCAAATATCGTCACTGTCCCTAAGAAAGATGGGAAAGTGCGAATGTGCGTAGACTACAGGGATCTAAACAAGGCTAGCCCGAAAGATAATTTCCTGTTGCCTCACATCAACACCTTAGTAGATAATACGGCGGGCTATTCGTTGTTCTCCTTCATGGATGGTTTCTCAGGATACAACCAAATAAAGATGCATCCTGAAGATATGGATAAGACAATATTTGTAATCATGTGGGGGACATTTTGCTACAAGGTGATGCCGTTTGGGCTAAAAAATGCGGGAGCGACATATCAGAGGGCCATGATAACCCTATTTCACGACATGATGCATAGAGAAATTGAGGTTTACGTTGACGATATGATCGCCAAGTCCCGAACTAAAAAGAAACATGTGCAGGTCTTAAGAAAACTATTCTTGAGGTTGAGGAAATTCCAGCTAAAACTTAATCCAAAGAAAGTGTACCTTTGAGCTCGATGCGGAAAGTTGCTCGGATTCGTTGTCAGTAAAAAAGGGATTGAGGTTGACCCAGACAAAGTCAAGGCCATACAGGAGTTGCCTCCACCATATACCCAAAGAGAAGTTAGAGGTTTCTTAGGAAGGCAAAATTACATCGCTCGATTCATTTCACAACTGACTAAGAAATGTGACCCCATATTCCGTCTTCTTAAGAAACGCAATTCTGGCACGTGGGATGAAGAATGCCAGAAGACCTTCGACAAAGTAAAGCAATACTTGTCTAATGCCCCAGTATTGACACCGCCTCATCCAGGTAGTCCGTCATCCTTTATTTGACAGTGCTCGATAATTCAATGGGATGTATGCTTGGTCAGCATGACGATTCGGGAAAAAGAGAGAAGGCAATATACTACCTTAGTAAAAAATTCACTAAATGTGAAACAAGGTACTCGCCAATTGAGAAACTATGTTGTGCCTTGATTTGGACAACTCGAAGATTGAGGCAGTATATGTTGTATCATACAACATGGCTCATCTCGAAGCTAGATCCTCTGAAATACATGATGGAGTCTACCGCTTTGAACGGAAGGATGGCCAGATGGCAGATTCTGCTTTCTGAATTTGACATAGTCTATGTGAACCAAAAGGCAATAGCGGACTTTTTAGCCAGTAGAGCCCTTGAATATTACGAGCCTTTAGCCTTCGATTTCCCTAACGAAGATTTGATATATGTGGCAAACACTGGAGAGGGTGCCTCAGAAGATCATCCTTGGAAGCTGAATTTTGACGGAGCATCAAATGCCGTGGGCAATGGAATTGGGGCAGTTCTGATATCCCCAAAAGGAGACCATTACCCATTTGCTTGCAAACTAGATTTCGATTGCACTAATAATATGGCTGAATATGAAGCTTGCATCATGGATCTTTGCACCGCTATCGAACGTAAAATCAGAGTATTGAAAGTGTATGGAGATTCTGCCCTTGTAATCTATCAACTTAAAGGGGAATAGGAAATCAGGATTCAAAGTCGGCCATCTACAAAAGATTGGCCCAAGATTTGATCGAGAGTTTGATGACATCACTTTTCGTTATTTACCCGAGACGAAAACCGATGGTTGATACTCGCCACCTTAGCCTCCATGGTCCGAATACGAGAATGAGGAATGAGGATATGAATGAGCATTCATCGGATAACCCATTGCTACAATATTGAGGAAGAAGAGAAAACTGGCCTACCATGGTACCACGATATACTGCGGTACGTGAAAAATCGTGAGTACCCGGACCAAGCAACTGAGAATGATAAAAGGACGTTGAGAAGACTAGCTTGTGAATACGTCCTGGATGGAGAGGTCCTATACAAGAAAAGGAAAGATCAAGTGCTGCTGAGATGTGTGGATGCCGCCAAGCTAAGTTAATCCTAGAAGAAGTCCATGAAGGCGTCTGTGGAACTCACGCCAATGGTTTCATAATGGCCAGACAAATAATGAGGTTTGGATATTATTGGTCCACTATGGAAGGAGACTGCATCAACTATGCCAAAAAATGTCATAAATGCCAAATTTATGGAGACAAGATTCATGTGCCTCCGTCACCTTTACACGTTATAACTTCCCCATGGCCATTTTTCATGTGGGGCATGGATGTCATTGAACCAATCTCACCGAAAGCTTCAAATGGGCATCGGTTCATCTTCGTGGTCATCGACTACTTCACCAAGTGGGTAGAGGCCGCCGCATATACTAACGTCACTAAGTCAGCGGTCAGTCGGTTCTTGAAGAAAGAAATTTTTTATCGATATGAAATGCCTGAGAGGATCATATCAGACAACGCATTGAACATAAACAACAGTACGATAGCAGGAGTTTGCAGCCAATTCAATATTAAACACCACAATTCATCTTCGATCGTCTAAAAATGAATGGGGCAAGGAAGCGCCAACAAAAACATCAAAAGATAGTGGGGAAGATGATCGAGACTTACAAGGATTGGCATAAAAATTACCGTCAAGGCTTATGCTTATCGAACGTCCGTCAGAACTCTATATTGGGCAACGCCTTTCTCATTGGTCTATGGGATGGAGGCAGTTCTACCTATTGAAGTGGAAATACCTTCTCTTCGAGTATTGTCAAAAGTAAAGCTGGATGAAGCTGAATGGATCCAGGCTCGATATGATCAGTTGAACTTAATTGAGGAAAAGAGATTGAGGGCTATCCGTCACGGTCAGATGTACCAAAAGCGAATGATGCGAGCTTACGACAAAAAGGTTCGCCCAAGGGAATTCCATGAGGGGACCTCGTGCTGAAAAAGATCCTTCCTATACAAAAGGATTACAGAGGAAAATGGATGCCGAACTGGGAAGGACCGTATGTGGTAAAGAAAGCTTTCTCGGGAGGTGCACTGATTCTGACTGAGATGGAGGGAAAAGTTTGCCTAATCTCATAAACTCAGATTCAGTTAAAAAATACTTTGCTTGAAATGGAAGAGGCCAAGGTGAAAACCCGCAAAGGGCACTTTGAGACTTCAAAAAAAAACGGAGAGGCCAAGGTGAAAACTCATAAAAGGGCACCTTGAGACCAAAGAGCTTTTGAGTTGAAAACTCGAAAAGGGTGGCTCAAGTTTTGAATGGACACATCGCGATATTGCAGCTCCAGAATCAACAGAAGAGGAAGCATGTTGTATATCGGGGCATCGACAAAATACTTTGAATCTTCTAAACACATGACAGGCTCAAAGCAGTCTTCTTGAAGTTTGTATATAGAAGCCCAATTGGCGATGTCTAGGGCATCTGATCCATGTTGTTTATTTTACTATTTTTGAGTTCTTTTCTCCGTAAACAAGGGGATAGGTCCCCGATCAATTTTTCTTTGTTTCATAGATAATTCATTTTAATTCTCTTTGAAATCGACCTACTGTTACCCATCATTAACATGCTGCATTGAAACAACAATTGATGAACTAACAATTTCACAAAGGAAAGTTCCACGTATTACTTCAGAAATCTCTAGATAAAACATGTAACCGAGACAGGATAATTCTTTTTTTTAGAATTTCCACGAATAGGATAAAGACACTAGAGAAAGGGGGTCTTAATGGAGACCATTTCTTCAAAGTTCCTCGACCGATTCAGTAATTGTGGCAGGGTAAATAATGTTTCTTGGTCACTTAGAAAAGGTATGACAGGCCAATTTTCGATAAGGAAAGATTCAAAAACCCCTAAATTGCTGAGGAACGAATCCAAAGCAAACCAAGTTGGGTATTCTTCAAGTAGGAGTTGTGACTCCCGGGGAAGACAACTGAAGTCAATGCAGGCCCGTATTTCGAGGCCTAAAATGGGCTTTGAAATTTCTATAGGGGCAAGTCATTCATGCAAAAACAGTTACTGCAAGGGAAACGAAGATAAAACCTTGACAGATAAATGAGTGATAACACCTTGAATAGGAATCATACTCATAACATTTTAACTCATTCCAATCATGGCATCCTAACCATCAGGCATGAGCATGTACTCATTCTGCAGGTTATGTCCTTAAAAGGACACTATAGGAACAGATGAGGGAATGGCAGATTTGACCTTCCTGAAGTTACAGGAAATAGATCTAAGATATCCGTATGGTGGTCCTTGGGTTTGCAGGGATCAGATTGAAGGTAGCAGATTTGACCTTCCTGAAGTTGCAGGAGGCAGATCGATGATATCAATCTGGTGGTCCTTGAGTTTGCAGGGATCATATTGAAGATGGCAGATATGACCTTCTTGAAGTTGCAGGAAGCCAATCGAAGACATCAGTCTGATGATCCCAAATTTGTAGGGATCAGGTTGAAGATAATAGATTTGACATTCCCGAAGTTGCGGAGGCGATCAAGATATCACCGTGGTCCTTGAGTTTGCGGGATCGATTGAAGATAGCGATTTGACCTTCCTAAAGTTGCGGAAGCGGATCAAGATATCGGTTTGGTGGTCCTTGAGTTTGCGGGATCGATTGAAGATAGCAGTTTGACATTCCGAAGTTGCAGGAAGCAAATCGAAGACATCACCGATGATCCCGAGTTTGCGTGGATCGAGTTAAAATAACAGACTTGACATTCCTGAAGTTGCAGGAGGCAGATCGAAGACATCAGTCTGGTGATCCCTGAGTTTGCAGGGATCAGATTAAAATAACAGAGTTAACGATTCCTGATGTTGCAGGAGCAGATCGGATACAAGTCTTATCTCCATAAAGTCGCAACAGAATAAATTGGAGCTACAAGTTCTATCTCTCCAAGCGCGGAGAGGGATCAAAACAACAAGAGGCGGTGGATTGGAATGAGGCTACTTGAATAATAAGAACACTAAATGAGTCAAGTCTTAGCAAGGCCGGGCAAAAATGGTCACTTTTGAAAGTCTTTGCTCCATTCTCGCTACACGACAATGAGCAAAGAGGAGCAGCTGTACGAGCCCATTTGCCCGGCCCGTTTTGCAACAAAGCCAACGAGGCCCAGCAAGCCCATTTTGTTAAAATGGTTACTATTTTATCAAAAAATGGTTACGATAGTTTACACGTTAAAAACATGCATAGTAGGAATGTGGATTCAATTATTTTGTTAAAATAATTTCACAATTGTTTTAAGTGAACTAAGTTGTTAATAATTAAAGTTAAAAGATGTAATTTGATTAAATCAATAGTTTATTCTTATTTGAAAGTTGAGGTTGAGTTTAAAGATTTATTATGTAACTTATTTAATATACACGACACTTATTGTTACTAAATAAAATTGCAAGTTAAAATCTCTAGTAATAATGATTAATTTAATTTTTGTCTCATATGGGATAAACTTAAACTTTTGCCATATGTTTTTTTTAATTTTTAATAATTAAAGCAAAAATAGAAGACTATGTGTCAAAATTAATAACGGTTGATGGGCTAAATTTATGATTATACCTAATTTTTAACAAATTTAATGAGAAAATCGAAAAATAGGACCAATTTTAAGCAAATAAAAGTAGAGGGACTAAATCCACACAAATCAATAAAAATAGGGACTATCTTCAAAATGTAACAATTTAAAATAAGATATTACTAATTGTTGCTTGAAAAAAACTTTTTAGAGAAAATTAATTTGAAGAAAAAACATTGTTTCTAGAAAAGATTTTACATCATTAATTTTTCATTCTTCCTAATTTCCTAATTTGCAAACAAATTAGATGTTTCCAGCAACTGATTTAAGAATCTATGATATATTTGTACCCACAAAAAACCTATATGATATTTTTTATGAGAACAAATTAAAAAGAAATTATATTTATCTAAAAAGCATAAAATCACACAAACCTAAGAGATAAAGAGAAAGAAAGAATTAACCAAAAAATGAAAAAAACATTATTTGGTCCTAAAGGAAACATGGGCGTCGTCTGTCTGACCAACTCTTGCTGGTCTGCTCTGGTACTCCAACTCCTCTTCATTTCTTGTGCTTCCATTCTCATTTCCTTCCACTTTCGACATACCTTAATCATATATTTGTTATTGTTTGTTTTGGCAGGGGACTTGGAAGAAACCTTCGTCGTTTTCCGTGAATTTCAATTCAAATTTCTCCAAGCGGAGGGTCATCAAAGCTTTTTTCTTCGATCCCAATCAAGTGCCCATCCTCAATCAAGCTGTTAAGGTCCGTTGAAACATTCTTTTGCATTTTTAATTACCTAAGAATTTCTTTTTGTTTACAGTTCATCCATGTGGTGTGTTCTTGTAATTCTCGATGTTTGGAGTTGGACCTGATTCTGGATTAACTGATAATTACTCTGCTTGCTTTCTTCTTTTTTTTTTTTCTTTTCATTGGAATGGATTTTGAGGTTTTGAATCTCTTAAAAGAACCAACTCAATTTGCTGTTTTATTCGAGTTGGATAATAAATTGGCTATGGAGAGATATCCTAACTTGCCAGTGTTTTAGGGAAACTACGTGAGAGCTAAAACAGAAATTAGGGGCAAAACAATAATCAAATGTAGGTTACATATCTAGGTATTTTTCAATTTTTAAATGGCGGAAATGATTGATGAACCACTTTGGTTACTAGGAGCCAAATTGCATTTTGGTCTCTCTACTTAGAAAATAGGCAATTTTGTCCTTAGATCAAATAGTAAACTGGTCTTTCTATTAAAAACTCCGTCCATTTCTATGGATAAAAATTGATCTCTATACATCAGCATGAAGTAAACATGGCACATTAGGTGCTATTGTCTAACTATTCCTTCAACCACACTAGATTTTAACAGTACAAATGAATAAAATTTTTAATAGAAATGATCAATTTGTTTTTTGATCTAACCTATAGACTAATTTGCCCAGTTTTTTAGTAGAGAGGACAAAATGCAATTTGACTCCTAGTACAACTTCCTCCGTGGTACTTTTACCACCACTTCCGGTAATTGCCAACCTTCTTTTAATTTGGAGGATTCTTACTTCACTTTTACAGCCTTCCTTTTCAACCTTTGTAGGACGAATGACATCTCGAGTTAGGGAATATTTCTTGTTCCTTATATTGTTCTTCTTATGTAATCTTTGTTACATTTCATAGCAATTTTGGTCTGTTGTCTGCACTTTGATTTAGGCTTTGGAAGTGTTTGACTTTGATGATGAAAGGCCTCTAGAGTAATCTGCTGGCATGCTCTGGATTCAAATAACTTGCTTGTTCATTCTGATCAAACGTGGTTTTTGTCAAATGTAAAATGCTAGTTCCTGAGTTATTTCAAGATTGGATATATCAATTAGGGGACATAACAAAAGCATAGAAAGGAGTTCGGATTGATTATATTTGTAACTAGCTGAGGATGATTAACGTCTATGCTCCAACTCAAGGGAGAGTGTAACAAAATCTGTAGAATTATGTAAATAATCCTGGGCTGATCCACATAAGGATTATATAGTTGATATTTAGGGATTTAAGTTTTTGGTTTCTTTCCTTGGTGTAACCTCTGTAAGTTGGGTATATACCTCACTTTTGAGGAGAATAATACACAAGGGTACTTTTTTCTCTACTTGTGTCGTTTACTGCAAAGAAAGAGAGGATAAAATTGGCAATGGTGCACAACGAGGGTTTTACATATTATGAAACATGAGTGAAATTATAAGGTGCTTTGTACATTGCCAAAAGGAAGATGTAATTTGTAAGATGCAAATTAGGGGAAGATACCTATGTTAGAATGGGACAAAAAACAAAAGAGAGAATGTTTGGAAACTTTGGAAGACTTCATTTCTATTGAGTTGTTGAGGCTATGGTCCCAATGCAGAGCGATGGTGCACTATAATCTGTCCGGCCAACCTAATTTAGTTGGTTGAGTTATTGGATTTATTTTGACTAAATAAACTTTGTTTTATGGCTTTTGGACCTTATTTGATAAAGTTTCAAAGTTTATTTAATAATTAAAAAAAATAAAAAATAACCAATAGCTTTTATATAATATTTTCTAAAAACTTTTTATATAGATATTTAAAGATATTTTCACCATTTTAATATAAAATATTTATTTTTACATCATTAAAAAATTTAAAATAATTATAAAATAAATAAAAATAAATTTTAGTTTCGGTAATATGGATTTTTAACTTGTATTCCATAAATTGTTCATATACTTCGATTCAGGCGGGTTTTTGATTTTTCGATTTTTCTTAGCCCTAGCATTTAGTCCTCTTGAGGAAGCACCCACTCGCTCTCGCACATACTGGAGAGATCAGACTGTCTTTAGTTTAGACTTTAGTCCTCGCGTGTAAGGTTTAAATAGAGATGGCAATAAGGCAGCATGGGGTGGATTTTGCCCGGATGGTAGATCGATAAAGTCTAAGTGGAAGCTTGTCATGGTTGTATTGTCTAAACACGTCCTAAAAGAACTTCTGAAATGGTCATTGGTTGGTGATTTCTTTTTTCACTTTGTGTTTCATGTTAAAATGTAATGTAGGTTATATTATCCAAACTCGGTGTTAATGCCATGGATTTCTTGTTTAGGAGCCAGTAGCCTTCATGGGTGGGATGTTTGCTGGGATTTTAAGGCTTGATTTGAATGAAGAGCCATTAAAGGAATGGGTTGCGAGAACTGTGGAAGCCTCTAACATCAGTGAGGATGATATTTCTGAAGGACTCCAGGAGGAAGAAGACACCCCTCAACAAATTGAGATTGATTGAAACCTAATCCCTTGTTTGCAAAGTTGTTCCATAATACCGCAACCTTACTCTTTCTTATATCTATGGTATTATAGTGTATTTGACTTGTATCAATTCTGATTTATATATAAGAATAATAAAGTACTTTAACATTTATAGTCCAAAAAATTTATTATTATTATTTTTCAAAAGGGTGAAAGATCTTGAAAAGACTTCAGTAATTAAAGTTTTATATTTATTTCGGAAAAGAAAACACAACATAAAATAATAAAGTAAATAAAATATTTATAAAAAAGATCTCTTAAGAAATAATTGATTCTCCTAGATTTGTTTTTGACAAAAATAGTGCTGTTTTTCCTTCAAAATCTAAGTATTAAATTACATTTTTAATTTAATTAAGAATAAAAGAGACTATTTAACAAAACAAAAAAGTGTGGCTCAAACATTATATTAGAACTGTTCATAGGTGTTATCCATTCTTGAAGGTTGGTTCGAAAGCTTTGAGTAAATCTTTTTTAGCCCAATCCAACTTGACTTGAAGTTAGATATTTATTATAAATATTATCAATATGAAAAGTTTAAATATGTTAAAAGTATATGCACTATTTCAAAATTTAAAATTTAATTTTTATATTTTAATTTTGAGACATTGAATTTTATATTTTTTAATTTAATTTTTTTATCTTCTATTTAATATTACCATTAAAGTTAATCGATAAAGGTAAATTAATTTTTTAGCCTTCAACGCTTATAGTTTTTGGTCAATTTAGTTTTTATCCTTTCAAAGTATATAAATTGTAAAAAAATATTTTTATATTTTAAATAAAAAACATAAAAACTAAAAACTTGTAATTATTTAAAATTAAATTAAAATATAATTTCTTTAAAACTAAAAATAAACAAAAAAACTCTTTAAAAATAAAAAATAAAAAATGATCTTAAAAATATAAACCAAAATTTCAAAATTCAATGTTATCTAAACTGGACCGAATTGGCTAGTTAGATTGGGAACTAGTTGTGGTATTGTTCGGTGAGAAGTAAAAATCGGTTAATCCTCGAATTGGTATGAACTTGTTGAATCAAGCTAAAAAATTAATTGAACCAACAATTGAATCAATTTTGAACTAGCTTGACTAATTGGTTTCCAAAACGAGCCGTTCGACCGGTTCAAAGTAAATATATTATTAAAAATTTTAAAAATATAAAAATAAGTTCAATTGTCAATTCAACTGATTTTTTAGTCTACTTCAACTAGTCTGTATCGGTTCATGGGTATACTATTTTATTTTTGTCTTTCTTTTAATTTTTAAACTTTTTTAGCCTTCATCGTTTATAACATTTCGTCAATTTGATCTATACTCCTTAAAAGTATGTTTTTTTAAAAAAATAAAATTTATTTATTTTCTTATTTAAAAAAACATAAAAATTATAATTTTAACAAATAAATAATAAAAAAACTTTTTAAAGTAAAAAATAATAAAAATAAATAAAATGATTTTTTTAAAATTCTAAAATTCAATGTTATTTAGATTGGATCGGACCTGTTGGATCAAGAACCAGTTAACGTATCGGTCCTATGAGAGATAAAAGGCTGATTGACCCAAGAACCAATACAAATTGATTGAACCATGCTACAAAACCAATTGAATCAAATTTTATATATTTTTAATAATTTATTTATTGTGAACTAGTTGGACCTATCATTCTAAGAACCACGGTTAGACTACATCAAAATTGGCTCAATCAATTTTTTTAGTTCGGTTCAATTTCTCAGTTTTTGCTAGTTAGGGAAGAAACTCGTGATTAGACTCGGGCATAAGTGAAATAATTGCTTTTTCTCTATTCATTAGAGCATTGAATTGGGATCCAGAAGAGGACTAAGGAATGGTTATTCCTGGTCCAGTTAAATTAGAGTGTTAAACAACTCCGATCCTAATCTACAATTCATCCAAACCTTTGTAATAGAATGGAATAGTAATTCAACCCAACCAAACATACTGTTAATATTTACGCGCTCCTCCTTATATCCTTCTCTACCAAAACATGATATCCATCGCTAGATTCTTCCCATGCCTCTCCCCTAACCATAGTTTTGAATTATTACTGACTTCCTATATAACAATTTTTTCTATTCACAAAAATATTTTGTATTATGATCTTGTTATATTTTTATGATTAAAAGGAAAATATAGATAAAGTAAATATGTATAATTTTATTATTAACTACTATATATTATAATTTTTACTTGGTAGTTTTTTTTTTTTTTACTTTCCATAATTTACAATATTTTATTTTTTGCTTGGTATATTTTCTTGTTAGCTAATGCATGGTTACTAATAGAGGTACTCATGGGCCGGGTCGGATCGAGCTCAATTAAAAAAGTAGGCCCATTTATTAGGCTCAGGTCTAGTCTGACCCAGATAAAAATGTTAAATCTCGAGCTTGATCCGACCCCTCTTGTATTAATTTTTATATTATATATGTAAGGCCCAATTTAGCATTTGCACTCCAATACCAAACATTAACCAACAACCAAACGGGCCAAATAGTCCAATAAACAAGCCCAAAGTTTTAGCCCAAAGATTTAACAAAAAGCAGGCGGGGAACCTAGCAAGAACCTTCTAAGGCCAAAGAGCCTAATCCTCGCCTCAAGATCGTGCGCGCCTCCAACTCAAGTCGTGCGCATAAAGACTCTACAAAGCAGAAACAAGAAAGCAAAGAGAGGGGATTCGGGATTTGATTTTGTTCTATTTTTAGGGGTTTTTTTTAGGCTATAAAAGGCCGAAGTATATGATGTAAACGGGGGGTTTTTTTATATAGAGAAAAAAGCAAAAGATACGAATACAAAAGCAAAAGGCAGGTTACATAGGAAATACACAAGGGAATATCCCACAAATTTTTCGAAATATCAACATAATACCAGTAGAATCGAGCAAACTTTTGGCGAAAATAGGTGAATATTTGAATAGAAAACAATTTTCGAAAGTGATTTGTGCAAATCTCTGTTTTATATAGTTTTTTTTGTTAAAAAAATTTCGAAAAAGAAGAGGGGAAGAAGCTTACCAGGCCATCGGCCTTGCGTGCTCGAGATCGGTTGTCGGATCGGCGGTGACGTGGTGACGTTGGGAAGGGGTTCAAACCTTAAAAATTTTTAATAGAAGAGGGTTTTGGTTTTTCATTTTTGAAGCAGAAAGGGGAAATGAAGGAAAGGTTTTTTTTTTTTTTTGCTTTTAAAACATAAAACGCACGATCGCATGTGGATTTGTGCAAGTTTACCCAAAATGGGTAAATTGTGCATTTGGTCCTCCCTTTTGCGTCCCTGTTTTGATTGCATCCCCTTTCAGTTTTCTTCTATTTTTTAAATTTGCCCCTGAATTTTACACACCACTTCAATTTGGTCCGCGTCCAGGCACGCCCTTTTAAAATTTGGAATATTGGTGTTTTCAGTCCTTACTCTCTAACGCGAATTGCAATTTAACTTTTTTATTTTATGATTCGTCCCCAACTTTTATTTTCAGTTTAATTTCGTCCTTTGTTCACCCATTTTATTTTATTTTTTCCAGATTAATTATTTCTAATATTTATTATTATACTTACTGTTATATTATTATTCTTATACACAAAATTATTGTTACTAATCACATTTTCATACTCCTTTTTTTTATCGTTTTTATATTACTATTTATTATTATTTTTCCTTTTTCCAATATTACTACTATTATTTCTAACACTATTTTATACTATTACTTTTATTATTATTAGTACTACTATTATTTTATTATTTTTCTACCAATTCTATTGCTACTTCTATTACTTTTATTATTGGTCTTACTTTTGTTCATTTAGTGCTACTTTTTTGTTATTACTATTAAATTTAATATTATTTCTATTCTTATTATTCTTATTATTTTATTTTATTTTAAATTTTTTCGTTATTATTATTATTACTACATATCATTTTTTTCCCTATTATGTTATTATTAATACTTTTTTACGTATATTATATCTATTACTATTATTTCTATTATTGACACCATCACTTTTAATATGGTTACTATTATTTTATTATTATATTCATTATTATGCTTATCTTTTTTTTTTCTATTCGTTAGTTTCATTAGTAGTAGAATTATTACTTTTGATTCATTTGTCATATTATTTATTGTTATCATAATATTATAGTTCTTTCCCCATTTTTGCATTCATCGTTATTTATTCCTTATTATTAGCGTGTCGACATTCTCACATTTTTTTTTGTTTTTATCAAAAATTCATAAAAGGGGTTTCGTAAAGGTAATATTCCGTGTTTGGAAGTTTGAGAAATCGTGCCCAATTGTGCTGGGTTTCGATTTTTCGTTGTCTAGATGACTGAATATCCTTTAAAGGATTTTGATTGCGTTTTGACAAAGGTAATATTTCGTGTTTAGAAGTTCAGGAAATCGTGCCCAATCGTGCTGGGTTTCGATTTTTCATTCGTCTAGATCACTAAATATCCTTTAAAGATTTTGATCATGTTTTTGGAAATAAGGCAATGTTTCGTGTTTGGAAGTTCAAGGATTCGTGCCCAATCGGTGTGGGTTTCGATTTTCTTGTTCGTCCAAACAACTAAATATCCTTCAAAGATTCTTTTATCGTGTTTCTTAAATAAAGGCAATATTTCATGATTGGAAATTCAAGGAATCGTGCCCAACCGTGCTGGGTTTCGATTTTTGGTTTGGCCAAATAGTGAAATATCCTTTTAAAATTGCAAGACAAGAATGTTAGAAATCATGAAATGATCTTAATATCGATAGTTTGAAACATCGTGTCCTATCGTGCTGGATGTGGTATTTCAACTTTTCGGAACAAGAGAGTTTCGATATCCGATGTGAGTTATCTAAACATTTTTAAAGATTCATATTTTAAAATATTTTCTAATTTTCGATATTAAGGACATTAATTAATCAACACGGTACCAATTTTGGGCGTTGAGGTGCTAATCCTTCCTCGTATGTAATCAAACTCCGAGCCCCTTTTTTAAAATTTGAGACCAAAATATTTTCTAAAGTGACCCAATCACACTTCAAAAATGATTGGTGGCGACTGCTTTTTCTTTTAAAGTCGGCCCGCTTTCCAATAAAAATGGTTCCGACTGACTTGGCGACTCCATTGGGGACAAACTATAAGAGAGTCAAGTAGTAAAATTGGTTGATTAATGTCCTTTGTATCAAAAATAAAATTTTTTCGCTTTTCATTTGCATGAGTCGTGTGCGTCATATATATCGCTTTGGTTTGAGACACATAGAATATTTTGCATTCATATTGCATGACCGTTGTGGTCAAACCCTTAAGTGGGAGCAAAAATCTATGCCTTCGTGAGGTTTTCACCTCCGCATAGGCTAGGAGGCTGCTTCCGGGATACATCCGTACCTATGGTTCCGTGAGGTTTTCACCTCCGCATGGCCATAGGGAAATGTATTCCCCTAAACTGAACTCAATCAGTATGAGCCTATAATGGGTGAGGATTGAGGAATCTGCTGGTTCAGGTACCCTTTCTTTAGAACCAAACCACATATAGTGAACCTTAAGAGCCCACCCTAGGTAGAGCCATGCTAATCCTTAGTGGCTACCTATGTAGTGGTTAGACATTTTTTCACTTGCTTTGGTTACTTTTATGTGATACTAACTTGTTTTATTTTGGTCATATTTGCATGTCATTTCATACTTAAAAGGCATCGATTCCTGTTTTAATTACTAAGTTAGAATGCTTATTATGGAGAACGGATTCCTTGATAAAGTAGAGGATAATGCGACCGCAGATATGGTCGAGAAGACACGACTTGAGAAGGGGATAGTCTAACCGAAGGGTACACATCAGAATTATTAGACTTCACTCGCATCAGTGTGACACAGAATGAGCTACAAGAACTAAGAGATATATGGGCTGGTTGGGATGAAGCAACTAGGTAACTTTTCTACTTTAATTATAGTGATCTACCCTACTTACTCGACATCAGAGTGGACAAACACTTGTTTCGGGCTATGACTCAATATTGGAATCCCGCTTATAGCTGTTTTACGTTTGGGGAAGTGGACCTGGTGCCTACCGTGGAGAAATATACGGCTTTGCTTCACAGTCAAAGGGCTCGGGTCGACAAAATTTACTTCAAGGCCGCTAATGCACCGGCTTTTGTAAAGAAGCTGATGAGTATCACTGGGATGAGCGAACAATGGGTTATGGCACGGATTCAGCAGAAGGGTGAAGAGAAATGCATTCCTTGGGTAAGCTTGAGAGACCTGATGGTGGCACACCCAGATGTTAAGAAGAAAGTTGACATTTTCGCCTTAAGTATCTATGGTTTGGTAATTTTTCCCAAGGCTTTAAAGCATGTAGATGAAGCAGTTATTGATTTGTTCAATCGTCTTGACAAAGGGATTACGCCGGTACTAGCGATTCTTGCCGAAACGTTTAGATCTTTGAACTCGTGCCGGAGAGCAAGTGAGGGAAGATTCATGGGATGCGCACAACTATTGTTGGGGTGGTTCCATAGCCATTTTTGAAAAGTAGATAGAACTTCTTGTCGGGTTTTTTTTGCGAAATACTCCCCATTAAAGGAGTTGACAGCCGCGCCAAAGAGAGATGACATATCAGAAGAGAACTGGATCGCACTTCTTCAGAATCTTCAGGAAAAAGATGTGAAATGGAGAGCTCCTTGGTTCATTCCTGATGAAATCCTCTACCGGTGTGGGAGTTATGATTGGGTTTCTCTGTTAGGGATCTGGGGAGCCATTGGGTATACTCCTTTGCTCGTGTTAAGGCAATACCAATCAAGACAGTTTATACCAGTAACGCATGGGTTAGCTCAGTTTGAATTCTCGTATAGTGGGAATAATTATAAAAAAAGAGTTCGAGAAGTTTCTGATGCATGGAAGTAGATTCACCGAATGAAAAGAGTTGCTATGGGTCTAATGACAACCCTCGAATATAATACATGGCGGAGCAGGAGAGTAAACGATAATATCCCAGGGCCGACACAAGATGCTGCTCGATCGATAGAGGAATACCTGCAAGTAGTCCCTTCTGAGTTGGAGATCATGAAGCAGGACTTTGAAAGTAAAAATTCAGAGTTCGGAAAAAAGATAGAACAACTGGAAGAGGAAAAATGAATTTGATGTTAGATATTGATATCCAGAAATCAGAGGCTGAGAAGCTGAGGAAAGGAAAAAGGAAGGCCGAAGAAGATTTGGATAGCTTGAAGACCGATTACAAGAAGTTGCATCTATTGATGAGGACTGCTAGGCTGGGTAAAACATCAGAACAATGGCGTCAAGAAGTTCAGGAGGAGAAGACCAAGGTCGACCAGTGGAAGAAGAGATTCCATGGGGTTCAAGCACAAAAGGATGCCCTGAAAAAGACTGTGGGTGAGAGCCAAAGCGAAAATACGATGCTAAGAGCTCGAGTAGCAGGATTAGAGAAGGCATTATATCAAAGTCACAACTCGACGGTGAAGTTGGAATCAAGCCTAAGTCAGATTGAAGAGTTGAAAGGAAAGGTGGTGGAGCTCGAAACGGCGTTGCAAAACAGTAAGCTCCGGATCCAACTATTGGAGGCGCATAACCAAATGAGGAAAGAATAACTTCAACGATCTTAGAACCAAGTCAGAGAAAGAGACTACCTTATGGGCGAAGCTGTGACTCAGATACGGGAAGTGGCTGACCATTTACAAACTTTAGTGGTTCAGGCTGATGTGTTAAGTATAGTATATGAGTCAACATCGGATCGGGGTCGAGAGTTAGCTTCGCTTCTTAAAAAAGTTAAAACTTTGGGCATAAGGGCTAGGTCGTATATGTGACTCTGTTTTATGTAAAGGATTTTATTTTTTTCAATAAGTATTCTAAAAGAAATTGAATCAGAATCGACTCCTTTTATTTTTGCATTCATTCATTTGCATTACATTTCATGCATTGGCATTGCATCACAACATTTGCATTAAATATCATAAGACAACCCTATTAACTAGAGGTCATACTATAGTTATCCTGGAACACCGCTATTACACTCGAAAAAAGACGAGAGCAATGGATCAAAGGATGGAAAGGTTAGAGCAGATGCAAAAAGAGATGCAAGACCAACTGCAGGCTCAGATGTAAGAGCAGTTAGCCAAGATCCAACAGGATATGAGGGATCAAATGCTGGAATCCCAGAGAAGCATGATGAGCCAGCTAACACAGTTGTTGACTGGAGGGCCTGAAAACGAAAAAAGGCCTATGGTCGATACTGGAGAAGATAATGAAGATTTTTCTTACCCTCCAGGCCTAGCCCCGACAAGTTCTCAAGTGCAACCACCAAGAGTGTCGGTCAATATCAAACCTCAATTACCAATCCCAGATTCAAGATCGTAAACTTCCCCAGCTCGAGCTCCAACCCGAAGTCAATTTGGTAAAACCAATGGTCCTGCATCATGAGGTGGCGAAGGGGAGAAAGTAAAAGCAGAGCTTCCAAAAGAGTTCAAGATCGATGCAAATGGTGGAGGAGAAGTTTTGAGCATTGGAAAGTCTGATCACCAATGCGAAGTGGATGCTAAGAAGTGAGTCTAGTCCTGATTTAGTACTTCCTCCAAGTTCAAGATGCCGAGTTTGAAAAGTACAACGGACTAGCCGCCTCGAGGCCCATATTACGATGTTCTATCGGAAAATGACAGGATATGTCAACAATGACCGCTTGTTGATCCACCGCTTCGTGATAGTCCGATTGGTCTGCGCAAAGAAATGGTACAATCGGTTGAGTTGTACCCAGATCAAATCATGGAGAGATTTGGCGCAGCTTTCATGAAGCATTACGGCCATGTGACCGATATAGCATCTGACAGGATCACGTTGCAAAACATGGAGAAAAAGTCAAGTGAAAGTTTCAGGAAGTACGCCCAAAAATGGAGGGAGGTCGCTACACAGGTCCAGCCACCGTTACTAGAAAAGGAAATGACCATGCTCTTCATCAATACCCTGAAGGCACCTTTCATTAACCACATGTTAGGGGGCACGACTAAGAGTTTCACAGACATGGTGATGTCAGGTGAGATGATAGAGAACGCGATCAGGTGTGGGAAAACAGTGGCAGGAGAGAGCACAAGAAAAGCGGCGCCGAAGAAAAGGGAAGGTGAAGTAGGAAATATAAGCTCGAATTATCCTAAACCCATTACTATTACCCAACCGAGAGCAGTAGCTGTGGGCCAGCAGGCCCGACCAAGACAAGAGCCCAACACGAGGCAGAAGACTGAGAAATTCCAATTTACTCCTATACCTGTGACGTATAAGGAGTTGTATAAGACTTTATTCGATGCGCACGTCGTGTCCCCATTTTACTTGAAGCCGCTACAACCTCCATATCCTAAGTGGTATGACACAAACGCTTAGTGTGAGTACCATGCCGATGTAGTAGGTCACTCGATAGAGAACTGTACTTCATTCAAAAGACTAGTTGAGAAACTTATCAAGGCGGGGGTGGTAGACTTCAATGACCCACCTGGTGGAGGAAATCCGTTACTCAGATAATGGGGTAAACGCGATAGTTGAAAACATGGGGAGGAGGTTCAAACAGGAGATTGCTGAGGTCAGAACCCCATTGAGAGAGGTTTGGAAAGAAATGCAGAAAATTAGGTTAGTTCTGCAAGAGAATGTGAACAGATCTCAAGATACAAGGAGCTACTGTGAGTTCCATGACAATAAAGGCCATGAAATCCAGCAATGTAACGAATTCAGAGCCCTAGTACAAGGGCTAATGGATAATAAAGAGCTGGAGTTCTTTAACTTGATGGAAAGAGAGGACGTATGTTCCATGTATGAGGGTCACAGAAGGATCCTAAAGTCAATCACCCACTGGTGATTATCACACGGCCAGAGGTCGACGAGGCCGGAGTGAAGGTGGCACCGAGGGTCAAAATTAAAAAACCCGTGACTTCTCTTTATAAGGGTACACCGATGGTTGTGATCAGAAGACCCGTAACTCCTCCTCCGAGGATTATAATTCAAAAACCCATGACTTTTCCTTATAAAGATGACAAGAGAGTACCTTGGAATTACAATTGTACTGTGATAGTTTTCAGGAAAGAGAGTTCGGCCAGCACACTCAACCTAGAAGCTGGGTTCTCTATGAGAGATGAGAAGACAGGACCACTGGTTAATGAGCCAGTAGTAGAGAGTGATGCTAGAGAGTTTTTGAAGTTTCTGAAGCATAGTGAGTACAGTGTTGTGGAACAATTACACAAGCAACCGACACGTACATCAGTACTGGCTTTGATCCTAAACTCAGAGATACATCGCAGCACACTAATGAGAGTGTTGAATGAAATTTATGTTGCTGAAGACATTTCGGTAAAAAAACTAAACTGCCTCGTTAGTAACATAAGCACAGAAAATTTCATTTCTTTAAGTGATGATAAAATTTCGCCAGGGGGCATGAGGTCTACCAAGGCTTTACACATTACTACCCGATGCAAAGGGTATACATTACCGGGGGTATTAATCGACAACGGGTTAGCACTGAATGTCTTCCCCTATCTACACTAAACAGGTTGCCAGTAGACAGCTCTCATATGAAAATATGCCAAAATATAGTAAGAACATTCGATGGTACCGAGAGAAAAGTAATGGGAAGGATTGAGATACCCCTCCTAATCGGGCCAAACACGTACGAGGTAGACTTCCTCGTAATGGACATCAAGCCTTCGTATAACTGTTTATTAGGGAGGCCCTGGATCCACTCAGCAGGGGCTATGCCATCGTCGTTACACCAAAAGGTAAAGTTGGTGATAGAGGGCCGGTTGATCACCGTAAATGCGGAAGAGGATATTATCGCATCCGTTATCAGTAATGCACCGTACATAGAGAATGATATGGAGGCTATAGAGTGTTCCATTAGGTCGTTGAAGTTTGTAAATTCAACTTTCATCAGTGAAGGAAGCAAGATCCCGGTGCCCAAACTCTCTAAAGCAACAAGGATGGGCCTACAGTTGACAATAAGAAGAGGAGCACTGCCCGGAAGGGGACTTGGAAAATATCTCCAAAGTCCAGTCAGAGTGCTAGGATTGGTTGACAAGCATGATCGCTTCGGTCTGGGCCATATGCCAGATGTCGGACAGAGAAAGGAAGAGCTGGAGAGGAAACGTGAAAGACGAAGGGCAAGATTGAATGGTGCTGGGATTGAGTGGGGTTCAATGACCTTTCCCCATATATCTAATACATTCGTGCCAGGAGTAATTATTCATTCAGGACAGGAGGACATGAATAAGGAAACAACTGTGGACATGATGAGAGCTTCAAACATCAATGCAGTAACTGAAGAAAGTCCGAGGAAAAGGAACTTGAAAGGCATTCGCCCCTACGAGCCTGGAAGTGCTCTGGACAACTGGACTGCGGAAGAAATTCATGTAGTTTTTAGGACTAAAATAGAGTAATGCTCAAAACGCACTTGTTGTTTCAAGCCTAGGGACAACAAGATTCTTTTGTGAAATAGGCTCATGTTCACGCATCTTTACTTTTAATAAAAGTGCATTTTTCTTTCATACAGTGCAGTTATGCTTTTCCTTGTTTTTCATTCCATTCATAATCATAACGCATAAATAAGTCGTTCTTAAATTCATTTTCATTAAATATTCTTTTATACCTACCATAGGTCCCCAGATATCGACGTCATGAGTGACACTGCCATGAACCCAGAATTCCTTTATGAGCAAGACACGTGCCTAGAGGGATCACAGGACTTTACAGATGATGAAGATTATAGTTTATCCCCAGATTTGTTAAGGATGGTAGAGCGGGAAGAGAAGTCGATTCTACCTCACAAAGAGACAATTGAAAATGTGCTTCGGAGGATGGGAAAGAAGTGAAAATCAGACCGTGATAACCCATGAAACAAGGCAGACCTCATTAGACTTCTGCTAGAGTTCAAAGATGTCTTGGCGTGGTCATATCAAGACATGCCAGGATTGGATGCTGATATTACGGTACACCATATTCCCATAAAAGGAGAGTGTAAGTCGGTCCAACAGAAGCTTCAAAGGATAAGACCCGATGTCACAGTAAAGATAAGGGAAGAAGTCAAGAAGCAATTTGATGCTGGGTTCTTACGAGTAGTAAATTACTCAGAATGGGTAGCCAACGTTGTTCATGTCCCTAAGAAGGATGGAAAAGTCCGGATGTATGTAGATTACAGAGACCTAAATAAGGCCAGCCCGAAAGACAACTTCCCACTACCTCACATTGACACTTTAGTGGATAACACGGCGGGTTTTCGTTTTCTCCTTCATGGACAGCCGAGATACAATCAAATAAAGATGCATCCTCAAGACATGGTAAAGACCACCTTCATAACTTTATGGGGACTTTTGTTACCAAGTGATGCCATTTGGGTTAAAGAATGCGGGAGAAACATACCAAAGGGCTATGGTAACCTTGTTTCATAACATGATGCATAAGGAGATTGAGGTCTACGTCGACGACATGATTGCAAAGTCTCGAACGGAAGGGGAGCATGTGCAAGTTTTGAGAAAACTATTTTTGAGATTGAGGAAATTTCAGCTGAAGCTCAATCCAGCCAAATGTACTTTTGGGGCTCGATCAGGAAAGCTATTGGGCTTCGTGGTCAGTGGAAAAAGAATCGAAATAGATCCGGATAAAGTCAAGGCCGTACAAAAATTACCTCCGCCGCGCACTCAGAAGGAAGTCCGAGGTTTTTTAGGGAGATTGAATTACATCGCTCGGTTTATTTCGTAATTGACGGAGAAATGTGATCCAATATTCTGCCTTCTTAAGAAGCACAATCCTGCATTTGGGATGATGAATGTCGAGGGCATTTGACAAGATTAAACAATATTTGTCCAACACCCAAATGTTAATGCCTCCGATCTGATAGACCCTTGATTTTGTATCTGACAGTGTTCGATAATTCAATCGGATGTGTGCTAGGCCAACACGATGAGATAGGGAAGAAAGAAAGAGCGATATACTACCTCAGCAAGAAATTCACCGAGTGTGAAATGAGATACTCGCCAATTGAGAAATTGTGTTGTGCATTAGTCTGGACAACTCGGAGGTTGAGGCAGTACATGTTGTACCACACGACTTGGTTAATCTCGAAATTGGACCCTCTGAAATACATGATAGAGTTGATCGCCCTGAATAGAAGAATGGCCCGATGGAAAATTTTGCTCTCTGAGTTTGACATTGTCTATGTGAACCAGAAGGCGGTAAAGGGGAGTGCAATAGCAGATTTCTTAGCCGCAGGGCGTTAGATGATTATGAGCCCCTTAATTTTGATTTTCCTAATGAAGAGTTGATGTTTGTAGCAGCGACTGAGGAAGGTATCCTAGAAGACCATCCTTGGAAGATGAACTTTGATGGAGAGTATTATCCATTCACTTACAAGTTAGACTTCGATTGCACAAATAACATGACAGAATACGAAGCATGTATCATGGGGATCCGAGCAGCCATAGACCACAAAGTTAAGGTGCTAGAGGTATACGGAGACTCTGCTCTTGTAATATATCAGCTCAAAGGAGAATAGGAAATAAGAGATCCCAAACTGATCAGCTATCAAAAGTTAGTTTTGGAATTTATTGAGGAGTTTGATGATATCACATTCTTTTACCTCACGCGTGATGAAAACCAGATGGCTGACGCTTTGGCCACTCTAGCTTCTATGATCAAAGTGAATGAGCAGGAGGGTATGAAGCCCATCCAAATGAGTATTTGCGAGGCTCCGGCTCATTGTTTCAATATTAAAGAAGAGGAGGAGAGAGATGATCATTCTTGGTACTATGATATTCTGCAATATGTGAAGAGCCGTGAATATCCCGATCAAACGACTGAAAATGATAAGAGAACATTGAGAAGACTTGCCAGCGACTATGTCCTAGATGGAGAGATCCTGTATAAAAAGAGGAGGGATCATGTGTTGCTCAGATGTGTGGATGCTGTTGAAGCTAGGAAAATCCTAGAAGAAGTTTATGAGGGTGTCTGTGGAACACATGCCAACGGGTTTACGATGGCCAGGCAAATCATGAGATTCGGGTATTACTGGTCCACGATGGAAAGAGACTGCATCCGTTATGCCAAGAAGTGCCATAAGTGCCAGATTTATGGAGACAAGATCTATGTGCCTCATTCACCTCTTCATGTTATGACTTCTCCATGGCCTTTCTCAATGTGGGCATGGATGTCATTAGGCCGATCTCACCGAAAGCTTCTAATGGACATCATTTTATTTTTGTGGTCATTGATTACTTCACCAAATGGGTAGATGCAGCTTCATATTCCAATATCACGAAGACGGCAGTTAGCAAGTTTTTGAAGAAGGATATCATATGTCGCTACGGTATGCTAGAAAGGATCGTGGTCTCGACAATGCACTAAACTTGAACAATAGAGCGATAGCGAAAGTCGCGATCGAGTTCAACATTAAGCACCATAACTCGTCACCATATCGCCCAAAAATGAATAGAGCAGCCGAGGCGACTAATAAAAATATCAAGAGAATTGTGGGGAAAATGGCTAAGATCTACAAGGATTGGCATGAAAAGTTACCGCTTGCCCTCTACACCTATCGAACATCAGTTAGAACCTCTACCGGGGCAACTCCTTTCTCATTGGTTTATGGGATGGAGGCAATTTTGCCTATTGAAGTTGAGATCCCTTCACTCTGGGTTTTGTCAGAGCTAAAATTGGACGAAGCAGAATGGGTTCAATCTCGATATGATCAACTGAATCTAATTGAGGAAAAGAGGCTAAGAGCCATTCGCCATGGTCAATTGCACAGAGGCGGATGATCTGAGCTACAATAAGAAAGTCCGCTTGAGTATTTCATGAAGGAGACTTGGTGTTGAAACAGATCCTCCCTATGCAAAAGGACTTCAGGAGAAAGTGGATACCTAATTGGGAGGGACCTTATGTTGTAAAGAAGGCCTTTTCTGGAAGAGCTTTGATGCTAGCCGAGATGGACGGAAAAAGTCTGCCAAATCCAATTAATGCAGACTCAGTCAAGAAGTACTTCGCTTGAAAGTGGGCCAAGATAAAAACCCATAAAGGGGCATCTTGAGTTCAAAAAAAAACTGGAGAGGCCAAAGCGAAAACCCGCAAAGGGCTTTGAGACTAAAGGGCTTTGAGTTGAAAACCCAAAAGGCGGCTCAAATTATGATCAACTCGTGAGGGGCATCTGAGAGTTTCGCTTATATCTGAATTAACAATGAGGAGATATGTTACGCCTTGAGCATCTACAAAGTACCATGGATCTTCTAGACACATGTTGAACTCAGAGTGGTCTTCAATAAGTACATCTGAGAAGCTCGATTGTGATATCAGGGCATCAATACCATTCTTATTCATATTGCACCTTAATAGAATTTATTTTCCTTGTTCAACCCACTCTTCATGGGTTTTTATCCCGAATAAATTTCAGTTTTATTCATTTCTATAGTCTTTTTCCAAGCATTTCACATTGAAGTAATGATTACTGAACTAATAATACTTTCACAAAGGAAGTTTTAAGTATTACTCTGAAAGTCTCTAAATAATACAAGAATCAAATAGGACAATTACTTAGAACTAACCAGCTTAAAGGGCTCGGAGACTTAAGATAAGGGTTTAGCAAAGGCGACATCTTGATTAGTTGTTAGAAGTATCGGTGAACAAAGAAGATATACGTCGGGGTCACCTTAATAAGCAAAGAAGCAATGACCTCAAGTGTTAAAAATGGATCATTCTCATGACATTTTGCATCCATTCATAACATTCATGATACATATGGTTGGAGCATCTTTCATAACATCCTAATCATTTGACATAAGCATAGACCCCATGAAGTCAATTCTACATGTAGGTTCCCCAGAGGACAATGTAACAAAGTTGATGGGAGTTACAGAAGAGTATAGATCTTATCTCTACTGAGCAGGAGTAGAGCAGATCGAAAGACTAAAGCCTTATCTCTATTGAGCAGGAGTGGAGCAGACTAAAGATAGTAGATCCTATCTCCACTGAGCAGGAGTGGAGCGGATTGAAGATAACAGATCTTATCTCTACTGAGAAGGTGAGTAGAGCGGATCGAAAGCTCAAGCCTTATCTCTACTAAGGGAGGAGCAAAGCTAAAGATAGTAGATCCTATCTCCACCGAAAGAGTGGAGCGAATTGAAGATAACAGATCTTATCTCTCTTGGGTGAGTAGAGCGGATCGAAGATCAAGCCTTATCTCCACCGGCGGGAGTGGGCAAAGCTAAAGATAGTAGATCCTATCTCCACCGGCGAGAGTGGAGCGGATTGAAGATAATGATCTTATCTCTCATCGGCGAGGAGTAGAGCGGTCGAACATCAAGCCTTATCTCTATGGCAGAGTGGAGCAAGCTAAAGATAGTAGATCCTATCTCCACCGAAAGGGAGTGGAGTGGATTGAAGATAATGATCTTACCTCTCTTGGCGGGAGTAGAGCGGATCGAAGATCAAGCCTTATCTCCACCGAAAGGTAAGTGGAGCAGGCTAAAGATATAGATCCTATCTCCACTGAGTAGGAGTGGAGCGGATTGAAGACAACAGATCTTATCTCTACTGGAAAGCGGGAGTAGAGCAGATCGGAAGTTTATAGCCTTATCTCCACTGAGCAGGAGGGGAGCAAGCTAAAGATATAGATCCTATCTCCACTGAGCAGGAGTTGAGCGGATTGAAGACAACAGATTTTATCTCTACTGAGCAGGAGTAGAGCAGATCGGAAGTTTATAGCCTTATCTCCACTGAGCAGGAGTGGAGCAGGCTGAAGATACAGATCTTATCTCCACTAAGTAGGAGTGGAGCAGATCGAAAGTAGCAAGTCTTATCTCCATGTATCGGCAATGGAGCAGACTGAAGAATACAGATCTTATCCCCACTAAGCAGGAGTGGAGCAGATCGAAGATAGCAGATCTTATCTCCACTGAGCAAGAGTGGAGCAGATCGAAACAAAATTTCTATACCTCTGGAATGCAGTGGATGGAATAAAGCTACCTGAAAAAGGAAGCATCAAGAAGTCGAGATCCAACAAGATGGGGCAAAATTGGCCCTTTTAAAGTCTTTACCCTATTCTCGTTACACGATAATAAGTAAAGAGGGGCAGCTGTAAGGCCCGATTTAGCAGCCCAGACCCAATACCAAACATTAACCAACAACCAAACGGGCCAAATAGTCCAATAAACAAGCCCAAAGTTTTAGCCCAAAGATTTAACAAAAAGCGGAGGCGGGGAACCCTAGCAAGAACCTTTGCTACCGCCAAATAGTTTAACTCGCCTCGCATCAACTCTAAGTCGTGCATCGCTACAATACCTACAAAGCGAAGCGAGAATCGAGAGGGGATTCGGATTTAATTTTGTTCTATTTTTAGGGTTTTTTAGGCTATAAAAGCGTATATATGATGTAAACGGGAGTTTTATATAGAAAAAAGCAAAAACATCGAAACTCATTTACCACATGCATTGATTCAATTTTCAACTCGGGCCTTTAGTATTCAACACAAATCAGATAAGCCATCCTTTCCTTAAACATTTCGGCAATAAAAATCATGGAAATTGAACTACGACTCATCCGAATTAACCCAAGGATCTCACTATTTTTATATTTCAACTCAATGAATTTCTTTCCACAATTCACTATCACATCATGTGCGTTAACCAATCCATACCAAGAATCACATCAAACTCAAAATGGCAATAGCATGAGATCCGAAACAAGAACCTCTAATCATCAAAGGGCATTTTTACATACTTTGTTTACTAACACATTACCAAATGGATTCGAATTTAATCACAAATTTCGAACTCAATGGGCATGTTCATACTAGGCATTAATTTTATGCAAACATAGGAATGGGTTGAACCGGATTAATCAAAGCAATAACATTAACATCATGAAGAGAAAAATGTCTTAATTACATCGGGAGGATGCCTCTTCACAAATCGAATAGCATAAGTCCTTGGGGTGCTCTAACATCCGATCTCGTTTTGTATCTTAAATGCACTCTACCTTCTCCGGATTTCCGATTGGGCAAATTACATCTTGGATTACCTTTTTTACCATCCGGAACTCTCGAATGAAATGATTCCACCCCCGAAACAACCAACCTCGCGCCGATATTGACTGGATGCGCGACCAATTAAGGACACTCGGGTCTATTATGAATACTACCAACCTTAAATCAAGTGGTTTGAGCTTTTGAATCCATAAATCTTCCACCTTGTTTGCTAGAATACCCCTAAAAATTAGATCTCATAGAAAACTCTCTAGGCCTTTGATGTGGGAAATGACTTGCTCATTCTTTTTCTTAGTCTTGCATCTCAATTCAGATTTACCCTTTCTTTTAATAACTCTTCGCTTTTTCGTTCAACTAAAGCAACAAACTCTTTTATCCTAGAACACCAAGACATGGATATCATCATTGAGCCCATCTTCAAATCTTTGGTGATAGCCTCGAGACACACCTCTCGAGCATAATTCGAGTCGAACAAATTCCGCATAGTCTCCCACATCTTTGTTTTAATTCAAGGAACTCTTTTCTTTTGGTCAATAAACCTCGTGATATATTCTTCGGAACTCCTCGAAAAAATCCCAAGTAACTCTTTCTTTGGTATCTTTAAAGTGTCTTCCACCAGGGTAAGAATCTCTAAAAGTGACACCACATTTAATACACTCTTGGTGTTGGGGATCTCCAAAAACTCATAGTATTTTGAGCCAAAATTCACTTTCTTATCATCATCTTTGGTAGCTAAACTCTTCACCCCTTGTTTTCGATCTTGTGGGTGGCTTTCTTCTTTATTTATTTGGGGAAGCCATGGGTGGTCGTGGATCATGAGGGGGAAGGTCTAACGTGGGTTCGGCAACCCGGCAAACCATTCATTCATAGCTTGGAAGAAGGCTTCGAGCCCCCTCCTACTAACTGCAGGGCCTTTCATGACTATCTTATGGCACCGCCCTCCGGGAGGGGTGTACTACTCTCAATCATCCCACCAGCTCGTTGGGATCCATAACTATAAAAAAAAATATTTTTAAATCCAAGAGTCACACTATCAAAATATAAGTATGGCATGTATAGATAGACTCTTTCTACTAAATATTCTGAGAATCGACTAAACCTTGCTCTGATACCAATAAATGTAACACCCCTTACCCGAGACCGCTGGGTCGAGTCGAGGTTATAGACTTAACTTACTAGTTCATAAAGTTTAAAACTGTCCATCTGCGTCATGTTCACTAAATCAATTATAACTCGAGTTCGAAACCCGAAATCTAGATCCGTAAATTTTTCCTGAAACTAGACTCATATATCTTCTTACTATAATTTTCCAGAATTTTTGTGGCCAATTAGTACAGTTTATTAGTTAAAGTCTCCCCTGTTACACAGTTTGACAGTTCTGACCCTCTTCACTAAAATCAATTATCACATAATATAAAACTATTTTTCCTACACCGTTTCTTTCATATAAAAATAGACTCAATAAGATTTAATTCTATATCTCATGCACAACCTAATTCCATTTATACTATTTTGGTGATTTTCAAAATCACATTACTGCTCTGTACAAACTGTTCCCCTGCAAATACTTACATAATTTCTTTCTAATAATTACCAACTAGGCATTTCATAATGTCCAAAACATGCTCTTAATTAGCCATTTTAATAGCTAATCATTACCAAACATTTACAAGCCAATCTTAAGCCATATCATAAGGTTATACACACAAGATAGCTAAGTCCCTATACATGCCATAGCTTAAACGTCGAGTTACAAAATACCAAGATAATCCTTTGATAGTGCGTAACGATCTCCACGCCTTTGTGATTCCCGAGTTGGCTTGTAATACTATAAAAAAATTAAAGGATGGGAGTACGCATAAAACTTAGTAAGTTTACATGTAAATAAATAGCAACATTCTTAATGAATTATCTTATGTTTTTCTTATCAAGATCACTTAAACTTTTAACTCAATATACTTAAAACTTGTATACTTGCCTTGCCTTTTAACATGAATTTATCTTACCTTACCTTTTTAGCTTGAACTTGTCTTACCTTTACTTTGGAATACTCCTTGAATTTTCCCATTGAACCACTTGGAATACTAAGGATACGCTGTACCTTCCTTATGAAACTTAACCATTGCCATGTCTTGACATGGTCTTACGGGTATCCTTGCCTTATGAACTCACCAATGCCATGCCTTGGCATGGTCTTACATGGGACCTTTGCCTTATAGTAACATATCAATGCCATGTCTTGACATGGCCTTACATGATTTCCTTAAACCCTAATGTCATGACATTTGTATCCTACACATTCCTAAGGTTCAACCGGAACTTTCTAAGATAGCTTTTCCGTCAATTCATACTTGAGTCTTTAAATAATAAATTTATAGAATAAATATGTAAATGCTAGAATTTAACAGTATTAAATGTAAAGTAATAGAATATTGCATTTATTTACCGTAAACTTACCTCAAACAAAATACGATCAACTATATTGATTTAGTCTTCTATCTTTTCTTTCCTCGATCTAACTCGGATTTCGTTCTTCTTGATCTATAATAGCAAATTTAGCTTATTTAATACTCATATTCATCAAAACAGTCCTTAACTCTTAAATTTGGCAAAATTACAATTTTGCCCTAAACTTTACATATTTACACATTTGCCCCAAAGCTCGTAAATTAAACTTTATCCCTTATTCTTATGTTTTATGACATGCTGATCATTTTTCCCTTTATGGCAACATCAAATTCTCACTCTAACTTGTACTTATGAACATTAGGTATTTTTCTTGATCGTAGCTTTTACTCTTTTCACTTAAAATCACTTAGCAAAAGTTGTTTAACATAATTTCAGACTTCAAATTCTATCATAAAACATCAAAATAAACACATTTCACCTATGGGTATTTTTCCAAATATGAACCCTAGCATGAATTATTGATAGAATAAGCTAAATCGAGCTACAGGGCTTCAAAAATGTAAGAACATTAAAACGGGCTTGGAATCACTTACTATGGAGCTTGGAAGCTTGAAACAAGCCCTAGCTATGGAGAACCCTTATAATTTCGTCCTAATGAAGAAGATGAGCATATTTTCTCATATTTTTCCTTTTAATTCATTTTATTACCAAATGACTAAATTACCCTTCATTAAAAACTTTGGTTCTTTCTACCTATATATGTCCATTTTGTCCATGTAATTAATCAACACGGTACCAATTTTGGGGGTTGCGAGGGTGTTAATCCTTCCTCGTATGTGACCTCACTCGAGCCCTTTTTTTAAAATTCGTGGACCAAAATATTTTCTAAAGTGACCCAATCACACTTCAAAAATGATTGATGGCGACTGCTGTTTTTCTTTTTAAAGTCACCCGCTTTCCAACAAAAAATGGTTCGAGCAATATATATATATATATATATATATATAATACATCAAAAATATTAAAAACATCAAAATAAATATTTCCCAACAATTTGAAAATAAATTTTAAAAATATGTAGACTTAAATAATACTAAGATAAATGCAACTTAACAAGCAAATGCCTCTAAAATAATAACAAAATTAACAATAAAATAAGTTTTATACAATATCCAAACAACAACAATAAAATAATAGAAACATAATAGTAAAATGGTAGCAAAATAGGGAGAAAACAATAAGAAAATAACATTAAAAAAAGAGAGCAATTTTTTATCATTAGGGCCAAAAATGCCTTACCTAGGCCTGACCTATTTTTTAAACAGGCCTTATTTTTTTTGTCCAATCCTATTTTTTGGGTTTATATTTTTGCCCAAACCCTCCTATATTTCGAACAAGCCTTCCGAACGAGCCAAGTGGCCCGACCCATGATCAGGTCTAGTTACTAATGCAAAACCAATTTTTTAATAATTTTTTAAAAAAATGGATAAAAATAAAAATTATCAAGGTTGATGATGTAGTCACCGGGTCCGCAACTTCGGTGATTGGGAGCCAGATGCTACAAGCTTCCGGTGCCATTCTAGATAAAATTCAAGGAGCTCGGATCGAGATGGCCTGGTTAAGAGACACATTCCCGGAGTCGAATGAGGGTTCGACTGAAATAGAAAGAATACGGTATGCTCGGGCATACATTCTTCAGATAATTGGAGGCTATTTGACGTCGGACCTTTCCAGAAACCTCGTACACCTGAGATGGCTGCTGAAACTTGTTGATTTCAGAGCAGCCGGTGAATTGAGTTGGGGGTCTGCCGTGCTATCGAGGTTGTATCGGGAGATGTGCGGGGCGACACGACCGAGTAAAGCGAAAATCGGAGGTTGCCTATCACTACTGCAGTCATGGGCATGGTTCCGATTTTCATTTTTATGACCTCGACTCGACCACCCATATTCATTCCCACTGATAACGAGGTAAATTTAATGTTATATTTTACAATTATTACGTAGATTTAAAGTATAATTGTATGCTAAAAATTTATTTAATTAGGTGGAACCATTCGGCGAGTTATGCTGGTGAAGATATACGGCTTCTATTGGTCCAACGGTCGGAATCACAAGTAAGTTTCAAATTTCATATTTATAATTTAGTATTTCGTATTTAGTGTCTAGTATTATGTATATAACTAATATTTTGGTAATGTTAATATAGTTTCAATGGACACCGTACGAGGATCCGAAAATTCGGGTAGTAATTCCGGAGGAGTTCTTCTAAAATCCGAACAGTTGGCACGTGAAGATCCCATTGATCACGTATGCGACCGTGGAGATGTACAAGTCAGATCGGGTTCTACGACAATTTAGATTCTGGCAACCGATTCTCGTGCCACCTGAGGTATTCGATGATGAGCACAAAGTGGACTTACGGCAGCTGCACACGGATTGACCAAGATTTTGGTCAGCACTTATCGAGACGTAGGGGAACCGGTATGACTATTTACCTATCCGGGAACTGATAATCGTTCCTGAGTTAGCGTGCGTGCCGAAATACATGCCATGGTTTAGGATCTATGGTAAGCTGTATCTGTTGTCGGAAGAAGAGAGGCGACGACAACTTCGTGAATGAAAGGAACGTCGGGGCCCTCTAAATCCAAGGAGAAGGGGTGATGAGACGGGGCCATCAACAATGGCAAACACGATACCACCGGCCCATCAGTTCAAATTGATGACACCTACATCACAGCCTTTACCCTTTATGCCAGGTGTGTACCCTACCCCTTATATGTATCCTCCTAACCCATATATGTTTTCTTTTCCCAGTCCCACCCCAGGTTGGAATGCATGGCCGGGTTCGAGTCCGTTCTCGACTACTCCCGCTCGCCAGCCGATCTTGGGGTCGTGTATTCCCTTCGAACAACAGTAGATGTTGAGGTCTCAGAAAGATCAATTGGAGATGAAAATTGTACATATACCTCGAGATATGGTGATCCACTAGCAAGATGAGTCTCCACAATTGCCTCAAAGCTCCGATGACCTTTGATGTCGAATGAGTCATATCTCACCGGATCAACCGAAGCGCAAAATATATACTTAATAGACTGAACTTTCATTGGCGTTGTTCCGAATATTTTACGCCTAATTCTTTTGCGAAATTCTACCAAATCGACGTTCCGATTAAAACTCAGTCGCGCTGTGTTCTCCGATAAGAAAACAACATAATTTTCGGTGTCACAAACCTCACCATCGTAGTAAATAACAGCATTAATACGTTCACTCATTTTCAGTTTTTTTTTTCTTTTGCCTCAATTTCCCTTATGCAACCCGACAATGAAATTTGGTGATTTATAGTCTAATTTTTCCGGAGATCATCAGAGTAAAAAAAGCGCCCACGTGGGAGCTCTTTTCGAGACTCATCTTGACAAAGTGCACCTCGCCGGAAGCGTTTTGGCCACTATTTGTTGAAACGTCTTCTCAAAATAATTTTCTCAAGACTCATGTGAGAAAAGAGAGTCCATGTGGGAGCTCTTTTCAAGACTCATCTTGACAGTGCATCCCTTTGAAGCGTTTTGGCCATTGCTTGTTCGTAAACGTCTTCTCAAAATAATTTTCCGGAGACTCATCAGTAGCAAAAGAGAGTCCACGTGGGAGCTCTTTTCAAGACTCTTCTTGACAAGGCATCCTTCTTGAAGCGTTTTTGGCTCTTGTTGTTCAGAAACGTCTTCTCAAAATTATTTTGCCACATACAACTGTCACAAAAATTCAATTAATTTTTTGGGCTAATATATTTGGCCCAAAACCCTATATATATGTTTACCCTAGCCCAGAAACCTTAGAATATCATACTGTAATTGGACGGGGAGGGAGGGCAAAAACGCATCCACATCAGCGCGTTTTCCTGGTGATTCAATGAGAAAGCGCGTCCCAGGTGCGCTTTCTTTGGCGTTTCCCAAACGCACTGACGTGGACGCGTTTTGAGGTGAAACAGCCCTTTTCAGTAAATATTTTTGAAACTGACCCTTTTCAATAAATAAATTATTTTTTTAGTATTTTTGAATATTCTGCCCTAGATATCATATAAAAAGACAAAGTATGGATAATATAAAAAATAAATGCACATATTCTTTTACACGTGGAACGAAAACTAGTAACAACAATCTGATACTGTATATAAAAGGAATGCCATAGACCATCTCACGCAACACGTGGCAATTAGAATCTTTTGATTTTTTAGATTAATAACAATGGTCAAATTTTAGTTTTGATCCTTATATTATACTATTAAATTTGAAATTTGATATTTATATTTAAATTTTGACATAATTTAATATATAACTTTTATAATATTATTAATTATTCTAAATATTTTATTATGATTAAAATTTTCATTAAATTTATATTCATTACTATATGTTTTTTTTCTAATCTAAAATATCTGACTTAAATTTTTAAATAGAAAAGCAAAAAGATTAAATTAAAATGTATAGAAAGTCTTGGAGAAACTTTAAATATTTTAGTTTGTGGAATATTCCAGTATACACAAAGCTTAAAACGCCTCTATAAATGCCACCGCGTGTCCCTGCATTGCTCTCACTCAAATTCTAGATTATTTTCCTTGTCTCCCTTGTCAACCTCTCCTTCTCTACCAAAACTTGATAT
Source organism: Gossypium rotundifolium (assembly GCA_025506655.1). Taxonomy (NCBI): domain Eukaryota; kingdom Viridiplantae; phylum Streptophyta; class Magnoliopsida; order Malvales; family Malvaceae; genus Gossypium; species Gossypium rotundifolium. The sequence goes on along the minus strand of CP106728.1, from coordinate 13,012,098 downwards.
ACATCACCATAATCATTCCATGGCTCCTCCAAGCATAACCAAGAATGCCCTGGATGCAATAGGGCTAGCTGATGATCATGTATTCATGTCAATAACCTTGAAAGGAACAAATTTCCTTGCTAATGGCCAACCAATTCTCTCCAATGTCCCTCAAAACATTGTAGCCACCCCATCACCGTTTTCTTCTCTTGACAAATCCAAGGGCACAGTAGGAGGCTTTGTTGGATTCGACACTGAGGAACCAAAAGCCCAACACGTAGTGTCCATAGGCAAGCTCAGTGGCATAAGGTTCATGAGCATATTCAGGTTCAAAGTCTGGTGGACCACCCACTGGGTTGGAAACAGTGGAAAAGACTTGGAGCATGAGACTCAGATGATGATGTTGGACAAAAATGAGTCTGGACGTCCTTACGTTCTGCTCCTTCCACTTCTTGAAGGCCCTTTCAGGGCTTCTCTCCAGCCAGGAATTGATGACAATGTAGACATCTGCATGGAAAGTGGGTCCACGCAGGTGTCTAGGTCTACTTTCCGGAGTTGTCTGTATATGCATGTTGGTGATGATCCGTATAAACTCGTCAAAGAGGCCATGAAGGTGGCCAGGCATCATCTGGGGACCTTCAAGCTTCTAGACGAGAAAACTCCACCCGGTGTCGTAGACAAATTTGGTTGGTGCACTTGGGATGCTTTTTACCTTAATGTACACCCTAAAGGTGTTTGGGAAGGGGTGAAGGGCCTAGCTGAAGGTGGTTGTCCTCCTGGGATGGTCCTTATTGATGATGGGTGGCAGTCCATTTGTCATGACGATGACCCCATCAGCGATAAAGAAGGCATGAATCGAACTTCAGCTGGTGAGCAAATGCCGTGTAGGCTCATAAAAATGGAAGAAAATTATAAGTTTAGGGAGTATGAAGGTATTAAGTTAGGTAATAAGAAGGGGATGGGTGCCTTTATTAGGGACCTAAAAGAAGAATATAAGACCATAGAACATGTGTATGTGTGGCATGCATTATGTGGATATTGGGGTGGGATAAGACCGAATGTCCAAGGAATGCCACCCGCGAAGGTAGTAACTCCTAAATTGTCGCAGGGGTTGAAGATGACAATGGAAGATTTAGCAGTAGACAAGATTGTGAATAATGGGGTAGGCTTGGTCCCACCGGAAGTAGTCCACGAGATGTATGAAGGACTTCACTCTCATCTTCAATCGGTGGGGATTGATGGCGTCAAGGTTGACGTAATCCATGTAAGTTCTCCGACCTCTCTTTTAAGACTTTCTTCTTTTATTCCAGGATTATTATAAATTTGAATAAATTTCTACTTTTTTTGTAAACTAGAAATTTAATTTTATTACTTTTATTTTTAAAAATTTAATTATTTACTTTCTTCATTTCAAAATTGTTGTTACCATTGTTGATTTTTTTTATTATTAAATTCTCAACTGTGAGATTTAGAGGAAGGATTGAATGAAACAGTGACGCCACATCATCTGTATCCCTTTCCAATAGATTTATGTCATATCAATATTTTTATCCTGAATTTCAGATTTTATCTTGAATTTTAGGATTTTAATTTGAATTTGATTTTTTTCAAGATAAAAATGTGAAATTCGGGATAAAAATGCTGATGTGGCATAAATCTATTGAAAGGAGATATGATGACGTGACGTCACTGTTCATCAATCCTTTCCTTTATTTAATAGTGATATAATAATAAAATAATATTGAAAATATGATTTTTCTTAAAATATTTACTTGAATTTTCATGATAAAATAATTTTTATAGAATAGTATTTTAAAGAAAAATTAACATGATATTTTAATTGAAAAAATTAACAGTATTAATTATTTAAATTAAATGATGTTATAAAAATAACGGATAAAGTTAGTCAAAATTAAAATATATAAATTAAAGTTTTACAACATTCAAATTATAAAAAGTTATATAATATTTTAATACAAAACTTAGAAATATTAATTATGTGAATGTATTAATAATATTATAAAAATATAAATAATAAATTATCTTAAAAATTAAAATATAAGAATGGAATATTAAATTTAAACATCAGAAATTAAAAGTTAACTATTTCACTATTGATTGATTAGTGAGTCGAGTATGAATGTAAAACATCATGGATAAATCTTAAAATTATACACTAATTTTGATTTAATGTGCAATTATATATATGAATTTTAAATTGGTATAATTATATATGTGAAACTTTAATTATAGTTCAAATGTATATTTAAAACTTTAATTTTAATTTAATCATACACATTTAAAGAAATAAAACATCAATTTATTTTTATATTAGATAAATATAATTAATTATTTATACAATATATAAATAAAAATAATATTACATCAATAATTATATTAATAATTTATAAAAATTGATCAAATCAAAATTTTATGTATAATTTAAAGATTTATAATAAATGGACCGGCATGTAATATTTATGTAATTCAGATAGCATTTGCATGGTAGGAAAGAAGAGGCTGTGGTGCAAAAAGATTGGTTAAATGTGATTGCAGGGTTTAGTACACGACAGCACCATTATCAGGTGCCTTGGCACGTGTCCCCTGTTTAGATGAGCAAGTGAATGAGGTATAAAATGGTATAATTGTCAGCGATGCGATGGGTACCAATACAATGTATTTGGCATGACGTGCATACAATTTTGGATTCAGGCTTTACAATAAAAACTTGTCATCACATAGCTAAAGCTAGCGGTGGCAATTTGGCAAGCTCCTTTAGTTGGATATTTACTTTTGTCCAATATATTTAGAATTGAATTTGGATGAATTATTCTGTTTAAATTAAATTAATTATTAAAAAATATATTAAAAAATTATAAAATCTAATTAATTTGATTGAATTAATTTTATATTAATTCACAGGTCAATTAATTTTTTACCTTATTTTAGATTATGTATGGATTAGTTTTTAATCTAATTGAACTGTCCAATCCGATTCTGCCATTGCTGGTTTTACTAAATTTAGCAAGTGTATTTTTCATTTTGTAACATTTTAAATGCTTCTAATGCACAGTACAACAAATCCCCAGTTTTCACCAAGCTTTTGCGTATGTTGTTTAGCTAATTTGCTGTATTTCAGTTGCTTGAGATGCTGGCGGAGGAGTTCGGCGGACGTGTAGATCTGGCCAAAGCTTATTACAAGGCTTTAACTGCTTCTATCAGGAAACATTTCAAAGGAAATGGCATTATCGCTAGCATGGAGCACTGTAATGACTTCTTTTTCCTTGGAACAGAGGCCATTTCACTTGGTCGTGTTGGTATGTACTTGAAAACTAAAATAAGAAAAAAGAGAGTATGGGATTAAGTCGAGGTTTAATATAATATCATTCTGTGCTGTCATAGGTGATGATTTCTGGTGCACTGACCCCTCAGGCGATCCACATGGGACATATTGGCTTCAAGGTTGCCACATGGTGCACTGTGCCTACAACAGCTTGTGGATTGGCAATTTCATACAACCCGATTGGGACATGTTCCAATCAACTCATCAATGTGCTGAATTCCATGCCGCATCTCGAGCTATATCTGGTGGACCCATTTATATAAGTGACTCAGTCGGACAACACAATTTCAAGTTGCTAAAGAGCCTTGCATTGCCTGATGGATCCATCTTAAGATGCCAATACTATGCTCTCCCAACAAGAGATTGCCTATTTGAAGACCCTTTGCATGATGGGAAAACAATGCTCAAGATTTGGAACCTCAACAAAGTAAGATTTTACTGTAATCACTAAATTATAAGTAAATTTTTATTTTGGTCAATTAATCATTTGCATCGACATCAGTGTACAGGAGTTTTAGGACTGTTCAACTGTCAAGGGGGTGGATGGTCCCGTGAATCTCGAAGGAATGAGAGTGCCTCTCAGTTTTCAGCCATGGTAGGCTGTTTTGCGAGCCCTAAAGACGTGGAATGGAGCAATGGCAAGAACCCTGTTTCGGTGGATGGTGTGAGCATCTTTGCTGTATACATGTACCAGAAAAGGGTGCTAATGCTGATGAAACCATCAGATAAAGTAGAGGTTTCACTTGAGCCGTTCAATTACGAGCTACTTACAGTTTCCCCTGTGACAATATTACCAAGAAAGAACATCCACTTTGCTCCCATCGGGCTTGTGAACATGCTTAATACCGGTGGTGCAATTCAGTCGACGGTGTTGGGTGATGGTGAAAATCTGGTAAGGATTGGAGTAAAAGGAAGTGGAGAAATGAAGGTGTACGCTTCAAAGAAGCCGATGGCCTGCAAAATTGATGAGACACTGACCGAGTTCAATTATGAAGAGCAGATGGTCACGGTTCACGTTCCATGGCCGCTAAGTTCTTCAAGCTTATCAATTGTGGAATACCTGTTTTAACTTTCAAGCACCCAAAAACCAGAGCATGTTTAAATGCAAAAAAATAAAAATAAAATAAATAGAATGAAAAGAAGAAGGGAAATCTTATTTGATTAAAAGATAAAAGAAAAAAATAAAATTATAAAATGGTATAATTATGTCTTTTTTTTTATTTACTTTATTATTATTTTTTGGAATAATAAGAGATATAATCAAAACATTAGAGTATTAGCCACTCTATTGCTAGATAATCCCTAATAAGAAAGCCTTCAATACCAAGTGAGGCGTTGGCTCTAGTTGGAACTTTTGTTGCAATCTGAATCCCAGCTTCGCCATAAAGTCATCTGACTGGTTATTATCTTTCCTGATGTGCATAATCTCAGTTTCTCACTGCTAGCTGCGGTAATGCCGTATTTGTCGCACCAAGGGAAGCTTCAGTCTTCTATCATTTGGTTAGACAGAAGCATCAGTGCGAATTAATTATCACATTCTATGATCACCTTTCGAATTCGTTGTTGCCATGCTACTCTTAGGCCGTCGATCATTCCCTAAAGCTCAGCTTGCAGCGGTGAACAAATGCCTATCAGTCACCTTCCATTGCAGTCCCGAAGTAATCCCCTTACAGCTGTTATACCAGAATTAGTAGCCATTGCTCCATCTATATTAGCTTTGCACCAAGCAGTCGGGGGCGGCTGCCATTAAGGCACCTCTATATTATTCCCACTACATTCAATCGAAAGACATACGTTGTCTTCAATGCTTTTTGTCCAGCTCCATGATTGAGACAAAATTGTTTACACACTCTAGCATGGTTTCCCCAAAACGACTTCATTCCTTCTCTTTCAAATTATCCAAGCTAGGATTGCGAACCAAGTATCTATTTCACCTCGTTAAAGTAGAGTTCAAAACCTGATATCACTATTTCCCACAAACTAGTATTGTAAAGGCAAGGAGATGAAGCTGTCAATTGCCCGTTGGGGGTATAATCCTTACCCACACAGCTCTACCCATATCACACTCTTGAATGGCATGAACTATGGTTTCCACGCAATGACCACAAACTCGACATGAAGCATAATCCATCATACCACGTCTACTTCTTTCCTCATTAGTCAAGAGTCTACTCCAGGCAAATAGCCATAAAAACTGTTCAACTCTTTGGGAGCTTCTCTCTCCCAAACTTTTCACCAAATTGCATATAACCAGCTATGAGGGCACGGATACGCAATACGGGCACGACACAATACGGACACGTAGCATTGTAATTTTAAAAAAATGAGGACACAAATATGACTAGATATGACAATAAAAAAGTACTTCTAAGAAATAAAAATATTGATATTTTTCATTAATATGTAATGGATTCTTTTCCATTAAACTCTCTTGTCATTATATAAAATATAACAAAACATACTAATGCATTTTTACTTTTTTAGTAATTTATTTTACTTCTTTTTTTTTTTGGAAAAATCTAAAATTTTATATCCAACCCAATATTTTAAATTAATTTACAAATAGCCCAAGACAGGACCTTGGGCTGCCTACAATAATAAATGGAAATTAAATCCGACCCAATATTTTGAATTAATTACAAATAGCCCAAGACAAGACCTTGGATTGTTTCAAATTTATCTAAGAAAAAAAACCTTTCATTTCCTTTCAGGAAAATCCTAAAACTTTCAGGCTTCAAAAAAAACCTTTCATTTCCTTTCTCGAAAACCCTAAAATTTTCAAACTTCAAAAAATTTTTCATTTCCTTTCACAAAAAAAAAAAACTTTCAAGGGAATAAAAAATCTAAAACTATGCTTCCTCTTTCACTCGCAACTGTTGTTTTTCAATCTGGGGTCTCTATCCATCGTGACATTGTTTAACCTTTTTTTACGTATTTCGGCATGTCCGTGTCCGACACACGTACGACATCAGTACGAGGAAGTATGAGTCGTGTCTGTGCTTCCTAAATAACTAGCAACAACATAGTAATAATTCCCATTCTCCGCCTACCTTCAAAAGCATGGGGCTTCACTTGGCCCATTCTTGACATTTTTGGGGCCCTAGGCAAAACTATAAAATAGGGTTTTAGGTTCCTTAAAAGTTGGAGAAATTTTTTTTAAGTCCTTTAAAAGTTGGTAACAAAAAACTTTTGGGCCCTTAAAAGTCGATAATTTTTTTAAACTTTCAAAAGTTAAAAAAATAACTTTTTGAGCCCCTTAAAAACTAGAAAATAATTGTTGGGCCTAAATTTTGCTCGAGCCCAGTACCAACAACCCAAAATAAACCAAAAAATAGAACAAACAGTCCAAATGTCCATTTACATTACAATCCAAGACCCAAACCGTAAATGAGGCTCAAATAGCTAACCAGCCCACAACCTAAACACAAGAAAAAATCAAAACCCTAGCAGCCAGCCCTTGGCACCGCCACCAGCAGCCTTCGCAGCCAAGTCGCCCGCCCCTCCACATCGTGCACGCCTCCAACGCTCGCCCTCTCCACCACGTACCTACAAAATAGGAGAACTAGTTGTAAATAGAAGGCTATAAAAGCCGAATCGAAAGAGTGTAAAAAGGACCTTTTTTTTACGAATATATAGAAAAAAACACAGACTACAAATCGGTTTTTAGAGCATCAATATAGAAAGAGTAGACGAGCAAAGGTTTTTTTTTTCTTTCGTTATTTTTTTCTGTTTGTTTTCGAATCCATGTTTTTTTTAAAAAAAAAAGAAAAGTTTCTTTTTTTCCTTTTTAATGCATATTAAAGTTTTAAAATATATTTTTTTTAAAAAATAAAAAAATCACCTTTTAGAATTCACCACCGTCTTGTGATGGCTAATGCATCGACGCGACTTCATGGCGATCTGGCGACGACACTGGTTTTGGCGTTCGATCAGCTTGAGAGAATTGAGAGAGAGGGGATAGCCTTTCTTAAGGTTTTTTTTTTTTTTTTGAATAAATGGGGAAATGAAATTTTTCCTAAAAAATTTGGCTTATATAGCCACTCAAAATGGCGCCGTTTTGGCCAGAGTCTTAAAACCCCAATACAACGTCGTTTTGCTGGCCTGACCCTCTCTGGCCTAGGATCTGCGCATTTTTTTTGGAAGTGCTTATTCGCTTTTAGCCCTTTCGTTTTTTTTTATTTTATAATTAAGTTTATTTTAATTTTAATTTCACCCGATAATTCGTTTCGGTTTTCAATTGAGTCCCCCTTGCTGCTGCGCCTTTTGGAGGGAGGAAATATTTTCCCCTTTAGTCCCTTCATATTATTCGTGCATTCAAATAGGTCCTTCCTTTTTATTTGTTTTTTAAATTGGGCCTCAGACTTTTATTTTGAGTCTAATTTTATCCTTTTTCTTATTTTCTTTTATTATTTTGCTATTATTATTATTTTGTCATAACTACTATTATTTTATTATTATTATTATTAATTTTGACTCTTATTATTATTGACACTGTTATACTACTGTTATCGCTACTAATTTAGTATTAAAATTGTTTTACTATTATGTCTATTATTTTATTTTGCCATTACTATTATTGTTTTTATGTTTTCTTTTACTTTATATTTATTATTATATTCATTAGTATTAATAGTTTTATTTTATTATTATCATTATTATTTTTATATATAATATTATTATTACTATAATCATATTTCTTATATCTATTATTTCTATTTTCATTATTATTCTTTATTTATCCTATTAATTCTAATATTATTACTAATGCTATTTTTTACTATTACCTTTATTATTATTTTCATCTACTATTAATATTTTTTTATTTTAAATTTTTTTCCATTATTATTTTTATTACTATTATTACATTTTTTGTTACTTTCATTATTATTCTATGGTTTTTACTATCGTATATAGCTTCTATTTTTGTCACTATTCGGTAAGTATGACCAGTTTTACGTTTTAACCGATTTTCTATTTTAAAGGTTATATTGACTTTATCTTCTTCTTTTTTCACTTTTTACCCAAACTCATAAAAAGAGTTTTTACAAAGGTAATATTTTGTGTTTGGAAGTTCAGAATTCGTGCCCTAACGTGCTGGGTTTCGATTTTCCGTCCGTCCAAATGACTAAATATCCTTTTAAGATTTTGACCGAGTTTTCTTAACTTCAAAAATAAGGCAATATTTCATGTTTGGAAATTCGAGGAATCGTGCCCTAACGTGCTGGGTTTCGTTTTTTTTTTGTTTGGCCAAATAACGATATACCCTTTTTAAATTGCAATGCATGAATTTTGGAAATCATGAAATGATATTGGTGTCAAGGGTTCGAAACATCGTATCCTAACGTGCTGGATGTGATATTTCATTCTTTCGGAACAAGAGAATTTCGATATCCAATTCGAATTATCCAAACATTTTCTAAAGGATTTGGATTTTAAAATCTCTTCTAATTTTCGATATTAGGACAATTAATCAATCAATAAGGTACCAATTTTGGGCGTTACGAGGGTGTTAATCCTTCCTCGTGCGTAACCAACTCCTGAACCTGTTTTCTTAAAATTCGTAGACCAAAATGTTTTATAAGGTGACCCAATCACACTTAAAAAAAAAGATTGGTGGCGACTCCATTTTCCTTTTTAAAGTCGACCCATTTTCCAAACAAAAAAATGGTTTCGACAGCTTGGCGACTCCGCTAGGGACATCAAGAGAGTCAGGCCATAGAATTGATTATTGTTTTGTCCTTTTATCAAAAATTAAAGTTTGATTTTTATTCTTTCATCGCATGAGTTTGAGTCGTGTCATATGTTTGTTGGGGTTTGAGTCTCGTAGGATATTCCTACATCATGTTGCATGACCGTTGTGGTTACACCTTTTAAATGGGAGAGAGAAACTATGCCTTCGTGAGGTTTTCACCTCTGCATGGGCTAGTGGACTGCTTCCGGGATACATCCGTTCCTATGTCTTCGTGAGGTTTTCACTTTCGCATGGCCATAGGAAAATATATTCCCCTGAACTGAACTCGATCCATATGAGCCTATAATGGGTGAGGATTGAGGAATCTGCTATTTCAGGTACCCTCCCTTTAGAACTAAGCCTCATATAGTGATCCTTAAGAGCCTACCCTAGATAGAGCAATGATGAACCATAGCGGTTACCCAGATAGATGTTTGACACTTTCTCTATTTACTTTGATTTCTATTATTCGATACTAACTTGTTGTGTTTTGATTATGATTGCATGTCATTTCATATTAAAAATGTATCGATTCCTGTTTGGTTACTAAATTAAAAGCTTGTATGGAGAACGAATTTCTTAATAACATGGAAGACAATACAGCTGTCTGCATATTTGTAATCCGTTTAATGTAAAGAATTTTGCCCTCTAGTTAAGTTTTCTAAAGGAAATTGAATCAAAATCGACACCCTTTTTGCATTCATATCATACATTTGCATTACATCACATCATATGCATTAAATGTCATAAAAAACCCTATTAACTAGATATCGTATTAAGTTACCCTAGAACATCACTACTACACTCGAAGAAAAACGAAAGCCATGGATCAAAGGATAGAAAAGTTAGAACAGATGTAGAAGGAGATGCAGGACCAATTGTAAACTCAGATGCAAGAACAATTGGCTAGGATCCAACAGGACATGAAGGATCAAATGCTGGAATCCCAGAGAAGTATGATGAGCCAGTTAACACAGTTGTTGACTGGAAGACCTGACAAAGGAAAGAGCCCTATGGTCGATACCGGAGGTGATAATGAAAATTCTGCCTATCTTTCAAGCTTTGCCCCAGTAAATTCTCGAATACAACCACCAAGAGTGCCCGTCAATATCAAACCCTAGTATCAATTCGGTACCTCAGCACAGGTAAACTTTTCGACAGGCTTAGGCACTGTAGACAATCCAGAAAATCTCGGTGTCCCTGATCTGGATGACATGGCGGAGATAGAAAAGGTGAAAGGGGAACTCCCAAGGCAACTGGAAGACCGATACAAATGGCTGAAGGAGAAATTCAAAGCGCTAGAAAGCTGCTGATTATCAATGTGGAATGGATGCTAAGGAATTAAGTTTGGTTCCGGATTTGGTACTTTCAGCCCTCTGAAATTCAAAATGCCAAAATTTGGAAAATACAACGGGACCAACTGCCCTAAGGCCCATATTACAATGTTCTGTCGAAGAATGACAAGACATGTCAGCAACGGCCAGTTGTTGATTCACTGTTTCTAGGATAGTCTGACGGGTCGTGGCTAAATGGTACAATCAGTTGAGTCATACTCAAGTCAAATCGTGGAAGGATTTAGCATAGGCCTTCATGAAGCATTATGGCCATGTAACTGATATAGCGCCTGACGGGATCACGTTACAAAACATGGAGAAAAATTCGAGCGAAAGTTTCAGGAAATACGCCTAGAGATGGAGGGAAGTCGCTAAACAAGTCCAACCGCCACTGTTGGAAAAAGAAACCACCATGCTTTTCATTAATACTTTGAAGGTACCTTTTATTAATCACATGCTAGGAAGTGCAACTAAGAGTTTCAGCGGACATAGTGATGTCCAAGGAAATGATAGAGAATGCAATAAGGTGCGAAAAATAGAAGTTGAGAAAAGTACCAAGAGGTCAGCCTTGAAGAAGAGAGAAAATGAGGTTGACAATGTGAGCGAGGTTTATGCAAAACCAATCACGATAAATTAACCGAGAGCGGTGGCCACGGGCCAGCAAGCCTCATCCAGGTAGGAGCCCAACACGAAGCAAAATATAGAGAGGTTCCAGTTTACTCCCATACCAATGACGTATAGGGAGTTGTATAAAAATCTGTTCGATGCACACGTGGTAGCCCCTTTCTACTTGAAATCGTTGCAACCCCCATATCCTAAGTGGTATAACACAAGTGCTCAGTGTGAATACCATGCAGGAATCGCAGGACACTCGATAGAAAACTGCACATCATTTAAAAGGTTAGTCGAAAGGTTTATTGAAGCGGGTGTTGTGAAATTTGACCACCCACCTGGTGTGAGAAATTCGCTAACCAATCATACGGATAAAAGGGTAAACGCGATAGTCGAGAACATGGGAAGGAGAATCAAACGGAATATTGTTGAAGTAAGAGCCCCATTGAGAGAGGTTGGAAGGAAATGCGGGAAAGAGGTTTAGTTCAGCAAGGGTTGGGGAGTGAATTCGGGATGCGAGGAACTACTGTAAGTTTCACAATAAGGACCATGAGATTCAACAATGTAGTGAGTTTAGGGCCCTAGTGCAAGGGTTAATGGATAATAAAGAGCTGGATTTCTTTGACTCTTCTGAAGGAGAAAACGTATACACCATAGGAGGAAAGTCAGTAGAGAAGGACGCTGAGGTCAAATGGGGATCAATGAATTTTCCCTATATATCCAATGCATTTGTATCGAGAGGAATTGTCCATCCGGGATTGGAGAACATGAATAAAGAAACAGCTGAAGACATGTTAAAAACTGTGAGCATCAACGTCGTATTTGAAGAGAGATCGAAGGAAGGAAACTTAGCGGGCATACGCCCCTATGAGCTTGGAAGTGTTCTGAATAACTAGACTGCGGAGGAAATTCCTGTAGTTTTTAGAGCTAACACAAAGTAATGTTCAAAACAGACTTGTCGTTTTAAGCCTAGAAACAATAAGAATCTTTTGTGAAATAGGCTCATGTTCAAACATCTTTATTTTTAATAAAAAATGCATTGTTGTGTTTCATCCCGGTAATTTTTTCTTTTTATTCTCTCATTTTATTCATAATCATATCATATAAATAATCATCCTTAGAATCATTTATTCTTTAGAATTTGCCTTCGTACCTACAATAGGTACCCAAATATCAAGACAGGAGCAACGCTGTTGCTGATTCCCTTTTGTGAGATATGGGTCTAAAAGGATCTAAGGATTTTGAAGATGACAGAGATTGTAACTTATCTTTTGATTTGTCAAAGATGGTAGAATAAGATAAAAATAGACTCTACTTTACAAAGGGTCAGTGGACATTGCGAGTCTAGGAAAGGAGTGAAGATCGAAGCCTAGCTCACATAGAAACAAAGCAAGACGTCATTGAGTTATTCCAAGAATTCAAAGATGTCTTTACATGATCGCATCAAGATACGCCTAGGGGTGAGGATGTTGTAGAGTGTTCAGAAAGACACATGCTAATAGTTTTCTGATAGTCAGGCTGATTATAAGGTTCGAGTACTGCTGGTCTACCATGAAAGGGAGATTATATCAGTTATGCTGTAAATGCCAAATTGAGGAAAACAAGACTTATGTGCTTCCTCTATTTTTTCCTCTACGTGGGGCATAAATGTTACGGGGACGATCTCGTCAAAAGCATCTAGTCGACACCAATTCATCTTCGTGATTGTCAACTACTTTACTAAGAGGCTGAAAGTCGGTTCATATACCAAAGTTACAAAGTCAACAGTCATCTTTCAATTTCAATTTCAAATTCGAATTCGAAGAAAAAGAAGAAGAAGAAGAAACCATCCAAAAAGATTTTGAAAGATGATTGAGACTTGTAAAGATTGGCATAGAGAAGTTACCATTTATCCTCTATGCTTCTCAAATGTTAGCCAAGACCTTCGTCGGAACAACACATTTCCCATTGGTTTAGGGAAGGGAAACAATTTTTGAAAGTTGAGATCCCTTTTCTCTGAGCTTTGATTGAATTAAGAATCGGACGAGGTAGAACGTCTCGAGTAAGCTTGATTGAAAGTATTCATCATGGTCGGATGCACAAAAATGGATGATATAAGTTTATGACAAAAAGGTTTGCCCAAGAGAATCTCATGATGGTAAAAAGAATTTTTCTCAAGTAAAAGGGACTTCAGTGGATGCCAAAGTGGGAAAGATCTTATGTAGTAAAGAAGGCCTGTTCTGAAGGAGCATTGACATGGACGAAGATATGCTCAATTTGGTGAATTCAGATTCAGTCAAAAAAGGAGAGACTAGGGCGAAAACACGCAAAAGACGCTTTAAGACCTTCTAAAAAAATGAAAAACGGAGAGGCTAAGGTGAAAACACGCAAAGGGCCCCTTGAGACCAAAGGGGGCTTTGAGTCAAAAACTCGAAAAGGAGACTCAAATTTTGATCGAAAGTGGGGCATAAAATAGTCTTGCTACGCTTGAATTAACAATGAGGAAGTATGTTACGTCTTGGGGCATTGACAAAGTACTCTGGATCCCCAGAACACATATTGAGCTTAAAATGATCATCAAAAGTTTGAATAGAGAAGCTCAGGCTATGATATCTGGGGCACCAATTCCACCCTTAGTCATTTTTGTACCTTAGCAAAATCTATTTCTTTTGCTCAATCTATTCTTTATGGATTTTGTCTCGAATAAATTTCAGTTTTATTCATCTCTATAATCTTTTTCAAGCATTTCATATTGAAATAATGATTAATGAACTAATAATGCTTTCACAAAAAAGTTTTGCGTGTTACTCTGAGAGTCTCTATATAATACAAGAATCCAAAACAGGATAATTATTTAAAACTCATCAGGCTTAGAGGGCTCGGAGCACTTAAGAGAAGGGTCTAAGCAGTAACGACATCTTCAAATTCTCTGTTAGAAGTATCAATTGAACAAGAAGACATACGCCAAGAATATCACCTTAACAAATGGCGAGCAATGATAGCCCAAGTGTTAAAAAAATTGGATCACCCTCATGACATTTTGCATTCATTCATTCGTAATACATATGGTTAGGAGCATTTTTGTTTCATGACATCCTAATCATTTGGCATAAGCATAGATCCCATGAAATAAATTCTACAGGTAGATTCTCCAGAGGACAATGTAGCAAAATTGATTAGAATTACAGATTTTGGCGAATCTTATCCCCATTTATCGGCAATGGAGCAAATCTAGGCCAATAGCCTTATTTCCTTGAGTAGGAGCGGAGTAGGCTAATGATAGCAGATCTTATCTCCACCGAGCAAGGGTGGAGCAGATCGAATACAGTAAGTCTTATCTCCATATATCGAAAATAGAGCAGACTGAAGATAGTAGATCTTATCTCCACTGAGCAGGAGTGGAGCAGATTGAAGACAGTAAGTCTTATCTCTATGTATCGACAATGGAGTAGACTGAGGATAGCAGATCTTATCTCCACTAAATAGGAGTGGAGCAGATCAAAGACAGTAAGTTTTATCTCTATGTATCGGCAATAGAGCAGACTGAAGATAGCAGATCTTATCTTCACTGAGCAGGAGTGGAGCAGATTGAAGACAGCAAGTTTTATCTTCATATATCGGCAATAGAGCAGACTGAAGATAACAGATCTTATCTCCACTGAACAGGAGTGAAACAGATCAAAGACAGCAAGTCTTATCTCCATGTATCAACAATAGAGCAGACTGAAGATAGCAGATCTTATCTCTACTGGGCAGAAGTGGAGCAGATCGAAGACAGCAAGTCTTATCTCTATGTATCGGTAATAGAGCAGACTGAGGATAGTAGAGCTTATCTCCACTGAGCAGGAGTGGAGCAGATCGAAGACAGCAGGTCTTATCTCTATATATCAGCAATAGAGCAGACTGAAGATCTGCTCTCCACTGAGCAGGAGTGGAGCAAATCGAAGACAGCAAGTCTTATCTCCATGTATCGACAATGGAGTAGACTGAAGATAGCAGATCTTATCTCCACTAAACAGGAGTAGAGCAGATCGAAGACAGTAAGTCTTATCTCCATGTATCGGCAATGGAGCAGAATGAAGATAGCAGATCATATCTCCACTGAGCAGGAGTGGAGTAGATCGAAGATAGCAAATATTATCTCTATGTATCAGCAATGAAGCAGATTTAGGGCAATAGCCTTATCTCCCTGAGCAGGAACGGAGCAAACTAATAATAGCAGATCTTATCTCCACTGAGCAGGAGTGGAGCAGATCGAAGATAGCAAGTCTTATCTCCATTTATCGGCAATGGAGCAGACTGAAGATTGTAAATCTTGTCTCCTCAAGATAGCGGTGGGGCGGATCGAAGCGGACGAATCTTATCTTCATGTATCGACAATGGAGCAGATTCAAACCACCAGCCTTACCCCCTAAGCAGCATTGGAGCAGATTAGAACGATAATTTTTATACCCCTAATGAAGCAATGGGTTAAAACGAGGCCACTTGAAGGAAAAAGCATCAAGAAGTCCAGACTCGGCAAGGCCGGGCAAAATCCTTTTAAAGTCTTTGCTCTATTTTCGTTACACGACAACGAGCAAAGAGGGTAGCTGTTGGGCCTAAATTTTGCCCGTGCCCAGTACCAACAGCCCAAAATAAATAAAAAAATAGAACAAACAGTCCAAATGTCCATTTACATTACAACCCAAGACCCAAACCCTAAACGAGGCCTAATTAACTAACCCGCCCACAACCTAAACACAAGAAAAATCAAAACCTTAGCGGCCAAATTTTGGCGCCGCCACCAAGAAACCCTGCGACCACGCCACCAGCCCCTCCAGATCGATGCGTGCCTCTAACGGTCGCCTCTCCACCACGTGCACTTACAAAATAGGAGAACTAGTTGTAAATAGAGGGCTATAAAAGCCGAATCAAAAGAGTGTAAAAAGGACCCTTTTTTTTACGAATATATAGAAAAAACACAGGCTACAAATCGGTTTTTAGAGCATCAATATAGAAAAAGTAGACAAGCAAAGGTTTATTTTTTTTCTTTCTTTTTTTTTCTATTTGTTTTCTAATCCATGTTTTTTTTTAAAAGAAAAGTTTCTTTTTTTTTTCCTTTTAATGCATATTTTAAAATATATTTTTTAAAAAATCACCTTTTTGGAATTTCGCCACTGCACTTGCGGTGGACTTGCGCAACGACTTCACGGAGGTTGGCTACGGACCTTCGCGCCGTTGATCACTTGATAGAATTGAGAAAGAGGGGATAGCCTTTCTTAAGGTTTTTTTTTTTTTGAATGAATGGGGAAATAAAATTTTTCCTAAAAAATTTGGCTTATATAGCCACTCAAAATGGCGCCATTTTGGCCAGGGTCCTAAAACCCTAAAACGATGTCGTTTTGTCCTGGTCCGACTCGATCCGACCCGTTCTGGCTTAGGATTCGTGCATTTTTTTTGGAAGGGCTAATTGCGCTTTTAGCCCTTCCGTTTTTTTGTTTTATAATTATGTTTATTTTTATTTTAATTTCGCTCGATAATTCGTTTCGGTTTTCAATCGGGTCCCCCTTGCTGCTGCGCGTTTTGGAGGTGGGAATATTTTCCCCTTTAGTCCCTCCATGTTATTCACGCATTCAAATAGGTCCCCCTTTTATTTCTTTTTTTAAATTGGGCCCCAAACTTTTATTTTTAGTCTAATTTTATCCTTTTTCTTATTTTCTTTTATTATTTTGCTATTATTATTATTTTTGTCATAACTGCTGTTATTTTATTATTATTATTAGTATTATTATTAATTTTGACTCTTATTATTATTAACATTGTTATACTACTGTTATCGCTACTAATTTAGTATTACAATTGTTTTACTATTATGTCTATTATTTTAATTTTTCCATTACTATTATTGTTTTTATGTTTTCTTTTACTTTATATTTATTATTATATTCATTAGTATTAATAGTTTTATTTTATTATTACCATTATTATTTTTATATATAATATTATTATTACTATAATCATATTTCTTATATATATTATTTCTATTTTCATTATTATTCTTTATTTATCCCTATTAATTCTAATTTTATTACTATTTAATTTTATTACTAATACTATTTTTTACTATTAACTTTATTATTATTTTCATCTACTATTAATATTTTTTATGTTAATTTTTCCCATTATTATTACATTTTTTTTTGTTACTATCATTATTATTCTATGGTATTTAATATCGTATATAGTTTCTATTTTTGACACTATTCGCTAAGTATGACCATTTTACGTTTTAACCGATTTTCTATTTTAAAGGTTACATTGACTTTATCTTTTGTTTTTTTCTCTTTTTACCCAAACTCATAAAAATGGTTTTATAAAGGTAATATTTTGTGTTTGGAAGTTTAGGAAATCGTGCCCTAATGTGCTGGGTTTCGATTTTCCGTTCGTCCAAATGACTAAATATCCTTTTAAGATTTTGACCGAGTTTTCTTAACTTCAAAAATAAGGCAATATTTCATGTTTGAAAATTCAAGGAATCATACCCTAATGTGCTGGGCTTCGATTTTTTTTCATTTGGCCAAATAACGAAATACCCTTTTTAAATTGCAATGCATGAATTTTGGAAATCATGAAATGATCTTGGTGTCAAGGGTTCGAAACATCGTATCCTAACGTGCTGGATGTGATATTTCATTCTTTCGGAACGAGAGAATTTCGATATCCAATTCAAATTATCCAAACATTTTCTAAAGGATTCGAATTTTAAAATTTCTTCCAATTTTTGATATTAGGACAATTAATCAATCAATAAGGTACCAATTTTGGGCGTTACGAGGGTGCTAATCCTTCCTCGTGTGTAACCGACTCCCGGACCTGTTTTCTTAAAATTCGTAGACCAAAATGTTTTATAAGGTGACCCAATCACACTTAAAAAAAAAAGATTGGTGTCAACTCCCTTTTTAAAGTCGGCCCGTTTTCCAAACAAAAAAATGGTTTCAACAATAATATTTTGGACCCCTTTCAATCTTGGCCCATGGGCGGCCACACCTCCAAACAACCCTCGGGTCGGTCATGGGCTTCACCATTATGTTCTTCAAGAGGCCAAATAGTCAAAATCCTTGTAATGATTGGTTGACCTAATTCCGTTGTATACCCTCCTAGTTCTTAAAATCACCCCTATTCTGTTGTTGGACAGTTCCGACCACTCTTTGCTAAAATTTAATTATCTTTTTATACAGAATTCAAATGATGTCCTAGTTTATTTCTTATAAAATAGACTCATTAAGGAATCTAACCATGTAAATTATGTCCCAAAATTATTTTTATTCAATTTTAATAATTTTTCCAAGTCAAAACAGGGATCTCGAAATCACTCTGAACCATTCTTACTAAAATCTAAATATCTCAAAATACAGAATTTCTTTGCTTTCTCTGTTTCTTTCATATGAAAATAGACTCAATAAGCTTTAATTTCATATCTCACTCAACTTCTAATTCCATTTCTACCATTTTGGTGATTTTTCAAATTTACTCTTCTGCTGTCCCAAAATTGTTTTCTTATAACTCATTTTACAATTTAATCCTAATTAAGTTTACTTATTTTCTTAACTTAATTCATACTTTGTTTCTTCTTAAATTCCTTCCATATTCAACTTGACCATCTAATATTCATATTAAAACTTTAATTTCTAATTTCTTCCAAATTAATATCTATAATACAAAACTTATAGCTTACTTTACAATTTAATCCTTTTACTAATTCTAACTTAAATTTCATTCAATTTAATCCCTAATTCATCTTTTTCTTCAACATCAACTATACTTGAAAACCTATAAACTCTCAAAATTTCAGCTTATTTTCATCAAAATCTTGCTTTAAAACTTCTAAAACATCAACGATTTTTGGGTCGTTACATAAACGAGGCCTAATTAACTAACCAGCCCACAACCTAAACACAAGAAAAATCAAAACCTTAGCAGCCAGCCCTTGGCGCAGCCACCAGCAGCCCTCGCAGCCACGTCACCAGCCCCTCCGCATCGTGCGCCTCCAATGCTCGCCCTCTCCACCACGTACTTACAAAATAGGAGAACTAGTTGTAAATAGAGGGCTATAAAAGCCGAATCGAAAGAGTGTAAAAAGGACCTTTTTTTAACGAATATATAGAAAAAACATAGGCTACAAATCGGTTTTTAGAGTATCAATATAGAAAGAGTAGACGAGCAAAGGTTTATTTTTTTTCTTTCTTTTTTTTTCTATTTGTTTTCTAATCCATGTTTTTTTTAAAAAGAAAAGTTTTTTTTTTTCCTTTTAATGCATATTTTAAAATATATTTTTTAAAAAATCACCTTTTTGAATTTCACCACTGCACTGCGGTGGCGGCGGCGACTTCACGGCGGTGGCGATCGGACAACGCCCGTTCGTCACTTGAGAGAATTGAGAAAGAGGGGATAGCCTTTCTTAAGGTTTTTTTTTTTTTTTTGAATTAATGGGGAAATAAAATTTTTCCTAAAAATTTGGCTTATATAGCCACTCAAAATGGCGCCATTTTGGCCAGGGTCCTAAAACCCCAAAACGACGTCGTTTTGCCCGCTGACCGATCGACCGACCTGCTCGCCTAGGATTCGTAGCATTTTTTGGAAGGGCTAATTGCGCTTTTAGCCCTTCCGTTTTTTTGTTTTATAATTATGTTTATTTTTATTTTAATTCGCCGATAATTGCTTTGGTTTTCAATCGGGTCCCCTTGTTTGCAAGCGTTTTGGAGGGGAATATTTTCCCTTTAGTCCCTCCATGTTATTCACGCATTCAAATAGGTCCCCTTTTATTTCTTTTTTAAATTGGGCCCCAAACTTTTATTTTTAGTCTAATTTTGTCCTTTTCTTATTTTCTTTTATTATTTTGCTATTATTATTATTTTTGTCATAACTGCTGTTATTTTATTATTATTATTAGTATTATTATTAATTTTGACTCTTATTATTATTAACATTGTTATACTACTGTTATCGCTACTAATTTAGTATTACAATTGTTTTACTATTATGTCTATTTTAATTTTTCCATTACTATTATTGTTTTTATGTTTTCTTTTACTTTATATTTATTATTATATTCATTAGTATTAATAGTTTTATTTTATTATTACCATTATTATTTTTTATATATAATATTATTATTACTATAATCATATTTCTTATATCTATTATTTCTATTTTCATTATTATTCTTTATTTATCCTATTAATTCTAATTTTATTACTAATACTATTTTTTACTATTAACTTTATTATTATTTTCATCTACTATTAATATTTTTTATTTTAATTTTTTCCCATTATTATTATTATTACATTTTTTTGTTACTATCATTATTATTCTATGGTTTTACTATCGTATATAGTTTCTATTTTTGACACTATTAGCTAAGTATAACCATTTTTACGTTTAACCGATTTTCTATTTTAAAGGTTACATTGACTTTATCTTTTGTTTTTTTCTCTTTTTACCCAAACTCATAAAAATGGTTTTATAAAGGTAATATTTTGTGTTTGGAAGTTCAGGAAATCGTGCCCTAACGTGCTAGGTTTCGATTTTCCGTTCGTCCAAACGACTAAATATCCTTTTAAGATTTTGACCTAGTTTTCTTAACTTCAAAAATAAGGCAATATTTCATGTTTAAAAATTCGAGGAATCATGCCCTAATGTGCTGGGTTTCTGTTTTTTTTTTCATTTGGCCAAATAACGAAATACCCTTTTTAAATTGCAATGCATGAATTTTGGAAATCATGAAATGATCTTGGTGTCAAGGGTTCGAAACATCGTATCCTAACGTGCTGGATGTGATATTTCATTCTTTCGGAACAGGAGAATTTCGATATCCAATTCAAATTATCCAAACATTTTCTAAAGGATTCGAATTTTAAAATCTCTTCCAATTTTTGATATTAGGACAATTAATCAATCAATAAGGTACCAATTTTGGGCGTTACAAGGTGCTAATCCTTCCTCGTGTGTAACCGACTCCCAGACCTGTTTTCTTAAAATTCGTATACCAAAATGTTTTATAAGGTGACCCAATCACACTTAAAAAAAAGATTGGTGTCAACTCCATTTTCCTTTTTAAAGTCGGCCCGTTTTTCAAATAAAAAAATGGTTTCAACAATAATATTTTGGACCCCTTTCAATCTTGGCCCATGGGCGGCCACACCTCCAAACAACCCTCAGGGTCGGTCATGGGCTTCACCATTATGTTCTTCAAGAGGCCAAATAGTCAAAATCCTTGTAATGATTGGTTGACCTAATTCCCGTTGTATAACCTCCTAGTTCCGGTCTCTATGTTCAGTCACTATTGTATTATCCAAAACCTCATATTCTCTTTATCTACATTATGGCAATAGTTCTTTTAAGGCTTAAGACCGGATATCCATCTATCAAGCCAAAATTGAACTCGTCTTCCATTGCCTATTGACCAGCTCAAGTTATTCCAAATTTGATTCTAAATCTTTGATACTAAGGGTCTGTTTGTTTGGTGGAAAATATTTTCCAGAAAATATTTTCCACCTTTTCCAGTGTTTGGTTGAAGGAAAATGAATTACTCAAGGAAAACATTTTACAAACACGGGTAAAATGTCTTCCTTATTTGTGTAAAACGTCTTACCAAATTTTTTCTGAAGTCATTTTCCAAAGATTTCAGTGCACGTTCTCCTTCTTCCCTTCTTCTTCTCCTTCCTTCTTTCTTTCCTAGATCATTTTCCAACGAACTTCATTTCTTTGTCATTAATTTCGGTAAGTTCCTCTTTTCGTTGGTCTTCTTGAAATCTTTGGAAAATTTCATCTTTGGTCTCCTTCCTTCGTCTCGGTTTCGCTCCAGAACACCGGTTCTTTCTCCGCTCCTTGGAAGTGAGTCTCCTCCTTCGACTCGGCCGAAACCGTTTACCTCAAGGTCCGTCAGATGCCGAACGCCTTCAGCTCCTCCAGTTCGCCATCGCCTTTACCATATCTCGGCTCCAAAGTCACCGCCACCCGGGTTCTCAACCTTTTATTTATATAATGATTCATTTTATCTTTGAAAAAATAACAATATTCAGTTTTAGGATGTAAATTTCTGTTAAAATTTGAAAAACATTCGGTTAATTTGAATTTTTTTCAGGATTATCATTTGTAAATTAAAGGTAATTTGGAAAATTAGATGTTAAAATTTTAGTTCTGAGGAATTTCAGGATTAAATTACGGGGTGAAATTTTAGGTTGAAAGAATTAGCAATTATTTGTAAGAATTAAGTTGCAGCTTTCTTTTTAATTGTCATTGCAGGTATAATTTTCATTTGTTCCCAAGGGATGAATTAAACATTGGGATGCCTTCTTATAGTTTTTCATGCCAAACTTCTTATTTGACAGCTATGGCTCGACAAGATTTCGACTTTAATGCTTGCATATATGATGGTAAAATCCTATTCTCTTCACTTTTTTAATGCTTCCATTACTGATATGATATTTGTGAAACATGATGACAAGTGTCAAAACTTAGTGAAAAGCTTGTGCCTTTTGTGCATTACTGCATAATTCAAGCGAATTAGAATCAGGATATAAATTCTCTGTGGACTTTTGAGCTAAGCCGAAAGAGTTACTTTGTTCTTTTTATAGGTATATCGTACTTATCGAGAGCACAAGAGTTGGCAACAAAAGTTTGAATGGCCAATCCAATTCTTTTGTGAATAATATCATGAAATTTGTTTATTTGATATAGATGTTGAGAGAATTCTTTGATGATCTTGTTGCTTTAAAAATCCCAACAAAGGGTGGAGGAAGCCAGGCAGTTTGTGAATATTTCTCATTTGAACTTGGGAATACTGTTGAGGCATGAGATTTTGAGGGCTCATTATGACAGTGTTAGTTCCTTTTGCCTTTTGTTAGAATTTGATTCTGTTTCATGATGTCTCGCTAATTTAGATTTTATTTATAGTTAGTAATGAATGATGGATTCTTAGTTGCAACTTATTATGATTCTACTGATCGATTGAAACTTACTTCCTTATCCTATCATTTTCCTACCTTCTATATTTTAGCATTACTTAACTTTATTCAATGAGACTAAATAATGGATTGCCCTCAAAACTTTTATCGTCTTTTACCCTTGTGCATATATCTAGTTTACTAGAATAATGGAAATTGTAAAAAATCCCATTAATGTAATGAATTTTTAGTTGTTCTTGCTTGCATCTAATCTCTTTTGAATCTAACTTCTTGCATTGATGAGGTATGTTTTACAATGATATGATCAGAATTTATAGGTATGTCATTGCACAGTCATCACATTTTGGACAAAGAGAGAGGCAGCAGATTCGCCATTGTTGTTGATAGTCCGATGAGGATGAACAACAAGGCTTTGGAGGATGCTATTGTCGTGTTTGACACGATTGAAATGTCTATTGATGTCAAAGATGTATGTTTCTCTTGGGAACTTTTTATAACAATTTTAATCTTTTATCCCCGTATGTGCATCTTTAATATCTTTGGTGTCTTCTTTTTCGAAGATTGTTTCTATCGTGTTTTGATTATAGATTTATATGCATTTGCCTTTGAATTGGCATGGCAATTAATCGTTTTCCTTGTTGCAACTGACCTATGTTATTTTCGTTGTTACAATCGTTTTGATTGTAATTTCTTATTGCTAATACCAAAATGAAAAAAAGAGAGTAAAAGTATCATGTTGAAATTTGACTTTATAAAGTAGCATTCTGATTTTGTCATTGGTTTTATCTCGGTCAATCCGGCTTCATGGTGCTGGGCACGGTAAATCCAACATTCATTCAGCAACCCCGAGTCCAAATGGTAAAGGGTGGTGATGATCTTGGCGCAAATATAACACTCCATATTCGTAAGTATTTGGTCCTATCATTGCTCGTTCTACAATTTAACTCTTCCTCTCTAAGGCTATTTTGTATATATGAATTTTCTGGAAAATTCTTTTAAATGTGCTGTCTAGAAAATGACTAAGGTGAACGAAAATGTCTCTCTTGTCTGTTGTGTCAAAACCTGTCTTTTTTCCCAAAACGCACTATATATTAGTGTGATGCTGGTTTTTGTCGTTTCTAGTGGCGTTTTGCTTACTCTTATCTCGCATTAGTAACCGAGATAAATGTTATTCCAGTCATCTTTGATAGGGGTAGTGACATAATAATTGTGGGGCGCTGAATCATAAAGGCAAAGAACCTGCAGAGAGGCAATGCAAATACCGCCTTCAAGGATGGGAAGCATATAAGGCTAAAATGCAGTTGAGAGAGATGTTTTAGGTTCGAACTGTTGCTTGAAATTGATACACATACTTCCCTAATAACAAGCAGTTGAATTTTGTTTAATCAATAAGTTGACATGCTTGGCACGTTAGTATGGAATGCAATCCTTGAACCGAGGTTTTGAGCTAGGAATACTCTTTAATCCTTCTATTCGAGGCTATATATATATATATATTGACATGCATTTATATGTGCATCTTATTTTGGTTTGATGCCATATTTGTTAAGTTTTATGAGACCCTTGCATTATTTTCCAAACATGGATCCGAATGTGTTGTGAAAATGATTTTATCATATAGATAATATATATAAAGTAAGGTATAGAAGCATTTTGGAAAACAATCATATGCACCAGCTCTTGTTTGGTTCTCAAAGGTTAAGTATTTCTCAAGTCAAGGTGGTGAGCTGGTGTGCAAAGCAAATCAAAGAAAACAAATTTATGTGAAAGTTTAAAATTACAATAAGTAGGCACTCTCATTGCTTGATATGCCATCTTCATTAATATTTAAATAATAACTAAACTTTTCATTAATATTTATAGTGATTTTTATATAATAATAATCTGATTTATTTTGGAATAAATTAAGAACATTTTGTTTAAAGAAAATGTATTTCAAGCGTATCTTAACATTTTAAATATGTATTTCTATCATTTTGAATTTAGGTTTAGTTTAGTTTTGCTTCTCAAAAATGCTTTTGAGGTTATGAGCATACTAAATAGACAATTTTAATAATTTATTATTATTATATATTTAATCTAATTTATTTATAATAAATAAATCATTGCAATATATGTAAAAACATTTTAAAATATAAAAATTGTTAATATGTAATAAATTTATTAATATATATGTAAAATCAACTTTTCCGGAAAATATTTTCGTGAAATCGCCAAACAATGTGAAAATATTTTACATGATTCATCCAAACACGTAAAATATTTTCGGTAAATCATTTTCCGAAAAGTAAATCATTTTCCAGAAATCATTTTCCGGAAAACATTTTACTGTCAAACAAACAGACCCTAATTGTCAAATATAGGGCACTTTTGGCTTATATATCAATGTTCATAAGACAACTTCAATTTGTATTTTCTTCCAACAACCCGAACCCATGAAGCTGAAGTTTTTGTTACTATATTATACCCTATCTTCAAAATCGTAGTCTTGTAGTGTTCAACCAAATGCCTTTAACCTAATCTATCGCATTTAATAGGTTGACACAAAGAATTCCAATTAACAAAGGCAAATTTCACTTTGTATGCGAATCAAATGAAGATACTCACTAGTTTCTCAATTTCCTTGCAAATTCCAATTGGAATCAGTTTCATTTTCATAAGATAATTAAGATCAGCAAATAACACCGATTTTTAGCTAAAGTCAATAATAATTTGATTATGTGCAACTCATAACCCTTTTATGAAATAACGGAACACGTAAATATATAGTTAAATCATCAACTCTCCTAAAGCTCAAGAATCTAGTGAATTGATCTGGCAAAGCGCTCTCAACATTAGTAAAAAAACAAATATTAGTATTATTATTAACTTTATGACCAGAGTAAGTACATAACTACCGTAAGATATTTTAGATCACTTTTGCTTGGTTCAAGTCAGTTTTGTAGAAAAAGGTTAGGTTATCCCTTTCTTTCAATTGATGTGGGTTTCAAGAACACTTTGCTCGAGATTGTTTGAGGAATGATAATGATCCTCTTGTTACCACTCTGAGGTTCACTCCTGCAATTAGAGGTAGAGGAAATCCTTGTGGTGGTTTTGTGTCGAGGGACAGTTAGAGAAGAGGAACCGAGTTGGCAGTTCAACAACTGCGTGAGCCTACATGATCCGAACCCGAGAAGAGGGTGATGCTACCAATGTTGTAACAAGTATATTCTTTTATATTCAGCACCCCTGCATACTTTAATTGACCCTAGCTTTACGCTTTTTATACGAATTCTAGCTTCATCAGAGAATTTGAAATATGAGATATCGAAAGTAGCAATAGTTGTTCCAAGTCATTTGAGACAAACCGTGCTTGTTGACCAAGTGTGTAGGCGGTGCCCATTAGAAATCCATAATAGATCGTTTCTTATTGATTTGTTGATCATGTCGTCTGGCGATTTTGATGTAATTCTGAGAATGGACTGGTCAACTGAACATGATGTGATTTTAGACTTCCATAAAAAGAATTTTTTTGTCCAATGTCCGGAAGGCGAAATTATTGAAGTCAAAGACATCAGATCAAGTAGTTCTACTCGTATCATTTCATCGATTGAAGCTAATAAGCTTCTGAATCAAGGCTGCAAAGCATATTTAGCCTATATTATTAACTCAAACTTAGATGAAAGCCAAATAAGCAAGATACGAACAATATGTGAGTTCCTAGAAGAAAATTGCAAAAATTGCCTCCTGATCGTGAGGTTGAGTTTGCAATTTAAGTTTACCCGGGTACAACTCTTGTGTTAATTGCCCTGTACTGTATGGCACCAACGAAGTTAAAAGAGCTGAAAATTCAATTACAAGATATCACATTTGTTGCCAGAGCAACTGCAATTTATAACAGTCAATTGGATAATCAATATACATTTAATTACAAGTACTTCATGCCTATTAATCATTATATAATCAATTCTAAGTCTTATACAAATTTACGAAATCTTATTTGCTCAACCGAGGTCAATTTGGATCAAAATGTAAAGAATACAAAGTTTCGAGTCGATGATGAAGTAATTTTTCAAAAAATTAAATTAGGTGTAATTCTAGGTTTTTGGATATGTAATTAATTGGTGGAATTAGGTTTTTCATAAAAGAAGTAATAAAGGAATAAGATGATGAATATAGTGAGACATAATTAATTATTATATCTGATCTGATTTATGGGTGAGAGAATAATAAAAGCCGAAGCTGAGCATAATGTAGTTATTGTCTTAATAATAATAATAATGAGGCCCCAAGTGATTACATCCAATCAGAGAAACTAATCTCCTAATGAACGAGAGAAAAATATCAGAGATTTTACAGTGTAATATTTGCGTCTTATTTCAAGAACCATAATTACCCAATTAATTTTGTGTTGTATATTCACCATCTCAAAATTAATTTAGATTGTGAAAGCCAGTATTAGAAAGTTCATCCCCAGCCATGGCAGCAGTACAGTTAGAAGAGCACCATGGATCATCAGTGATAAACTGCATCCATGAATCATCTTTATCTTCTTCCTCTTCCATGCATGAAGATGAGGAGGCGCCTATGGGGACTTCTCCATACATGGTTTCCGAATCATTCATAATTACACCTTGCGAGCAGTTCTGATCCATTACCGTTAAACTACTCTGCCCTTGCTCTTCTGTTTCCCACCCCGTCATGCCATTTTTCTTGAACACCCGACACAGCGCGTAAGAATCCTGCCAATAGCCACTTCCCTTTACTTTCTATTTATATCATTTAGGTTAAATTTTGCTGTTAGTAACTCCACTTTTATAAAATTTGAGATTTAGTCCCCATACTTTAATAGTCAAAATTTCATTCCTCTTACTTTTTCGGTTTAAGAATCCTAGTTTAATCATTATCATAATTGGTAATTCCAATTAAAATTTATCAACGTAACATGTTTATTTTTGTCCACATCACATGAGGATGGCCTAATCAACATGTCAAATTGACAAATACTTACAATTTCAATGATTGAAGTTGATTTTTAAATCAAGAGAGTAGGATGACTTAGGTTTTTTTTTTTAACTTTTTAAGTATAGTGACTAAATCTCAAATTTTATTAAAGTGCAGAGAAGAGAATAATGGTATATTTTAACCTATAATTTAATTGCATGGCATAAAACGTAACACGACATGAAATGAACATGACACTAAGATGTGCATGTGTTTAAATCCATATAACACATATTACAAACTTGTCAAAAGTTATATGCAGTCAAATTCTCTATAATAACATTTCATTATAATAGTCAAGTTTATTATAGAA
The DNA here is from genome assembly GCA_025506655.1 of Gossypium rotundifolium. Taxonomy (NCBI): domain Eukaryota; kingdom Viridiplantae; phylum Streptophyta; class Magnoliopsida; order Malvales; family Malvaceae; genus Gossypium; species Gossypium rotundifolium. The sequence goes on along the minus strand of CP106728.1, from coordinate 12,983,876 downwards.
TTTATTTCTTTTATGTTTTATTTTTATCTTCTATAACAACAACAACAATAAACTATGAAGTACATTATTTATTAAATTAGTTCTTTTATAACAACATCTTGTCTCAATTTTTAGTAAAAGTAGTTTTATTCCTAAGTGAAATAAAAATGATAAGTGGAAATATTTAAAATTTGCATAAAAATTATTAATTATTTTAATGAAAGAAAATATTTAATAAAAGAATTACATTGAATCTCACTATCACTAATAATCAAAATTATTTATTTTTTATTTTTTAATTTGAAAATAAAAATGATTTAAATCTCGAAAAATTTTAACACAAAAAAAACACACAAATACAGGACAAACATCCATTGAAACTGTTGATGGAGAGGCATTAAAATATTGGCTACCAATGTTACTGATAAAAAGGTAACCCATTTTCTTCATAAATCTTTACCCATAACGAGGAATTAAACAAAACATAGCAAAGGGCCTTGGACTGAAGATAATATCAACATGATGAATAAATAAATAAAGCAGCAAATTCATTGGCTTATAAGTAAAGTTTTATGTGCACCTGCTAGAAGGTTAATTTAGGTAAAAATATAATTTTGAAAATGAAATTAGATAAAGAATAACATCCGTTTAGAAAACAGGCTAAATCTTAAGTAAGGTTTTTTGTTTAGGCTTGACTAGAATTTGTAAAAAATAATTTCTTATTTTATTGTTGTTTTTCTATTGTTTTACTGTTATTTTATTATTATGTTAATACTATTTTGTGTTATTATTATTTGGATATTGTATAATTCTTGTTTTATTATTATTTTTGCCACTAATTTAGAGGCATTTACTTGTTAAATTGCACCTATCTTAGTGTTATTTAAATATCAAGATTTTTTTAAAATTTATTTTCAATTTATTGGGAAACATTTATTTTAATATTTGTAGTGTTTTTGATGAATTAAATTTTTAATTTTTTATATAAATAAATAAAATAAAAACTTTAATATGGACAGACTAAATCGAGATTTAGCATTTTTATCTAGATCAAACTTGAGTAAAAGTTTAAGCCCATTTTCCAAACCGAACCTATTAACCGTGCTTAAATTTTTGTTAGGGTCTGACATAACTCATGAACAACTCTACTTATAAAGGTGTGCATTTGGAATATAACTTTTAATTGCGTAGGGATGTAGTTACAAGTTAGAATAATTTTGGACACTACCATATTATACAATACAAATACACTATAAATATACACATACAATATACATTAGAAATATGGCATACCACTGTTTAGATGTTTTTTTTTTTTTTTTAATCTTAACAATGTATGGAAAAGTTTTAGGCATAATGTTAACCTTGAACTTTAAGAAAAAATTATTTTAGTCTTTTATTTAATTTTAGTGTCTTTTAACTCTTATATTTGTACTATTTGTTAAATCATTTCAAAATAGATGAAAAAATTAATTTTTCTTAACTTTGCTGATGTAGCATACAAGTAGATTGCCACATCAATAATTAATATTTTTAAAATTTTAAAAATTAAAAAAACTATAAAATTATTTCATCTATTTTGGAGTGATTCGACAAACCATTTAAGTTTAAAGACTAAAATATGCAAAAATTAAATAAAAACTAAAATGACTATTTTCTTTGTAACTTTGTAGGATGAAATAAATCATTATTTCAAAATTTTATTAGTGGTGATTAAAAAATAGGTAGTGAATTTAAAAATAGTAAAAGATATTAATGTCTTTATAATTGCATACCTTTGTTTTGTATTTTTTTTATAATTTACTTAATAAGTTGATATATTTTACCTTGTAACAATAAACTCAATTAAAAAATTAAATTATTATATAATAATTTTTATTTAAAAATTTAAGTTTTTTTTTATTTTCGTTAACTCGGAACATTAAGTTCGATCAAAGACTTTTAATTAGTGTAGATAAGAAATGCATTAAACTTATATAAAATGGATTATCAACATGAAAAATTTTATATAATTTAAACATGATTAAAATATATAAAGAAAAGAGAAATAAAGTAAATATTATATCAAATTATAGTAATTAAACCTTGAAATGTTGAGAGAGGAGACTGGTTTTGTCTTATTAGAAAAGGCAAAGCAAGACAAAACATTTCCTACTTTAGAGATCTGCAAGTAAGGAATATGTCACCCATTTTTGTATGGATTTATCTATAATAATAAAAATCATGATAAAGTAAAAGTGTGCCTAAATGCCCTAACTTTGCATGCAAGTCATGCATTGCCCACGTCTCTACATTTCATAAGATTCAGCAATTTAGGGCAGAAAACTAAAGCATTGCTTTTCATGATGTTACGTCTAAATCCTAAAGAATTGTCAACACTCCTGTTTTAGAGTAGATTTTTTTAAAATTATATCGGTGGTCGAATCGGTTAGATCATTAATTTATTAATTAATTTAATCAATTTAATTAAAAAAATTAAAAGATTTAATTTAATCAGTTTAATCGATTTTTTAACCAATTCAACCTGTTCGAATCGATTCTCAAATCAACCGATTCAAAGTCTTTCTTCAAATCGATTTTCAATTCAATCGATTTGACCGACCGATCCGATTCAAACAATATTAAATTTTTTGTGTTTGTTGAAACATAGCAATAAAAAAAAAAAAAAAAATAATAAGAGGAGAAGTAGGAATTCATGCCGGAGGCAAAAACAACATTGGAGCCAATGGGGTGCCTCGAACGTTTGAAAAATATTAATTAAAACCTCAATTTTTAAATTTTTTTATTAAGTCCCTCAAAATTTTTAAAAACTCAATTAGACTCCTAAAATTTTTAAAAACTTTAAATAGGCCACCAAAACTCAGTGGCACGTTCCGCCGTTGCCGGAGCTTGGAGCATGGATTTCTATTCTTCTCTTCACTATTGTTTACCGTGAGTAATTGAAAACCTAGGATGAGATTGAAAATGCTATGATGAATGCAGTTGAAATCCTGACTAATTGGTGAATAATAATCTCATACTAAAGCAAGCAACTGACGAGTTCAACCATTCGTTTTGTGTCCTCTGTCCTGTTATGCTTGTTATCTTTATCATGGAATGTTAAGTTTATGATGCAGCAACTACCTGAATCCCACAGGTGCCCTCGCATTCATTATCGTCGAGCCGGTATTCATGCATTACCCAATCGGTCCTGATTCCTTGAGGGGCACGGCCTCGGTAGTAAACCAGTGTCTTCTTCATTCCAATGGCTCGATTCTGGCAACTAACCCTCCTATCCTTCCCTGTAGATTTCCAATATCCCAACCTTGTCGCCCTGTTCGTCCTGAACCCATTCGGGTATTTTCGATCACGGGGTCCAAAGAAGTACCACTCCGGATCTCTACTTGGAAAAAATGATTTTTCTGTGAAAATAATACATAAGAATCAAGGCAAGTGGTAGAGAACTAAACATAGAAATGAGACGTAGAAATGAGAAAGAGACCTGCTAACTCCCATGGTTCACATTTGTAGAGATCAACTTCGGGGATGATGTCGAGTTCGATTTCTTGCCTATTTATTTTCCTTTTGAGATAGTAATTCACCAGCTCTTCATCAGTGGGATGGAACCTAAAACCAGGAGGTAATCCCAATGGTGCCATTTCTTTTTACACTCCCCACTAGTTACGCTTATCATGATTGCTATATAAAGTATTCAAAGTCGCCTCTCTTTGGGTTATTTTATTTTTCACTTTTTTTCTTTAATAGATTCTTGGACAAACGTTCCTCACAAGCCGTTCCTTTTCAGTATTTTCAGAATTGCAATTACCATTTTCTCTCAACCATTTGCGTCTAAGACTGACACTGTTTTCAAGTTTTCTTTAGGATAACATCCCATTCAAGGGACTAAGAACAACTGTGTTCGCTCAATCCACCGTAGGATAGCTAGCACCGCATAGACCTATCAGAATTGTGAGAGAAATTGTATTTTGCCTTTTTACTAAAAAAAAAAGAGAAATAGTCATTGTAACTCAGTTCAAAGAGCAAATGAACCATTTTTTATTAAAAAATCTATTCATTTTTACTATTAAAAATTGGCATGTCAATCAATTACACATTGTATGTCACATGTAACTCGTTCTGATATATATGAATCAATTTTTAATAGTAAAAATAGATGTGATTTTCAATAGAACAGCCAGTTGCTCTTTGTACGGGGACTAATTTGCCCATTTTGAGTAGAGGGGACAATGCAATTTGACTCTTGTACAAAGGTCTCTATGGTACTTTTACCATTTAAAAACATTTATACTTTAAATTAGGGATGCTATTGATCTATACTTATTATAAAGCCCCCAATTGAGTTGGTATCAATTAAAAATTGGGTGCCAACTTAGTCAATTTACAAAGTGAATTGTATGATTTCCGAGATCTATCATTTTATATATTTCATGTAGAAAATATATATAGATATAAAAAAGACTGAACCCATGCCTTCTAGTTTTCCACATTTGTACATTACTATTAAAGTGAAGGCTCATCTGGTATTGACATTAATTCTTAAATAATTTTAGGTTGTGGGTATCTAAGTAATTATGTTCAACAAAAGTCGTATGCCCGATTTGGTGTATCACTTCTCTTAAAAGAAAAATTGGCTTATTTTCCTCCTTCATTCTTGGCTTCACAAAATAATTATTTGATAGAAACTTCTATAAAAATCCATTTCACCCAATCCAAACTTAGCTTCCTAATTTGAAATATATATTGCTGGAACATTAACTTTGTTGCAGAAAATTACAATAGTCAATGCACATTAACTTCACATTTTCCTTCTGACTTTAATTCATTCTTAAAAGAATGAACTTCCATGTCAGCACTATATATGTCATTTTCTCTTAAGCCATGGTTAAAAGAATCAAGTATTTTTCTAAGCTTTTTGCAATATTATACATGGAGAGAGAAGAAGAAATCAAAATCAAACGATGATGATAATAATAATAGCGATCAAGAGATTAAAAAAGGATTTCAAATGAATGAAAACTGAATATATATTGTGGAAGTAAAAACAAGAAATAAGAAAATGAAGAAGGTGAGATAATTCATCGTGGAGGTTAAAGTCAGTGTTATTATGTTGATTGGGGTTTCCAGTCTTTGTCTTGCTTCTTAATGGACTTGATTTCCTACATAGCATTATGCAAATCTGCGTTTCAAAACAAAATGGTAAGGCTTCGATCATCCTCTTAGGAGAGCTAAGAAATCCCCAGATTTGTTTTTAATTTGCCTTCCACTAGATATTTGAATATTTTTAGCAATCTCTTAATCCATATTATTTTTCTTATTAACTTTTGATTTAGATTTCTTCTGTTTCTGTTGATATTTTAAGTTGCTTGTTTGCTGAAATATAAAATTATAATGAAAGTGCTAGACTACAGTGACCACTTACAACATAGCATTGCGAAAACTGTTGCAAACTTAAAAATTGTATGTTTTCTAGATACAATAACTAGATTCTAACAAGATTATAAGGTACCATAAAATTGTGGTAGATTATGGATGATTACCTCAAAAACATCTTAATCATGAATTCTTCATTGAGCTCAAGCTTCGACTTTCTGATCTCGATACACATGCCACTTTTTGTATCTTTGAAACCCCGGTAAAACAGGTCTGCGTCGGGGCGCAGTCATGCAATTGTAACAACAACATCCTCTCAAATCCATCACACAGTTTTCACAACATCTGGATAGTAGAGATAAATACAATTTACCCATCGGTTATTTACCTAAAACGAACGTTTGGAAAGTAAATATTTTATGTAAAAAAATACATTAGTTCCACCGAAATATGATATTTCTAAAAACACAAAACTTCCCAAAATTTGAATGATCACAAAGTTATCATTATCATCAACAGTTTTTCATTACCATCAATAATTTTCCATGATACTTCAAGCAAAACCCAATGTTCCTAGATCAAACTGGATTGACTTTTCATATCAACAGATAACTTTTCTTGACAAACTCAAGCAAACTCCAAAGAAATTACTCATAAACAATCTTCCATAAAACAAGCAAGACTTTCAGTCTTCGACATGGTGTTAAAGGGGCTAGGTCTTCATGCTTTTATTTACTGAGATTTTCAAGCCAATACCATTCATTTATTCTATACAGACTGAAGAAGAAAATAGAAGAGAAAAGAATGGGTAAGGCTTATAAAATAAAACCAAGCAAACTAAGATCAACCAATAATTCTGCTTGACCGACTCAAGCAAAACTCCAAACAAATATTCATCAACAAAGCTTTACATAAAACAAGCAAAACTTTTGACTTTGACAAGGGCTTAAAGGGGGTGGGTCTTCAGGCTCTCATTTATTGAGATTTTCAATCCCAATACCATCTAATCTTATACAGATTAAGAATCAAGATAAAAGCAGAAAGTTTGAATGGGAACGCTCGTTAAATATAACCACCAAACTAAGTACCATCTAGTCATTATACCATCCAAATAAATGAAGAGAAGAAATAAACTCCAAAGGGAGGCTTCAAAATATATAAGTTTATTTATAAACCAATCAAAACATCAACATCAAAAAGTAAAGAATGAACCACACAATGGTAACATAAACTGTTAAGCATCCAACCTAAAATTAATCGGCAACTTGAATCAAGATCACAATAAACTTAATAGATTTGAGGAAATACCACTTCACACTCCTCTCACAAGTAACTCAAAAAAGGCCTACACGTAAACAGCCTCACAAAGAGTCATCGACCTCACATGGGGTTAGGCAAGATGAACAAAGTATACTAGGGGCCTTGACTCAATGTTAAGCATCCTACCTAAAAACTAATAGACAATAAATGGGGAGGTTGACTTTGAATATAAGATGATAAAAAAACGCTACTTTTGCCCATTGGTTTAGTCACAAGTGGTTTTAAATTAGATGCCTCATAGGGTATCAAGATCTGAACATGCTCCACACTTCTTACCTAACTGTTCCTTTAGCATAATTCAAAATTTCAACATTCTTCGCTCTTCCATCTTTTTCTTATTCTTTCCCTCTTAGAAATTTATTCTATCAGCAACTATCATCAACATTTCATTTTTAACCGTTCCCTTATCATTGGAGTCAAGACCGAGTCACAGCAGAATGCTTGACCACGCGTTGACAGTGATGACAACTGACCTGATTTGATTACTACTGATATTTAGGGATGAGATTACTGATCTTTAGAGTTGAATACTTAATAGGCTTAAATTTTAAGGATTAGATTACTGACCATGTAATTAATTCCTTATTTGTATCAATTTGAAAAGGTTGAATACTTAATAAGCTGAAACAAAAACGTTTAATCTTGTGATCCACTTATAGTCACTAATTCAACACACACACACACACACACACACACAGAAAGCAGACTTGGGCACCATTCTAACCCGATTACCTGCGCTAAGATTTTCTTTAGGCCCTTGAAATCGGTTTCAGCATAGTAATTATTTACATTTTATAACACTTCAACCTTTTTATTACATTTAGGGGATACAAACTGAGTCTGAAAAAGACTAGACATTTTTGAGTAATAATATGAATTTTACTCAAATAATTGATTATAAACTTTGAATATTTTCTACATGAAAATATAAAAATATATAAGTTATATATTGCGGTTTTTTATTAGAGTAATCCTAATCTTGATAGAAGGAAAGAAAAAAGAAAAGAAAAGGATGTGAGAACACCTTTTACTTTGCTAAAATTTTATGGTTTATCACCCCTCCCCCTCAAAAATATATAAATAAATGTAGAACAAGTATGATGACCAGTGAGAAAGCTAGAAATAAACACAAAAAAGAAAACAATGTGATTTAAACATTATATTTTCCACTACCAAGATAAGAAGTTCCACTTCCAACTCTCATGCTACTTCCAAAAACAAAAATTCATGAATAGGCTGCCATCAGTCCTCTATGCATGATCTTTCAAGAATTCCCATATGTCCAGAAATTTAGAGTTAAAATCGCATGCTAGAACTATAGAACCAACATAATTGATATGATTGATTCAGTCCATAGGTAAATTATGTTTAATGGCTATTTTCAAACAGCCACAATAACCTGGTTAGGTTATTTTTGTGACGTGCATTTCTAGCATGAGCTAAACCTTCACAATTTATGCAGGCCAAATACGCAATAAAAGGGGAGAAAAAAACTTACAAGAAAAGAAAGTTACAGTCAAGATTGGCACAGTTCCGATGCCTTAACTCAGAAACTTGTGAATTGCAAACGTAGCATTTAGCAAATTTATAACTGTCAAATGCTTGCTGAGTCATGCTGGCTTCAATCATTGTTTCATGGTTATAGGCAGATGGTGGGAGAGAAAGACGAGAGTCAAATGTGAATAAGTTCCCAATCCATTTTACAGGACCTTCAGTTTTGAGGTAATGAGATACCCCTCCCTCCAAGGTGTACAAATTTTGAAAACCCTGTTGTCTAACATAAAAATGGACTATCTTGTTAGAGTGGGCAATTTTCTATAGTACATTGACTTGCAAAGTAATTCAATCACAGCTAAGATGTATCTCATTATGTTTTCTCTTCCTACCAAAAAATACAATTTGCATCGTTACTAAGATTGAGCATTCCCTCTTTACAGAACACACTGCAGCCCCCACATATCAGTGTCATATCCATATTTGATCAAGGATTTAAATAGCGGCAGTAACACAAGGTTCAGGTTGCCATCTAACTGTTTCCACTCTCTTCACCCCCGATATTCATAGCCTTTATTTTTTACCGTGGTAACATCCATTTGTCCACAATAGCAATAACAGGATGTGAAAGAAATTCACATTCCCAACCACAATTTAAATCCCAATGGGATACATGTTATCAGTTATCCTTTGTCCTTTTTTTTTTTTTTTTTTTGCATTCTGTTTTTATGTAGTTAGATACAACAAAAACACCGCTTATATTTCAAGCTTTTCCTCATAGCACCCTAAGATTTTTTTCTCTTAATTAAGCATGATGTGGTTAAGTTTCTATAGCAATAGAGGGTTAAGCTTTTAATGTTATCAAAAAGAGAAATAGAACTTAAAGGTGAACAAATAAGATACTTCAGAATTTAGATTTTTTTTTTTTTCACAGATACTTCAGAATTTTGATTTTTTTCACCAGGTAAAATTAATGGCAGAGTACTCCGATACAAAATTCAATCATAGGCTGCTAGTTGAGACAAAGAAACCAAGATGCTACCTGGGAAAAGGAAAAGTGCAAGCTATATGGGTGGGTGGAATTTACTCGTAACTAAGCATACAACCTCCAATTGCTGCACTACAATTAGCCATTCATGATTTTGCTAGAACAAGTTTGATGTGAACCATTGAAGAAGTAAAGAGGGAGGAAAAGCTAGTTAGGGTTCTGAAGAGAATGATACTACTTGGATTTACGGAGACAACAAATCTTAAGTGCCATTGGGCATATAATTTTGGTTGGTTTAGTGGTGTTTTAAGGTGTTTGGGCAAAGCATTTGGCTTAAACATATTTCAATGTTTAAAGCCCCAAACTGACAGTGTAACCTATTTAAAAAGCATGTTCAAGATAGCTAAATTAACAATCTATTAATGTAATTAGTGAACTGTTTTAAATTCATCTTATTTGTTTTAAACGATCATTTAGTTTGAACTTGCTTAAAATTAATTATAAGTATAGTGAGAAAACGCAAATAAAACATATTTATATATCTAATGTATTTTTATTGCAATAAACCACTATGAAATGTCCTCATTTTTAAGAAAGTACCATATTGTTCCATCTCTATGATGTCATTCTACATCCCATGTATATGTTTCCCAGAAGCCCTTACTCTTTAGCCAAAGAATAACCTAAAGAATTCTAAAAGTCATGATATTGAAATGTTGTATGTTGGACAGTTTGCTTAATGTAAGCCCATTGAATTAGTTGGCATTAAGATACTTGTTACACCTATGCCATTCCTTTCACTTCTATAATTTTTATTTTAAATTTTATTAATTTTAATGTTGAAATATTAGATTTGTAATTTAATGTTCATGTTTAAGTTTTATATGCATTTTTCAATTCTGGTGTAAAGCTCTAAATTTCAAACATAATTACAGAAAAGAAATGAAAGGAACACGACAGAACAGAATAGCAGGTTACCTTAAGATTGTTGAATATACATCACAACGTATACCTCCTGTGCAATACATCAAAATATCAGTTTTTTCTTTATCAACTTGTAATAGCTGATCTGAAGCAACACCCTGCAAATGTGAGAGAAGAGATAATAGCCAGCATTCAGAACCAAAGACATAAAAGCCCATAAAGGAAAGAAGAAAAAGGAAAAGAAAAGAATGATCCACATGCCACTACGGTAGAATGCATGTCTTTGACCTGCTTTGTTCCAGCAAGTTAGTTTTCAGCTACAAAATCATATGAACATATCAAAATCAACCACACTCTAAATGCTATTTACACCATAAAATGTTAGACGTAAGTAATTATTATTAGATTATTTTATTACTATTTTATCAGGAGATTTTATTTATGAGTATTATATATTTGTAGATCTTTTTTAATTAAAAGTGTTGGAATTCCTAAGATTAAGGACAGATTACTTACCTTATCACTAGGAGATCTTCTGTAAAAAGAAACTAATCTTAGTTACTGATTCTTAGGCTGTTACTGCTTTTTAGGGATTGTTTCCTTCCTTAGGATAATTTTTCTCTTTATAATTGTAAGCTAACTAGCAGAAATATAGATGAATCTAATCTCTAAATTTCTACATGGTATCGGAGCACTAGGAATTATTCGATCCTTCACATCCATCTCTAAAAACTCTTCCTAAAAATCCCTCCGATCTAGTTTTTTTCCCATGGGTGACCTCAATGAAACCCTGTCTGAAACTGAGATTTCACAAATATCTCAGAATGTTAACCAGGGAATCAATCAAAGTGATCTTAATTCTTCACTTACAATCACTAGTCATCGACTAGATGGGAAGAATTTCTTACAATGGTCTAAATCTGTCCTTATGGTGATCCGTGGCCGAGGCAAATTAGGATACATCAATGGAGAACTTCTACGACCGAACGTAGCTGACCCTACTTATGCTACTTGGGAACTCAACAACTCCATTGTTATGGCGTGACTGATTAATTCAATGGAAGGTCATATAAGCCGAACCTATCTCCTCTTCAAGACTGCAAAAGACATGTGAGATGCAGTTAAAGAAAACTACTCGGATCTTGGAAACGCCTCCCAAGTATTTGAGATCAAACTAAAGTTAAAAGATATTCGACAAGGGACACTCGAGGTAACTCACTACTACAACAATCTGAAAATCTAGTGGCAGGAGTTAGATATATGTACTATGAGGCAGATTGGGGTGAAGGCTTAGAACACACTAGGTTTATGACTCACCTCAACAACGAACGTCTCTATGAATTTCTAGCAGGACTGAACCGTGACTTAGATGAGGTCCGGGGCAGAATTCTGGGTAGATCACCTCTCCCAACCATTGGTGAAGCGTTTGCAGAAGTGAGAAGAGAAGAAAAACATCGTTTTGTCATGATGGGAGAACCCAAACCGATGATCTCGTCTGGAAACCAGCCTACTGAATCTTCTGCTCTCGTCTCCAAAGGACCACAGACCCAAAACGTGCTGAAAATGATTCTGGATCGAACAGACCATGGTGTAGCCACTGCAACCGTGTTGGTCACACAAAAGAAAAGTGTTTTAAACTCCATGGTTATCCAGATAAAAAACAGAAAGATAAGAAGACTGCCCTGTTATCCTCCAATGCTGCAAATGATGTGCTCGATGTTCGCCTAACCAAAACTCAACTCGAAAATCTCCATAAGATACTTAGTACCTCTACTGGTCATGGGTCTCTAGCCACTCAAGGTACTGCTCTTAATATTGCCCTTGAATCTAATAACCAATCCTCTTGGATACTAGATTCGAGTGCCTCGGATCACATGACAGGTAACTCCACTCTGTTTCAAACCTACACCACTTGTCATAACAAGTCCCGAATCTGCATGGCTGATGCTTCATACTCACCTGTGGCTGGAGTAGGAAAAGTACAAATAACAGAGAATTTTTCCCTTGATAAAGTTCAACATGTCCCAAACTTGTCCTGTAATTTACTTTCAATAAGTAAACTTACTAAAGATGGAAAAATGCTTGCTGAATTTTCTGAAATTGGTTGTGTAATACAGGAACAGAAATCGGGGAGGATGATTGGCACTGCTAAAGTTGATGATGGATTATATGTTTGGAATAAAGACAGCACACAAGGGGGATTGGCTCTATCTACTTCAAAAGAGGACACTATTATGCTATGGCACAGTAGGTAAGGGCATCCAAATTTTTTGTATTTAAAAAAACATTTTCCGCTGTTATTTCGAAATAAAAGTATAAATTCCTTTAAATGTGAAATTTGTGAATTGTCCAAACATACCCGAGTACCATATCCTTTAAAACCATATACCCAGTCCAACCTTTTTCATTAATCTACAAGTGACTTATGGGGAGCTAGTCGAGTGAAAAACATTACAGGTGCTAAGTGGTTTATAACATTTATTGATGATCACACTAGGGTCTGTTAGGTCTATCTATTAAAAGAAAAATCTGAAACAATCAAAGTCTTTCAAAATTTTCACACAATGGTTCGAACCCAGTTCAACTCTACCATCCATACTCTCCACACTGACAACGGAAGAGAATACTTTAATTCTGTCCTAAGTTCATACCTTTTGGACCAAGGCATCATACACCAAAGCTTTTGTCCTGACACTCCTCAACAAAACGGGATCCCCGAGAGGAAAAATCGACATCTCCTTGCTGTGGCTCGGGCCATAATGTTCACCATGAATGTCCCAAAATACTTATGGGGAGAAGCTGTCCTTACTGCCTGCTACCTCATAAATCGAATGCCATCAAAAGTCCTAAACTTCCAAACACCTCTAAACACTCTTCTAAAATCCTTTCCCCTATTACGTGTTCCTAATCTTCCAGCAAAAATATTCGGTTGCAAAGCCTTTGTCCATAATCATCAACCAAATCAATCCAAACTAGATCCTCGAGCCCACCCTTGTATATTTGTTGGGTATTCCCCCATTCAAAAAGGCTATAAATGTTACTCACCAGCCTTGCACCGGATGTTTGTCTCTCGAGATGTTACCTTCTTTGAAACCGAACCATACTTTGGAGTTTCTCATCTTCAAGAGGAGACTTTTAATGAAGATGAGACCCTTAATACTCTCCTCATCATACCTCACGATCCTACCACTAATATCACTAATAAACCTAACAATCAAGGTGCTACCCTCAATTCAGATACTGTTACTGTTCCTCCTATGCCACAAGAAGCTAGCACAATCCTACCCGATAACACCACCATCATTGAAACACCCCGATCAAGGAAAACAAGCAAACAGTGCCCAAACTGCAGTTTACTCCATTTAAATCGCCATTCCGAACCGTCATAAAGATTGCCAATTGCATCTCCAACCGAGGACTGTTCTGAAACTGAAGTTTCACCTCCATCACCATCAATCTATCTTCCAATAGCAGTGAGAAAGGGCACAAGAAACTGCACTCAACATCCTATTTCTCGGTTTGTATTTTATGGAAACTTATCTAAGTCTTATAAAGCTTTTGTGACTAATGTTGATTCTGTGAAAACTCCAAAACCTATAGAAGAAGCACTTGAATCAGCTAAATGGAGACAAGCTGTGATGGAAGAAATGAAGGCCTCAAAAATAATGGAACATGGGAAGTTTCGGACCTGCCTAAAGGAAAGAAAACAGTAGGCTACAAATGGATTTTTACTACTAAATTCAAACCTGATGGTCATATTGACCGATACAAGGCTCGACTTGTGGCTAAGGGCTTCAACCAAACTTATGGGCTTGACTATGAAGAGACATTTGCGCTGGTTGCCAAACTAAACACAATTCGAGTCTTCCTATCTCTCGCTGTCAATCTTAATTGGCACTTGACTCAATTGGATGTTAAAAATGCTTTCCTCAATGAGGAGTTAAATGAAGAAGTATACATGGATTTCCCACCGGGGTTTGAAGAAAGCAAGGGCCAAGTGTAAATTGAAAAAGTCATTGTACGAGCTGAAACAATCTCCAAGGGCGTGGTTCAGTCGATTTGCAAAAACTATGATGAGCAAAAATTACACTCAAGGACAGGCAGACCACACCATGTTCTACAAGCACTCGGAACAAGGAAAATGTTGCATTCTCATTGTCTATGTGGACGATATAATAGTGACAGGAGATGATAAAAGTGAAATTGTGAGGTTGAAAGAATTTCTTGGAACAGAGTTTGAACTTAAAGACTTGGGGAATCTTAAATGCTTTCTTGGTATGGAGGTAGCAAGGTCTCAAAAAGGTATTTCCATCTCCCAAAGGAAATATGTTCTCGATTTGCTATCAGAAGTTGGTTTGATGGGTTGCAAACCAACTGAAACTCTTATGGAGTTTAATCTTAAGTTGGGTACTGATGAGGATGGAGAAGAAATCGACAGGGGGAGATATCAACGTCTAGTAGGGAGACTTATCTACTTAGCTCACACCCGTCCGAACATAGCCTTTAGTGTGAGTGTTATAAGTCAATATATGCATGCCCCAAGGGAGAAGCACCTAGAAGCTGCATATCGAATACTAAGACATCTAAAAGGGACTCCTGGCAAAGGCCTATACTTCAAGAAAAATGCCAACAAAAATGTAGAAGTCTACACCGATCTTGTCGATCAAGGTGTTCTATCAACGACAGACGCTCTACAAGTAGTTATTATAGCTATGTTTGGGTAACCTAATGACATGGAGGAGTAAAAAAAGTCTGTTGTAGCACGCAGCAGTGCAGAAGCAGAGTATCGAGCACTAGCGCATGGTATTTGCGAAGGAGTTTGGATACAAAGACTTATGGGGGAACTAAAAGTTCCTTATACTAAGCCTATGAAGTTGTACTGTGACAACCAAGCAGCTGTCAGTATATCTCACAATCCTATGCATCATGATCGTACCAAGCATGTTGAGATAAATCGTCACTTTACAAAAGAGAAAATACACTCAGGAGAGGTGTGTGTTACCTATCTACCTACCAGACAAGAGGTTGCAGACGTGTTAACAAAAAGCTTGAACAGAAACATGTTTGAGGAACTTGTTGGCAAACTGGGTTTGATAAACATCTACTCTCCAGCTTGAGGGGGAGTGTTGGAATTCCTAAGATTAAGGACAAATTACTTACCTTATTACTAGGAGATCTTTTGTAAATAGAAACTAATCTTAATTACTGATGTTGTTACTGCTTTTTAGGGATTGTTTCCTTCCTTAGGATAATTTTTCTCTTTATAATTGTAAGCTAACTAGCAGAAATATAGATGAATCTAATCTCTAAATTTCTACAAAAAGTATTTTTAGAGAGATATTAGGAGTTTTTCTTTATTTAAAGTCCTTGTTTTAATTGACTTAGGTTATAAGTATTTTATTCAAACAAGTAAACCTATTAACCTCTATTTAAGAGGTCTATTGCTAGAAATAAAATGAAGTCAAATTAAGCAAATTTTACAAGATCTAAGATTCTTTCTAACAAGTCTTAAACTCTGGAATTCCCTTCAAGGAGTTCCACTTGTTCAACATAGGTCATTCGTGAAGAAGAGGTAAAAATCAAGGAAAGAACCCTAACAAGACAAACAGATTGCCTTATGAATCCTCCGGTGACAATTTTCATCCGTCGAGGCTGTAACAATTTAGTATCAGAGCCAGGAACAATGGATGTTCCATTACAAGAGAGGAGTTGGAGTTGTTTAAAGCATAAATAGAGTTAAAGATCAATCAGTTCATGCTACAAATGGGGGAATTGATGATTTCCAATCAAAACTTTGATAAGGGAAAAGGGGTTGACAGCAATAATAGCAATGTTGACAAAAATGAAAGTCGATTAGAGAAACAGGAAAACCGATTAGAGATAGCAATAAGATTCAGAGTGGTTCCACGATACATGAAGTTAGATTTTCCAACTTTCGATGGAACAAAAGACCCTTTAATTTATAGTGTTATTAGAACCGGACCGGACCAACCGGTTGGACTGGGAACTGACCAAGGGATCGGTCCAAAGAATGGCTTTGAACCAGTTAAATTGAGAACCAGTACAAACCGGTTGAACAACAAATTGAATCGATTGAACCAGCTAAAAACCCGATAGTTGAATCGAGTTTTTTTTAAATTAATTTTTAAAAATTTTTGATAATCTTTAAATTAGACCGGTTGAACTGGCGAGCCAGTGGCCTGACTGATTCGACCACCGATCCGGTTTAAAAAGAATTGCTAATTTGGTTGCACTGATACAAGAAGTTCTTTGTGAATCAGAAGACAGTCGAAATAGACAAAGTGAGTCTAGCCGCTTTTCACTTGACAAGGAAAGGCACAATTGTGGTATTATCAAATGGAGTAGGAAGAGCTTAATCTTTTGTGGAAGGCATTCAAAGAATATGTGCTCCACGATTTGGACCACCACTGTGCGAGAATCCTTTGAGGGAATTAGTGAAGTTGAATCAAATAGGATCAATGGAAGATTATTTTTGCCAATTTCAAGAACTATTAGCCCGTGTAAATTCCATGAGACTGGATCAATAAATTAATTTATTTACAACAAGGTTATCAGATTCAATCTGAATAGATGTGGAGATGAAGAAACATAAAAACTAGGTTCATGCTATGAATCTGGCGCGAACTTTTGAGACAAAATATCAACTAACTCAAGCTGCCGACCTGCGTAGTTGGGAATCGACAAGAGACTCTAGCGCTAGCAAGAAAGATCCTCCTTTTATTAAAAACTCGTGTAGAGATGGCAGAGATAAGAGCCAAGGGTCTTAGTTATAATTGTGACGAACCATACTTGTTCAAGCACCAATGTAAGAAATTATTTTGGTTTGAGGCAAAAGATCCCGATGTCGTTGGGAAAAATCAAGAGTGTAAGGAAACTGAAATATCTTGACGTGCAATAAAAGGCCAAAAAAATACATGAGTTAGTCAATCTCGAGCTTGCGAACAAGCACTGTTTCCAGGAGGGGAGTAATGTTAGAGGTCAAGTAATTATTAAAAGATTAGTTTTTTATTATTTTATTAGGAGATTTTAGTTAAGAGTATTTTATATCTTTAGAAGATCTTTTTTAATTAAAAGTATTTGTAGAGAGATATTATGAGTCTTTCATTATTTAGAGTCTCTATCTTAATTTACTTAGGTTATAAGTATTTTATTCAAACAAGAAACCATATGTAAACTCTATTTAACAGGGAGAATTAAGATTCTCTCTAACGAGTAAGGTCTGGAATTCCCTTCGACGAGTTCCATTTGTTTAACATAGGTCATTCACAAGGAAGAGGTTTAAATCAAGGAAAAAGCCCTGACAAGACACAGGGATTGCCTGTGAATCGTCCAGTGACAAGATCCATCAAAGCACCCAAAACAACATAGCCTTTAAACGAAAAATCTAAAAGCTTGCACAACCACTAAATTAATCATATACTAAGCTACAAAGTTCCACACTATTATCCATTTGATGATTTAGAAACTAGAACCAATGTGCTTTCCATCCATATAAGGATCAACCCATAATTCAGCACAGAAAAATTGCAATAAAAGCTTGAAATTGCCACAAATGCAACAGCCAACACTTTGAGCAATCTTGATTTAACTAAAGTTGTCAACTGAACTATATGATATATTGAAACTAATGTTTGATTTGTTCAAATGTGTGAGGCTAGATGTGGTTTACTAGCTATTTAAAGATTCAAAATTGGTTGAAGCCATGAGATCCAGTTTGGGATATTGTTTTGGTATTGAACCATTAGTAGCTATTCAAAGATATTTTCAAATGTAACAGAACTTGAATATTGTATTTCGTTTGTTTGTTTCTCTTGGAGACTTTAAACTGGGGATGAATTACCTCACAAATGTGGATGTGAGGTAAAAGAATATTCAAGACTCCTCATCCTGTAGCTACTTGAGTTGTCTCCCTAAACGTCATTTGAAACTTCCAAATTTATGCAATGCATCAATGCAGCAAAAGGCATTACAGGCACTACTGCAAACCATAACACAGCATGAGAACTCTCTACAACAAGCTTACCAGTTTATTCTTATGACAATTCCTCTATACAAAATCATCACCTAAATCCTATATGACTTGTTTGCCAATTTTAAACCTTCCAAAATTGTCCAATTTAAAACCTCCTCAATTATCCTTTTACTTATAATAGGACTTCTAATTTGTTTTGACATTACATTCAGGAATTTTGGATGGGATTGCAAAACTATTTGTGAAAAAAAAGAAAAACTTAATGTTAGAAATAGGCTTTTCTGTATTACATTTCTTACAAGAAATTACACTAATATTTATATACATAGTGAGCCTAACTTTGGGAAACTCTATACTAGGAAGCAAACTGATTCTATGGATGTTGTCCATTAAAACACAGCCTTAAAATTAGGGATAGCAATAAATAAAATATCTACAGGATTCTTTCTGATACACTGAATATTCCTTATTAGGAAACTGTAATCTGACACTACCCCTCAAGCTAGGAAGTGGATATCATCCATTCTCAACTTGCTTACTAGTTTCTGAAAGGTCTTCCCAGATAATCCTTTCGTAAGGATATCTGCCAGTCGACCATCAGTGGACACACACAGAGTGCAAATTAAGCCACTGTCAAGTTTTTCCTTGATCAAATGTCTATCAACCTCAATGTGCTTTATACGATCATGTTGCACTGGATTATGTGCAATATTGATAGTAGACTTATTATCACAATACAGCTTCATTGGACCTTCCCACTTGATCTTCAAATCCTCCAAAATAATTTTCAGCCATAATAATTCACAAATTCCAAGAGCCATCGCTCTAAATTCAGCTTCTGCACTAGATCTAGCCACAACATTCTGTTTTTTACTCCTCCAAGTTACAAGGTTGCCTCCCAGAAAAGTACAATAGCCCGAGGTTGATCTTCTATCAACCATAGAACCTGCATAATCTGCATCTGTATAGGCTTCAAGGGTTAAATTCTTCCCTTTCTTAAATAGGATTCCTTTGCTTGGAGTGCCTTTTAAGTACTGTAGAATCTGATATACAGCTCGAAGATGCGACTCTTTAGGATTGTGCATGAACTGACTTACAACACCAACTCCATAGGCAATATCCGGTCTAGTATGTCATATTACAGTTTCCTAATAAGGAATATTCAGTGTATCAGAAAGAATCCTGTAGATATTTTATTTATTGCTATCCCTAACTTTAAGGTCGTGTTTTAATGGACAACATCCCTAGAATCGATTTGCTTCCTAGTATAGAGTTTCTTAAAGTTAGGCTCACTATGTATATAAATATTAGTGTAATTTCTTGTGAGAAATATAATACTGAAAAGCCTATTTCTAAAATGGTATCGATTAGACCGATTTCGGGAATTATTTTACGTAATCTTTTACTCCCACTCAACCTCAAGCCGCTTCTTTTGTCCAAAAGAAATATGTCTAAAATTATCCAAACCAATACCAATAGGGATAGTTCAAAAGTCTCTATGAACAACTCCAACCAAACAAGTGAGTTGCAAAACATTCAAGTGGCCTCTGAGTTAAATGGGAAGAATTACTCAAGTGGTCTTCCAGAGGTACTTGTAGTTTGGCGCTTTCAGATATATCCTATTCTCAAAATTCTAATGTCTCGGACACAATCCTGCAGGTCTTGGGTCATTGACTCAAGAGCTACTGCACCATATGACCCACTCCTCACACAAATTTGTTTCATATACACCTTGTCCTAGTAATAAAAAATTACAATGAGTGATGGTTCTGTGATAATGTTGGATCGTCAAGGTGATATTGTTATAAACAAGACCCTTACTCTTAAAAATGTACTTCATGTTCCTAAACTATTTACCAATCTTCTCTCCATCAAAAAACTTACCAAGGACTCTAATTGTAGTGTGGTTTTTTATCCCAATCGATGTTTTTTTCAGGAAAAGAATACGAAGAAGATGATTGGACATGCTAAGAAATCCAATGGCTTATACTATCTTGAAGAATCTAGTGGAGAATTTAGTGCTTTGAATTCCTCACCATTATCTTTCCTATCCAAGTCTATTCAAGCTAATAAAGATCAATTTTGACTCCATCACCTCCGCCTTGGTCATCCTTCGTTTCAAGTCTTTAAATTTATGTTTCCTTCATTGTTCAAAGGAATACCTGTTGAAAATTTCCATTGTGATGTTTGTGAACTTGCCAAATATAAACGTACCTCCTTTCCGGTAAGCAATAAAAGAACATCTGCTCCTTTTACTCTTATTCATAGTGATATTTGGGGACCATCAAACATTTCAAACATCTATGGGGCTCGGTGGTTTGTATCCTTTATTGATGATTGTATCCGTATGTCTTGGATATTTCTTTTAAAACAAAAATCTGATGTAAGGTCTGTTTTTACAACCTTTTACAACATGATTAAAATACAGCCTTAAAGTTAGGGATAGCAATAAATAAAATATCTACAGGATTCTTTCTGATACACTGAATATTCCTTATCGAAAACTGTAATCTGACACTTAACAATATGTTGTCTAACGGAGATCTAAACATGCAACAATACATAAAAGTCAAAACAAAATTTGAAGTTGGCAAAGTAACACCATTACCTCAGTTGGAGATATTCCAAATGAAGTGCTTCTAAAGCAATCCACATCTGGTCGTTGAGCACCATGAAAATGACCAATATCCCATTCGTAACCTAAATTTAAGGAATCCCAACATCTTCAGACATTAATAGGAGAACAATGAGAAAGCAATCTATAAGTGTTCTATAGTGAAGAGTTAGATCCCTAATAGTTACCCAAAAAGCTCGACATGTATTCCTTTATCTTACTGCACTATGGACATGGCACAATTCAACTTGAGAGATATCACTTTCTGTTTTCAATTGCTTTGTGATTGATCTCTATTGCTCTCTATTGCTCTCTCCCTAAATTCTCTCGTCCAGTCAACCATAAATCCGTTTGAGTTTCTTTGCTAAATCTCTAATCTAGATCTAGGTGAAGCACCTTCAAAGAGCAGCCCATTTTATATGACATCACAGCAATTAAAGAAAATTTTTACTTCCATATGGAAATCATTGTCATAAAAAGAGCTTGATACATAACTCGTTTCTCCACAATATAAACCATTGAAAAACTGATAGAATGATGTATCTAGTTTTTACTTTTGCAAAACCTAGTCTTCTCTACCTCATTAAAAACTCTTTCTAGCCAAGTCATCATTTATGTCTTACTATGCTATACATTTGGGCATCAGTAAAAATTATTGTATTTGTAAAAAAACTTAAATCTATTAACATCATCATGTTTCTCAGTGTTTAGGATACACATTTTATCAGGCACAAAGTTGGATCATCCTATCTCAAACAATCCTCAACTTAAAGCTAGCACTTGAAAATGGAAAAGCCAAATGTGCAACAGAATATTGCCAACAACTTAATCCAATTCATTTTTTCCAAAGTAATTTTTTGCAGGTATTACATGAATGACAAGCCGCCTTCATTTTCTATTTAATAGACAATAAGGAAAAATGTTGGATAGTTTTAACTGGCATTCTATCTATAACTCTTTGATGAATCAATAAGTTCCAAATTCACCTTCAAGAACTGGGGTTTTGATGGTCAGTTAAATATTCCCAAAAAATAAGACTTTAAAGTTACCAGATTACACTACTGTTCTTCCAATTATTAAAGCCAAAGTATACAATATATGGAAAAGATATGTCTAGATCAAAAGATTTCTAACTACCATTTCTTACGTCCAGCAAAATATAGTTTGTTCTAGGATTTGTATTTGATGCCGTGTCATTGTTATTTGCTGCTTCTAGTCTTTTCCTCCATTCTGATGGTGCTATAGCTGTCGCTCGCATTGATGGTTCAAGCAAAGGGAGGTGAGAAATTCCTCCTTCCAACTGAACAAAAGTAACTGTAGTTAGGATGATCCATCATTGATGTGACATTTAAAGAAAATTCAAGGGGAGAAATATACTATGGGTAGTTGCTAGAGGATGAAGAACTATTCACTAAGCAAATACAAGGAATAATATTACTTTAAAACTGCCATTTCATACTTCACAGTTTTATTGAACATATAAACCAACCAAAACTTGGGGGTTAATATCAGCTGCAATCAACTTTGCTATAATTGCTATATCCGACCCAATAGCTTTAGAGACTTAGAAATTGTGGCCTCCTACATTCCAAACCTTTCAACCAAAAGCTCACTTGAAAATAGTTTTCTGCCCTATTCTAAAACCCATTTTCTCCATCTTCTTCATCGACAAAGCAGCAGCCAAGTTGCAAAGGATCATAGTAACTCCTTCCATTCTTTTGATCACATCACCTTCCAATCAAAGTTTCTTCTCTAATTTGAGCCCTTTTAATCAAAGTTCCATCACTAGCATAATCCTAAAGCAAGGGAATCAAATTCTTCTTAAAGTTTCTCTTTCATTACATGGCTTCACTGCAATCTTTTGTCCTTTCAATGCTGTACCTAGCCCATGCCTAGCATATCTTGGCAATGTTTTGCTAATGTCCCCAGTACTTATAGTATTTTTGTGTGTATATTCAAGTGAATTGGATGAGTAAAAGAGAGACAAAAATAAGGCATATAAATACCCAAACATCAAAAGAACAATGAGATTAATGAAAAATTGTCTATAGTCACAATCATCAAATGCAAGTTCAACAAATAGTTCCATCCTAAACATAAGTAAAATCCTAATACTGAAATCAGATGCTACTGAACCTAGTTCACAAGCTGGAAGAACACAGATCCATAAAGTTAGACCACAAATACAATTTTGAAAGTTTACGCTACAATATGTAGGACAACTAGGGATTTTTAGACATTGTTAAGTTGAGCGGTTGAACTATATTGTGAGAAAAACAAGGGAATAGGGATTTAGCCGTGTAGCATTTTATCCTTTCAGTATGTTAGGAAGCCAGTCGACTTGAATCATAGAAAAAAGATGGCTCTTTCACATTCCATATACCTAGCCTCCCTTTACAAGATCTGAATCCAAATCCTCCAAGTTGAAGTCCCAAGTTCTAGAAATTATAGTGTTCCTTTATTTACTTGAAATAAGGTTCACCTACATGTTGGAGACACAAGGTGAGGGTGTTTTTAGCTTTGAATCTTGTACCTTTCATCCTGTTATTTCCACCTAATTTCATCTTTCTAAGTTTGTTGAATCCTTTATGAAACATATCAACGGCATGCATGGTAAGGTTACATTAAAGGTAGCTATTTTTTGAATTATGAAGTTACAATTAATATGCTTCTTCCATTAGGATTTAAATACCGGTGGGAGTGTAATAGTATTGAATTTTAAACAGTTAAACATTCCATCAAGAAATTCTAGGTTTGTGGAAAGAGATTATTTTCTATCACCCAAAAACATGAATGGGATACATGGTTTACTTCATTAACTCAATCACTTGAGGTTTTCTTTTCAAACTTGGAGGTTTTGTTGACAATTTGCCATAAGTTCTTTTTTTCTTTCATTTTCTTCTCTTTGTTTCTATAAGTACTCTTGCAAGCACCTCTGCTCATAAGATGCCAAATTTCCATCTAAGATATCAACCTTGTTCTCGCCAATGGAGCTGTTTCAAGCACTATCATGCTTAATGAAAAGGGATGATACAATCAAGGGCACCACCCAAGAACTTTTAGCATGCCTGTTTTTGTCACAAGTCTAGAAAACCAAACTTTATTTTCTGTTTAGTTTAGGCGTTATCATGGCTTCCAATGATTATGTAGAGATTATTATAGGGGTTTTATTTACTATTTCTTTATCATATTTTTGGTGATAAGACAAACTATTATTTCTTGGGCTTCTCCCCCTAATATGTAAGCCTTTTACAAGAGTAATTAACTAAAGGCAAATGTGTATACTGTATCACAGAAAAAAGAACACAAAACAATTATGAAGACCAAAAAGCAGCAAAAGAGAAAAGGAATAAATCAAATTTGGATACAATTAAACAAATATGCAAAGACAGACAGGCAGACACATAAACATATTGCTTACTTGTACAAGTGAAGGCTTATATCGCAGCTTCAGTTTGGGAAAGGCATGCCCGTTAAACGCAGGAGATGTCTGAACTAGTATATCTGAAAATCTGTCATCTTCTTTTAACCATTCAACATATGCAAAAGAATGTTTTGAGGGCCCACTATACTGCAAAATGAAGGGGTACAGAAGAAATTATTAATGGCAAAACATGAACTACTCCTCCAAGGAATCTGATAGGCATTATGCACTGCAAACCAAGCTATGCAACTTTCTAGCACTGCCATCAATATCAATCATTTACTTGCATTCAAGAAATACTCTGCCCTTGTTTTTCCAAAACAACATACTACTTGAGTACTTTAAAAGGAAAGGAAGAATGGGAGGGAAAGAAGAGAACAAAAAAGACCAAACTATCTTCTACAA
The DNA here is from genome assembly GCA_025506655.1 of Gossypium rotundifolium. Lineage (NCBI taxonomy): Eukaryota > Viridiplantae > Streptophyta > Magnoliopsida > Malvales > Malvaceae > Gossypium > Gossypium rotundifolium. Next base: position 12,959,365 of record CP106728.1, on the reverse strand, counting down.
TTAATCAATATGCTGGAAGGAACTAAGCACCGAGAGAGTGCTGAATGAAGATAGGGAAAATATGCCTGTACATACATGGAAAAGCATATGAGAACTATATGCATTTTCAATTACTAAAATTTCTGTAGTTTAAATTTGAAAATAACCGTACAAGGTCAAAAATGAAGCAAGCACTAGCATTTGCAACCTAATATTTCATTTTCTTTAGCAAAAAAGGGATAAAAAACACCCTTTTGTTTAGTCGAGCATGAAAAATCAAATGAGCAGAAAAACAATGTCTATTCATCACCAAATTATGGAGTGGTAGCATATGACAGTAATGACAGTGTTCAAATCGCCTTGAATAATGGAATGTAACTATTTGTTCAATTATTAATTAAAAAAAACGCAAGGGGCGACTGACAAAATACCTGTGCATTAATCCCTTGTTCGTTTATATAGATTCGGCCATGTATGTCCAAACACTGAAAATAAAATTGAAAAAATAAATAAATGAAACGCCTGGTGGAGCAGAAGAAAGGAGTTAAACTGAGAGGAAACCAAAGACAAGCGAAACCTTTAAGAAAGTGAGGTGCTTAGCAATTTCGTGTTGAGGGTCTCTGATGAAGACAAAGCGATAAAAATTGACCACCACGAAATCATCAATCTCAGGCTCAGCTTGCAAGATTTTATTAACGTTGTAGGATTTAGATGCAGATGCACAGCAACGAATCGAAATAGCACAAAAAGGAGCTTTCCTGGATTTTACTGGAAAACCATAATTGAAACAACAGTAATAAGCAGGCTTGGGCAATGAGTGTGAGCCCAAACTCAAACTGAGAGGAGTGGACACAGAATGTACACTCCAACCTCCCATCCTCCCCTTTCGATTCTTGCTACTTTCTTTTTACTGTCTATCCTATTTTGTGTGTGTGTTTACGAGGGAATTGGTTGTCAAAGAAGACTGTATAGGGATAGATATGAAGTGACACAAGGGCAATAAGGGGTTCTGTGAGCTTTTCCCACATTAACAACAAGTGATGAGTTACTAATTTTTAGGTTAGGTAAGGTTTAGCTTTGGATTTATGCTTCTTTCTCTAGAATAAGTCCGCAAACTATTGATGAGGATTGGACAGAATTTCCTTATAACAATTGTAATACAATTCATGAAAATCAAGTTCATTAATAACTGATAATATGTGACCGCTTGCAGGTAAAAATAAACCATTTTATAAATGCAAGCATATTACCACAAATCAATATACCAACTAACAAAATGTTTTATTGAACAAACACCTATAGAATTTTTCAAATTAGTGGAGCATTATTTCTTAAAGAAAAGGTGATCCCATGAATACTCATTTCCTCTCCTTTTCTACTCTTATTTACACATTTCATTTCACTACTACTATGGTTTTGGTTTTTTTGAGAAGGTTTCGATTTCATTGCAAAACATGCCATTAATTTAGATAACAATGAAATAAATAATATGTTAATTTTTTTATAATTTGTTTCTTTTATCGTTTATTCATCTTGTCCATACTCGAAAAATAGTTAAGTGGCTTAATGATCTTGCTGGAATCAAACAAGTTAAACAAACACGTTTTTTGTACATTTTCCAAAAGAAATTAATTAGATTTCCTAATGTGTTAAAATAATATTTATTTCATTAAATTCTCTTAATAAAGTCTATCTGGACAATTAATTTGAAGAAATCAAGCAGAGTGGCTATGTAAGGCATACATCAATGGTCAGATTTTGTTGAAGGCTTAGAGGGCAAGCAGAATTAGGTATGTTAATTTTCTTATCAGTATGCTTTTTCCTCTTATATGTGATATTTTCCATTTCTATTTTATACTTTGCTTTCTGGGTGTTCATTTCCTCTCTTTTTTTGTGGGTAAATCATAACTTAAATGGATGTATTTCTTATTTTATGAGTTAGATGTCCCCTTTTATCAGTCCAAAATAAAATTAGTTGTCTCAATTAGAACTGGTGGCCAAATTTTTGAAGAGGTGTTTGTAGCTTGCTTGAGTTATGTTTACCCATTAGGTATTTTTTAAATCGCTACATAGTATTCTCATGTGGTCAATTTCCATCAATATGATGTAAACCACTAATTTCTTAGTCTTATTTTATTTCCGTACAACTTTATTGGCGTTAGAAAATACACATCCTTATTATTTGGTGGAATAATGGCGTAATTTCATTTGGATGACTTTAATTCATTCACTTCTCATTTTTTTTTTCCTTGTAGATATATGTTTAAGCATCCAACTTCAAACTAGTTGGTAATAAATGGAAGGCCTCGACTTTAATATAAGACCATGTGAAACCAAATGCTTAACGAAAATGGGGATAACATTATTAACACTCTCCCTCAAGTGTAGCTCACAAGATTTAACTTGGACAAATTTTGTAAGGGTTGTCAACCTTATTTGTGGTTAGCTAAGACAACAACATAATAGAATTTTAGATTTATACCATACATGCATTTATGATCTTCTATGAAACTTGAGCCCTCCACTAATAATTAGTTGCTTTTAAGTTGAATACTTTGGCATGGTATCGTAGCCCTAATTTTTTTATGTTTTTCTTAAAGATAAGATGACCCCAGGAGTAGTCATTTGCTCTTATTTTCTAGTGTCATTTGTCTTTTTATTTACACATTTCATTTTTATATAATAATTTTGATAAATTATGAGTCAATGCTTGCCCAACAATGTCATGAAACTTTTATAAGAAGGAATATAGTACTTGTATTCTTTCATTTTTCACTACTATGGTTTTATTTGAGAAGGTTTCGATTTCATTGCAAAAGATGTCATTAATTTAGATAAGGATGAAATAAATAATATGGTAATTTTTTTATAATTTATTTCATTTATCGTTTATTCGTCTTGTTCATACTCGAAAAATAGTTAAGTGATTTAATGATCTTGCTAGAATTAAACAAGTTAAACAAACACGTTTTTTGTACATTTCTCAGAAGAAATTAATTAGGTTCCCTAATGGGTTAAAATAATATTTATTTCATTAAATTCTCTTAATAGGTTTATCTGGACAATTAATTTGAAGAAATCAAGTAGAGTACAACTTGCATATAAAAGGCTATGTAAGGCATACATCAATGGTTAGATTTTGTTGAAGGTTTAGAGGCGAAGAGAATTAGGTATGTCAAATTTCTTATCGTATGCATTTTCCTCTTATATGTGATATTTTCCATTTCCATTTTATACTTTGCTTTCTAGGTGTTCATTTCGTCTCCATTTTTTTTTGTGGGTAGATCTTAACTCGAATGCATGTATTTCTTATTTTATGAGTTAGATGTCCAATTTTATCAATCCAAAATAAAATTGGTTGTCTCAATTAGAACTGGTGATCCAACTTTTGAAAAGGTGTCTGTAGTTTGCTTAAGTGATGCTTACCCAATAGGTATTTTTAAATAGCATCATAGTATTTTCATATGGTCAATTTACATCAACATGATGTAAACCACTAATTTCTTAGTCTTGTTTTATTTCCTTACAATTTTATTGGCATTAGAATATGCATATCCCTATTATTTAGTGGAATAATGGTGTAATTTCATTTGGATGACTTCAATTCATTCACTTCTCATTTTCAAACTTCTCATTTTTACTTGTAGATATATGTTTAAGCATCCAACTTCAAACTAGTTGGTGATAAATGGATGGCCTCGACTTTAATATAAGACCATATGAGACCAAATACTTAATGAAAATGGGACTAACATTACTTAACACACTCTCTCTAGTGTAGCTCACAGGGTTTAACTTGGACAAACTTCGTAAGGGTTGTCAACCTTATATGCGGTTAGAGAGGATAACAACATAATAGAATTTTGGATTTATATCATACATGCACCTATGGTTTTATATGAAACTTTGAGCCATCCACTAATAATTAGTTGCTTTTAAGTTGAATACTTTGGCACGGTATCATAGAATTAGTTTTTTTTTTTTTTTATGTTTTTCTTGCCTAACCCATGTAAGGTTAACAATTCTCGATGAGTTTGTCCACATATGAACATTGTGAGCTCTGATACCATGTTAAAGCATTTAACTAAAAAATAATTGGTGGTAATAAATAGAAGTTGTCAATTTTAATCCAAGTAAAAAAAATCCAACATATAAAAGATGTGGTATAACAATATTTAATGATACCCATCTTTCCTTTTGTTGTAGTTTGAGGTATGTACAATGTGCTTATTTGATGAGTAAGTATTGCTGAGATTTTGATTGATATTTTTAATATGAATATAAAAACAGTTTTGTTTCAAGTATATGTTGAAAAGCTGCTCGTTAATTATTTACTTTTTGATATTAAAGAATGGATTTTGATCTTTATAGTTCACTTGCTATTGGAGATCAGACTATTTTTTAAATGCTCTTGTGACATAGGAAGTTCAGAGAATACTATTTTGATCTTAGGTCTTCGTATTATAGATGTTAAGCATAGAAAATGCACTATTGACATAAATTTCATGTTTGGTCCTTGTTGTAGCTCCTTTCAAAATGATGCTGATTTTAGGGATTCTGCAGTTAAATTTATTTTATATCTCTTTGATGCATGCTAGTATATTAAAACTGCTTGTAGGCTTACCGCCTTATGGTATGTTTTAGATTTCTTGCTGGTTTCTTTTAGTTCTTATTTCATCTAATTGTTTACACTCTTTTTTTTCTTAAATTTGATTTTCAAGTGTGGTTTAAAGTTTACCATGCCTGTGTTGAGTAATTATGTCATCTGGCCTAGTGTTGGCTCCTGGTCTAACCAGTGTCCAGTCTGGCTTTTAAGACACTTATAATCTGCATACTTTGCTTCTGCTTACTTGCCCATTGGGGATGTGTAACAGCTAGAACCACATAAGTTAATGGTACTCTGTGAAATGTAAATAACATCTTAATCATATGTTTAGCAAACTCTTGTAACTGATTTAGATTGAAACATGATGGACTATGCTTAATAAGTCCAAAAGTCGATCTTGTTGACCACATTAAACTGAACACTAAGATTTGAATAGGTAGCTATGACAATTATCATTGGCATCTTCAATACTTTTTGGACTTCCTTAATTTCAATTTTAATGAGCTGCCTTATATTGCACAAAGTGATGAGTGTTCTTTTCCACTTTCTTGCAAGCATTTGGTTCCTTATAATTCATCATACTAATAAAAATCTCCCTTTTTTTTCTTATGACGGATTTTAGTTCATCAGTCATCAACAGTGATAGATAAGGTGTTGAGGGAGTGATGGCATCAAGTTCCTACATAAGCTTGATGGACTTAGCATCGGGGGACATGTTTAATTCCCCTCAAACTCCCGAAAGAATTTCTCGGGTTATGACTGTTCCTGTTGATGGTGGCATAACAGATGATGGAGATTTTGATTCTCTTTCTTCTGAATGTTGTGAAAAGACAATTATTGTGGCAAATTTTCTTCCTTTGCAAGCTCAAAAAGATATAAAATCCGGGCAATGGTTGTTCAGTTTTGACGAGGACTCTCTTCTGTTGCAAATGAAGGATGGATTTTCATCTGATACTATTGTTGTCTATGTGGGATCCTTGAAGGTTGATGTGGATGCAAAGGAACAGGATGAAGTTTCTAAGACATTGTTAGAGGAATTTAATTGCGTGCCCACATTTCTTCCTCCCGACCTTCAGAAAAAGTTCTACCATGGGTTTTGTAAACAATATTTATGGCCCCTTTTCCATTACATGCTACCCATGTGCGCAGACTATGGTAATCGTTTTGACAGGTTGCAATGGCAAGCTTATCTTTCTGCTAATAAGATATTTGCAGATAAGATCATAGAGGTAACAAATCCAGAAAAGGATTATGTATGGGTTCATGATTATCACCTTATGGCTCTCCCAACATTTTTGAGGAAACATTTCCATCGAGTTAAGCTTGGATTTTTCCTTCACAGTCCATTTCCTTCCTCAGAAATATACCGGACATTGCCAGTCAGGGAGGAAATTATAAAAGCACTACTTAATGCAGACTTGATTGGTTTTCATACATTTGATTATGCTCGCCACTTTCTTACATGTTGCAGCAGAATTCTTGGCCTTGACTATGAATCCAAGAGAGGACACATTGGACTTGATTATTTTGGTCGCACAGTCTACATGAAAATTTTGCCTGTTGGGATTCACATGGGCCAACTCCAATCTTCACTAAATCACCCATCTTCTTCTACTAAGGTCAAAGAAATTGTTGCGAAGTTCAATGGCAAAAAGATTATCATTGGTGTTGATGACATGGATATATTTAAAGGCATTAGTCTAAAAGTATTAGCTATGGAACAACTTTTACAACAACATCCAGAGTTGCAAGGCAAAGTAGTCCTTATTCAAATTGTAAATCCTGCAAGAAGCACCGGGAAAGATGTTCAGGAAGAAAAAGGAAATATATGAGAGTACTGAGCGGATAAATGATGTTTTTGGTTTTCCAGGATATGAACCAGTTGTCCTGATTGATCGTTGTGTCCCTTTCTACGAGAAGGCAGCTTATTATGCTTGCGCAGAATGTTGCATTGTGAATGCAGTGAGGGATGGAATGAACCTAGTTCCATACAAGTACATTGTCTGTAGACAAGGGACTTCCAGAATGGATGAAGCTTTACAAATCGCCCCTGAATCTCCTCGTACGAGCATGCTTGTTGTCTCTGAGTTTATAGGTTGCTCACCATCCCTAAGTGGGGCAATCAGGGTTAATCCTTGGAATATTGATGCTGTAGCTGATGCATTAAACATGGCCATCACTATGCCTGGCGTTGAGAAACAAATTCGACATGAGAAGCACTATCGCTATGTTAGTTCTCATGATGTTGCTTATTGGTCCCAGAGTTTTATGCAAGATTTGGGAAGGGCATGCAAAGAGCATTACAACAGACATTGTTGGGGTTTTGGTTTTGGACTGAGTTTCAGGATACTGTCCATTTCTCCAAGTTTTAGGAAGCTTTCCATAGATCATATCATCTCTGTTCATAGAAGGACTTGCAGAAGGGCCATATTTTTGGATTATGATGGGACGGTGGTGCCCCATTCTTCTATTATTAAAAGTCCCGGTCCTGAAGTTATATTGTTCATGAACAGTATATGCAGTGACCCCAAGAATACTGTCTTTATAGTTAGTGGTAGGGGGAAAAACTCCTTGAGTGACTGGTTTGCTCAATGTGAGAATCTAGGTATAGCAGCTGAACATGGATACTTCATAAGGTATTTTTCAGTTCTACAAAATACTCTCTTATATAAATACAATACAAATTTTCAATTAAATCCTTATGGTGCAGGCTTACTTTTTCTTAACTGTTTTTATCCCTTTGTAGGTGGAATAGGAGGTCCGAGTGGGAGACTTTTCCAATTGCTATAGACTTTGGTTGGAAAAGAATTGCTGAACCAGTGATGCAACTGTATACAGAGGCAACTGATGGCTCCTTTATAGAGTCCAAGGAGAGTGCCTTGGTATGGCACCACCAAGATGCTGACCCCGACTTTGGATCTAGTCAAGCGAAGGAACTACTGGATCATCTGGAAAATGTCCTTGCCAATGAGCCTGTTGTTGTTAAAAGGGGCCATCAAATAGTTGAAGTGAAGCCACAGGCATAAATTCATTTCGAGTGCTTGTTTTGCTTTCTTTTATACCTCTACTTTACTTATTTCCAACACCCTAACATTAGCTATTTGATGTGCCAGGGAGTTACTAAAGGCTTAGTTGCAAAGAAAGTTCTTTCCACCATGATAAGTAATGGGGAACCGCCAGATTTTGTCTTGTGTGTTGGTGATGACAGATCGGACGAAGACATGTTTGAAAGCATATCAAATACAGCTTATATATCATCTCTCCCCGTTTCTCCTGAAATTTTTGCCTGCACTATTGGTCAAAAACCGAGCAAAGCTAGGTATTATCTAGATGATACTGTTGATGTATTGAAATTACTTTCAGGCCTGACTGGTGCTTCAAGCTCAACAACATCAACGAGCAACACAGAAACTGAGGTTTCTTTTGAAAGTTGTGCTTGAAACATGAAGTATTTTGTTATGCATTGAACTAGACTGGAAGGTGGATTTGCATGAATTGACTTGGTTTTTGTTTAAAGAATAAACTCATGGTGGCTTACAGCCAAACACAGCTATAATACAGAAATGGAAACACAGTGAACTTGTAGGTTGGTTTGAGGACAACAACCAGCATAGTTTCTCTTTAGATAGGTGGGTGTTGGTTGACGTAAGTATTTTCAGATACCGGTTTGATACTTGTCAGGTTAGATTCATTGTCATAGTTAGTCTTACTGACAGAAGGCATCGTTTACTTACTGTGAACAAACAAATACAGGTTTTAGTCAATACATGAAATGCTATCTGAAAATGTTGTGTATGGGGATTGGTCAATTTTGCCGTTGTTCTTTGCAAATTTTCATATCATTGTGAGCACATCATTATTGTACTCGCAAATCTGCCTTTATTTCTTTCTTTGAAATTTCTTAATATTACTAAAGGGCAGAGGGTAGCCATGAAAGGTCTTCAAAAGAACTCAACGACCCCATGTACAACTTGTAATTGTAGACAGATGCACATATCTTACACAAGAAGCAACATTTAAAGTCTTCAAATAAAAATATATATATGACTTTTAGATACCAATGATATATAATCAATTTTTAAGACACACAAATATTATTATACACCCATTTATATATAAAATCTTTTAAACTTAATTTAACTTTAATTAAATTATGTCAATTAAGTCTTAACTCTATTGATATAGACATTGTTATTAATTCAGAGTATGTGTATTCGAGTACCCTAAAATATATTATTCTCCTATTTATAGATTAGGAATTATGAATAATTGTAAACATGTATAAAAACCCTTTAATTTTTTTTATTTTTATTTTGAAATATGAATGCCCAAGTCTTTTAAAACCCAACCAAAACAGAAAATAAAAGAAAGTTCAGACAAACCAAAAACTTAAAGAAACCCAAACTAAACAGAAACAAAAGGACACACCCGACAAAGCAATTAACCAACATTAAATAAAATCTGCATAACCCAACCACCCAGGCAGACTTCCCTTTTCCCTAAACATTTGAGAAAGCAAAACTCTTCCGATGCCCTCTGTAGATGGCCCAAAATTGCCCGGGCCCAATCACAAAATAAACCCAAAACAAAAAATAAAAAATAGGCCCATTAACAAAACAAAAGTCCCAAAAACCAACCCAACTCAGAAAACAAAAAAAAAAGAAAAAAACAAAACAGAAAAAAACAAAGAAAACCCTAGCCGCCTCGACTCGACGACGCCGACCCCCGCCTCTCTGCTAGCTCCGTCTGTCGCTTTGTCCCCGACGTGCTCCCATGGCCTGCAAAACAAAGACATACAATAGCCACAGCAAGGAGCAGAAAGAATTTGTTTTTTTTTATTTCAACTTTGGCTATAAAGCCCCGAAAAAATCATTGTAAAAGGGGGGCTTTGGAGAGAAAAAAAGAGAAATCATTATAGCAAGGGGTTTTGATTCAAAAAAAATCAACATTTACAAACTTGCGGAAATCAAAAAAGAAAATCAAAGGTTGATCTCATTTCTTCTTCCCCATCACGATCTATTGCCGTTTTACCTTTATTTTTATTTTATTTTATTATTTTTTTCTCCATTTTCGAAACCAAATAAACCTATTTCTGTTTTTTTTTTCTTTAAAAAATAGTTTATATATATATATATGTATAGCACCAAAAATAAAAAAGGGAAAGAAAAGGAAAGCTTTTACCTTTTCCACCATCGTGTCTGGTGGTCGGAGTTCGGCCGTGACGATCCATGCAATGACCTCACGGAAATCGACCGCCTTCCCTTCAGAGAAAACCAAAGAGAGTTAAAGTTTTTTTTTAAGATCACGCAAATGAAAAAAAGGAAAAAATTGAATTTATAAAGGTTTCAAAACGACGTCGTTTAGGGCGATCTGATGGCCCCAAAGCAGCGCTGCTTTAAATCGTGTTTCCACATGACAGGCCGCTCGGGAGGATCGCGTGTTTACATTAAAGGGTTATTTATGAGTTGGTCCTTCCGCCTTTTATTATTTTCAATTAATTTTTTTATTGTTTTAAATTTGGCCCGAGCATTTGGTTCTGCTTCCAATTTGGTCCCCTTGTTCTTTGTAAGCCTCTACTGAAGGATTATTTTTTGCATGGTCCCTCTGTTCCTCTAGCGTTCAAATCGATCCTTTTGTGATTTTATTTCAGATTGCCCCTGAAATTTCATTTTATTTTCAATCTAATCCTTATTTAGTTTGAATCGCATTTTTCCATATAATATCACTATTATTACTATATTATCATATTAGTATCATTATTAGCATTATTATTATTATTATTACTACTACTATTATTATTATTATTATTTTATTCCTCTATTATCAATTACTATTATTATTATTTTATTATTATTACCATTGTTATTTCATTTTTATTACTAATACCATTACTATTATCATTATTATTTTTATTTTATTCTTACTTATTTATTTATTTATTATTATCCGTTTATTAATGTAACATTACCTATCATTATCACTTTATTATTATTTATTTATTGATATTATTGGTGTCATTATTATTCAATATTTCTATTATTATCTCTGTTATCATTAATATCACTATTGTTATTATTACTATTATTATTATTATTATTATTATTATTATTATTATTTTCATTTTTACTCTTATTTATTTATTTATTATTTTATTTACTTATTTATTTTTTATTATTCGTTCATCAATACATCATTCTCTTTAATATATCATTATTTTATATTATTACAATTATTTGATTTGAATTGATTTCCATTCTTTTAATTTTCACCATTTATAATTTTTTATTTATGTTATTCATTTTTACTATTTATTTGTCATTTCATTTACTTATTATTTATTCGCTTATTGCTCTTTACTTTTTAATACTTTAAAGCACTTCAATTATTTATCATTTTTTTATTTTTATTTATTGTTGTTATTATTATCATCATCCTATCTGCTTCTATGATTTCATTATTGTTATTCTTACTTCATTATTTATTAGCTCGTTCGTTAATAAGAATTAGATTTATTCATATATTCGTTTAATTTGTTAGTATCATTACTCTGTCTAATATTAATCAATCAAATTTTCAAAAATAAAGATGATGTTCGGTGTTTGAAAATTGGGAAGATCGAGCCCTAACTTCTGGGTTTGGTTTTCTCGTTTATGTTAAACAACGGGATATCTCCTTTAAGTCGCGATTTTCTCATTTAATCTAAATGATGAATGTCCTTTTAAACAAATACATTTCTAAACAAAAGCTTAATCTCGGAAATTTGAAATGTCGCGCCCTAACTTACTGGACTCGACATCTAGATACTTCGAGATAAGTTTCTTTTCCTAAAATAGAGGCAATCTTCCGTATTTGAAATCTCGGGAAATCGAGCCCTAACTTACTGGGTTCCGATTTCTCATTTGATGAATAAATGGAAGATCCTCTTCAAATAAAAACCAAGTTTCAAAAGGCGAGCTTAGTTTCGGGAGTTTAAAGTATTGTGCCCTAACTTACTAGACATGATGCTTTACCTCTTCGAAAATAAGAAAGTCTTAACGTCCCTTCCAATTTTAAAATAAAAGCATTGTATTTTGAATCCTTTAAAGTTTTCAACAAATAGGACATCAATCAATCGGTTTGGTACCAATTTTAGGCGTGTCGAGGGTGCTAATCCTTCCTCGCACGTAATCGACCTCCGAACCCGCTTTTCTCAAAGTTCGTGGACCAAAAAGCACTTGTTTTAGTAAATTAAATGTTTTATTAAAACGAAGGTGATCCAATCACACCAAATAAAGATCGGTGGCGACTCCTTTTCTTTTCTTTTTTCAAAAATCGAGTCGACCGCGTCGTTTCACGTTTTCATCAAAAAAAGGTTACGACACCCTCTTTGTATCGTTGATGGTTACATGCTTTGAAATACTATGATTAACAGTGAGAATAGTAGAGGGGCTTGAATAGTAATTGGCTCATTTTTAAATGAATAAAGTAGAAGGATTCAAAAGTGCAAAATTGACTTTAGTTAAAATGGACTAAGTGGCAATTATACAAATAAGTGGAAATGACACCCATGAGTTAGGTTTCAAAACCAAATTAAGGGGTGGAAATAGTAAGGTTAAATAGCAATTGAGTTGCCAAGTGGTCGCAAGATTGTAACCAGTAATGACGGGGTTTAGAACTTTGAGATTGTAACATATCCAGTAGACGAGGGGTTTAAAATTTTGGCAAGGCTCAACTTGACATATAGATAGGTCTAAGTGAAAATCATCTAATTTTTCATCTTCTTCTTAAGAGAGGTGTGAAAACAATTGATTTTTGCAAGTTATAAGTTGCAATTTGATTGTTGAAGAACACCAAACAATAAAAATAACAACAGATTGGTTATGCACTTAAGCTTTCACTTACATCTATAAGGTATTGTCTAAAGAGTTAATCCACTATTTTTAAACACATAGAAATAATTATTTGAGTCATACAACTCACCAAGTAGTAATCTTACATTCATACTAAAAACTAGATCACTCTCAAGTGACTCACTTGTTTTATTTACAAATATTACTTTATCAAACAAGTTCTTTATTGAACAAAATATAAGTGCTAACACTTGTACATTTCAAACTAAAACAAGTTAAACAAACACGTTTTTGTACATCTCCAAAGAAATTAATTAGATTCCCTAATGGGTTAAAATAATATTTGTCGAAACCATTTTTTTGTTTGAAAAACGGGCCGACTTTAAAAATAAAAACGGAGTCGCCACCGATATTTTTTCGAAGTGCGATTGGGCCACTTTTGAAAATATTTTGGTCTACGAATTTTAAGAAAATGGGCTCGGGAGCCGGTTACGCACAAGGAAGGATTAGCACCCTCGCAACGCCCAAAATTGGTACCGTTTTGGTTGATTAATGTCCTTAATGTCGAAAATTAAAAAAGATTTTAAAGTATGAATTTCCAAAAAATATTGAATAAAACATGAGCAATCAGACCCTCTTATCTCGAGGAAGTAAAATGTCACGCCCAGTGAGTTAGGGTACGATATTTCAAATCCCTGAAATTGAGCTTGTCCTTTCACTTTCAAAATTAATGTGTTTAACTCTAAGAAGGATACTCGGTTATTTGGGGTCTAATGAAAAATCGGAACCCAATAAGTTAGGGCTCGATTTCCCAAAATACCAAACACGGAATATTGCCTTTGTTTTTCAAAATCTTTATCTCGAGATAACGAAATGCCACACCCAGTGAGTTAGGGCACGACAATTTTGAATTCTCAAGAATAAGCTTTTATTTAACTTTTAAAAAGAAAGTAATAGGTTCTTTAGACTCGAAAAGAGAAATCGAAACCTAGTAAGTTAGGGTACGATTCCTTTCGAACTTTAGAACACGAAGAGTTTGATTATTTTGAAACCAAGTCTTTGACGCCTCAAATAAAATATAATTGAAAAATAAATCATAATGGCCACATGCACAATGGAATAAAAGTGTGAAAAATAACGTACATAATAATAATGAAGGCAATAATAATAAATAATAATAGTACTAGCAAAAATAAAATGATATTAATAAAAAGAATGATAACATTTATGAAAAATAGTAATAATAATGATGAAAAACATTTAAAATAAAAAAACAATATTGATAATATAAATATAATAGGAAAAAATGTTAATAATAAAAATAATAACGAATATAAAATCATAGTAATAATATTAACATTAAAAAAATAGTTGAAGTAAAAGAAATGAAAGTATATAGGAAAAAAGACATAATAATAATATAAATAAATAGTAAAAATTAAAGTAAACCAAAATAATAAATAATAATAATAAATATAATAGGAAGAATACGATTATAATGATAATAACACATATGAAAAAAAATAGATAATAAAATATTTAAAAATAATTTACTTAATGGTAAAATGGCAAAATAATCGAAAAAGGACTAAATTGGGTTGAAAACAAAATCTTTGGGGCTAATTTGAAATAAAAGGAAACAGATTTGAAAAAGACTAAAACGCGGAAGGGCCTAACGCGCAAATAACTCTTTTATGCACAAAACGCGCGGATCCTCTTAACCCATCGGGTCAGGTCACGGGTAAGAGGCCCAAAACGATGCCGTTTTGGCCTCTGACACCCAATTGCGAAACGACGCTGTTTTATATATAGTATAAAAGCCAAATTTTTGCTTTGAAACTTCATTTTCATTTCAGCAGAGAAGAAAGGGAAAAAAAAAAACTTAGTTTGCTCTCTCCTTCCCCTTTTGAAGCCCAAGTTTTGGCCAAGGCTTCCGACGCCAAACCGTCGTCGCCGTCGCCACCATCGTACGGTGGCCAAAACTCCAAAAAAGGTAATTTTTTCCCCTTTTTTATGTTTAAAACTTTTAGTATACGAAAAAATAAGAAAAAAAAACTAAAAAAAACCAAAACCGAATCTAAAATGAAAAAAAGAAAAAAGAAGAAGATAAAAACTAAAACTAAAAACCTATTTGTTTTCGCTGTTTCTTTTGGCTTTCTTGTATTGATTCTGTATAAAAAAGGTGTATATTTCTCGTAACTACCACAAAAATCCCCTTTTTTACAATAATCGTTTGGGCTTTTATACCCGCAAATACAACAACTGTTTTGCTACTGTTGTGTTTTTCCTTCTTTTCCGTAGGGGTGGCGGCGTGGAGCGACGCAAGGTGTGGAGACGTGAGGCGTGCGGCGTCGGGGAAGCTGCTGGCGGTGCAAGGGATTCTTCTAGGGTTTTCTGAACTATTTTAGGGTGTTTGGGCTAAAACTTGTTGGGCTGCTATTGGGTTGTAAAAATTTGGGCTGGTTTAGTGTTTGGGTTTTTTATTTATTGGACTTGGTTAAGGTCAAAAAATTGGGCCTTACAGCTGGCCCTCTTTACTCATTGTCGTGTAACGAGAATAGAGAAAAGACTATAAAAGGACCAATTTTGCCCTGTTTTGGCCGAACTTCGACTTCTTGATCCTCGTCTTCTTCAAATTACTCCAACTCCACTACAACTTGAACGATATTGGAACTTCATCTTGATAGCTTCAACTTCATGAAGGCAGTATCCTCTATCTTTTGATCTACTCCACTGCCAACTCGAGTAGACAGGATCTGATGTCTTCAGTCTGCTTCCTTGCTATCTTCAGGAAGACTTCATTCTTCAGTTTGATCCATTGGGGAACAAAATCTGAAATTTTCAATTTGCTTCCTTACTATCTTCAGGAAGTCTTCATTGTTCAGTTTGATCCTTTGGGGAACAAAATCTGAAATTTTCAATTCTTCAGTTTGCTCCACTAACATTTCTAAGGAACAAGATCTAAAATTTTCAATTCTTTAGTTTTCTCTATTAGGGAACAAAATCTAAAATTTCCAATTCTTCAGTTTGCTCCACTAGAGAACAAAATCTGAAATTTTCAATTCTTCTGTAACATCCTAGATTAGGGGTTATGCGTTCGTGCATAATTCATGAGTTAGTAGGCTTTAAGAGTAGTTGGATGTGTTTTAGGGGTTCTTAAAATTCTAGGATAAAAAGGGAAGCTTTGGAAAATTTTTGGATTTAAGTGTAAAAAGAGGAAATTAGGCTGAGGAGGCCTTAAGAATAATTTGTGGTCGTTTTGGGTCATAAAAAAGGGGCTTGGTAAAGTGGCTTAAGGACGCCACTTAAGGGCCTGGAATGACGCCTGGCGCAGGTCTTGGGTTCGAGTAGCGTGGAAAGCAAATGGGTGTTTTATTTTTTGGCGTTAAGAGGGGAGCAAGATAAAGAGGCTTTAAAATTAGTTGTGGCGAGTTTATTTCATAAAAAAAGGCCATGGCAGAATGGCTTAGAGCGCTATATGTGGCTTGCGGCAATGAGGGCCCAGGTTCGAGTTGCGAAGGAAGCAAGAAAGGGCATTTTATTTTTGTACAGCAAGAAGGCGCTTGGGCTAAGTAAGTCTTAAAAGAAATTCTGGGTGCACCATGTCACAAAAGAACGCCTTGGTAGAGTGGCTTGGGGCGTTAAAGCTTGCGTTAAAGGGGCTTGGTGCAGTGCAGGTCCTGAGTTCAAGACGCAAGGGAAGCAAAATTTTGAGGCTTTTATTTTTGGCTTTTGACGTCAACAGCAGGGTGAGTAATGGACGACAATTGGACTTCTGCTTGGGTAAGGATTAAGCTGGATTTTATGTTGAATTTCGGCTAGATAAGTAGTAGATAATTGCTACTTTATTTTATTTAGTTTATTTTATGGAGATAAGAAATAAAGAGGAGATAAAGTATCTATTTTATTTTTATTACTTTGAATGGGTGTTAAAGAGATAAAGATTAAGCTAGTTTTTGGTTTTTAAATTCGGTTGGGATAAATGCTATTTTTTATTTATTTATTTATTTAGTTAAGATAAAAGATAAGGGTGGCCTTATTTTAATTGGCTTTGAATAGGTGATATAGGAATAAAGCAGGAGTTTTAATAGGGATTAGATAAGTAGAAATATGGTGGCCGATGGTGGGACTCTTGAGGTGTGCATGTTCTACTTTGAAGCTTTTAAGGAGGGTGCGAAATTTGGTTTTCTTTTTACCTTTTGTGTGCCAAATTTTAATAGGAGGAGTTCATCTTTTATTTCTTTCTCGATCTCTCCATTCTTGAAATTTAAAGCCAATAAAGTTCTCTTTTCTCTTTTTTTCTAGTAAAGTTTAATCTTCCTTGCTACCATTACCAAATTCTTGTAATCTCTCACTTTCCTTCTTTTCTTTCTTTCAATCCAATTCATTATCTTTTTCTTGAATAGCCGAATGTGCCTTTGTTAATTAGGATTTTAAAGAACCTTGTAAGTACCATACTCCCATTTATATTTATATTTTATTAAAGAGCCATAGCCGATTATTAAAAGTGCCTTATTCCTATTCTTTTGACGCAAGTCGCAAAAGCCGAATCATCAAGGAAGGTGTCGTCGACTACTTTCTTGTAGTCTCTCTTAACAAACGTTGGGAGCATTAAAAGGAGTCTTTTGGGAATTGCAGAGATTAAGGTAAGCAATTGGTAATATTCAGCCAAGGGCCATTATTCTTAAAATTATGTTTTAGCCGATTTTAACATATGGAATATAGGGTTTTCATACTACATAGTTAAGTGGTGATTCGGGATTTTGGTAAGTAAGGTAAGGAGGTTTGTACTATTCGCCATAGGCCATATTTAGTGTTTAATGTTGACCGATTTGGATTATGGTCTTTAGGGTGAACGACTATAGTAAGCTTAAGCTTCCGGGATTCGATTCATTGGTAAGAATATTTAGTAAGTATAGTTAAATTTGGTATATTTAGATTATGATGTTATCGGTTAACCATTTGGTTCTGATTAAGATATCATTAATGGACATGGATGCCGGTCAAGAAGGTAAAGGAAAGTCCTATCCGAAGTTTAAGAAAAGATCTGTCTCGTGATTCGGGATTGGCCACCGAGGTGTGGGCCAGCCTCAGGAGAAAGCTATAGGCAGATAGCCGTAGTCTCGCTTAGCGATAGCGTCGGGATCGAGAGTTTAGAACTTCAAGTGATCAGGTGTGTGATTAACCCACCGTTTTTCGGGTTTTTGCTATATTTGTATGTGTGATTTATGTGCTAACTAGTGCAGTGGCAGTTATGTGGTGATTACCCTAAAAAGGGGTATATCGATAATCAGGTTAGTATTATCTGTTGATAAGAATGTGAAAGTGCCGATGTGAATGTGACTATGCTTATGAAAATGTGATTGTCTGCCTTAATAACATGTGCATGCATTTATTATTATGCCATTGTTACATGTGCATGTGCATGGGGTGGGATATGAAATAAGGTACAGGTGTACTTTGAGTACGTGGTTTGATGTTAGCCTTGAGCTACATCGTGGATTAACGTTGACTGAGGTCACGTTGTGGATTAATTGCGATTTAGTTCGCATGGCTTGATGAGTGGCTGTGTGCCTCATCGTGGTTCATATCGGCTATGTGCCATATCGTGGTTGATGAGTGACTATGTGTCCCATCGTGGTTTTGGTGTTGGCTATGGCTACATCGTGGATTGGCGCTGACTGAGGTCGCGTTGTGGATTTTTGTACTTTATTGCACGTGGACGGCATTGATTGCCTTTTGGAGTGAAAAGGAGAGGGTGATTTATTAATCCCCTGGTGTGTGGTAGGCTGGATAAGGGGGTGTGTAGAGGATGGACCCTAGGTTTGGGTTGGGTACACTTTGCATAATTATATCTGATATGTGAATTTAATGTGAAAGTGGGCCAAGCCCAATTGATACGTGGACTAATGTGGAAATGGGCCAAGCCCAGTATGCGAATGTGGATTTGAATAAGAAATGGGCTAAGCCCAGTATGTGAAAAGTATGTGGTTAATTACCCTGTTACCTGATAAGTGTTATGAATATGGGCCAAGCCCAGAATGTGGTAAATTGTGAATATGATATCTTGTTATACGGGTTAATATGTGTTAACATGTGGGTGGAATTCAGTGGTTTAATTACACATCGAGTCGTATGACTCACCCAATTTTTATCAACATCACGGTGATGCTTGGACCGGTTTGGAGTGGATACGAGGTGGCCCATCGAAGACATTTTATTTAATTAATTAAGTATTTATATTTTCAATATTTTGATTAAGTGTTTATTGTAATAAGGCCCATTAAAGTATTTAAGTATTTTTTAAGTATCTTTATTGTTATGTTTTATTATGGATTGACAATTGAGATATCTTTCGCCAATGGTTTTATTTTCTTAAATCAGATATAATAAAGTTTTTATTTGGATATTTTTATCAAGCTTATATTATTTAAAATTTTTAAATGGACATGGTTTTGAATAAGAACAAAACTTTCAAGTTCCACCACAAGTCGGGATATTTTTAAACGTTTTCATGAGAACATTTCAAATTGATTAAGTAACGAATGGGCCGGGTTTGGGTGTTCTGATTTAATATCGAGTCGGTTCAAAACTTGGCTTTGAGGGTTTTGGGTCCAAAATGTTTTCAAAATGGGCTTTTCAAAATATGGACTTTTATTTCAAGTTATTCGGCATGGCTTTGATCTCCTACCAAGTCCACCGTGTAAGTACTTCTAATTATTGAAGTGATTGTTTATGTGAACTGTTATGGGCTTATTTGGGCTCAGATATTAGAATATTAGGGCTATTGAACCCTAGGGCTAGTGCACTCAAACACATGCATAAGACTTAAGGACTATTAAACAAACCTGTGAAGTAAGTCGCCGAGTTAAGGTGTGGCAACCATTGTGCGCATGTCTAGGAGTGGATTTAGTAAGAGCTTGGTACTTAAGCAGTCCTAGCGACTCACCTCCTCTTTACTTGAATCCTACCTGGTGCGTAGCTACGGTTCATCCTAACCAAGAGGACTTATTCATAGGCTAAACTCAATAACTAAAACCCGAAAGGGACTAGCCATGTTTTTTTATGAAAACCCTAGTTTTAAAACTCTTAAAATTCCATTTTAATTTGAAAATACTATTTTATAAATTTCTCTGAAATATTTCTTGATTTATGAAAAATTACCAAAATGCCCCTAGTGGCGAAATTACAAAAATGCCCTTAGTTTCTAAAATTTCTGTACCACCCCGATTTTAATAAAATTTTCCTTACTTTACAAAAGCATCCAAGAATTCTATTTTGCAAATATTAATACCTTGACTTTGGAAAATTACGAAATTGCCCTTGACGTACAAAATTACCAAAATGACCCCGATTTCTAAAATTTTTGCAAACATCACCAATTTGGAAA
The DNA here is from genome assembly GCA_025506655.1 of Gossypium rotundifolium. Taxonomy (NCBI): domain Eukaryota; kingdom Viridiplantae; phylum Streptophyta; class Magnoliopsida; order Malvales; family Malvaceae; genus Gossypium; species Gossypium rotundifolium. The sequence goes on along the minus strand of CP106728.1, from coordinate 12,939,561 downwards.
ACAAATTCCCAAAAAGAACCCCGAAGTTTTGCAAATTTTGAAATACCCTTGATTTATTCAGATTTATAAATTTACCATGGTTTATTACCAAAATAACCCCGAGCTCCAAAATTACCGAAATACCCCGGATTTTAAATTTTCCAAAATACCCCGAGAATTTAAAAATTCCAAAATACTTTTTGACAAAAGCACCAAGGAACTTTTTCTTTTGAAAAATTACGAAAATACCCCTATAGGGCAAATTACGAAAATACCCCTAGGTAGTGGAAAAATGACAACAATGAAAACTACAACGTTTCTCTGAATGAACGAAAGTTCATAATTGACTGATGGATGAATGAATGAATGTGTCTCTATGGAGATAGATGAATGTGACTGTGAACGTGTGAATCTCTGAAGTGGAATAGTGAACTTGAACTGAAACCTTGATTGATCGAAAGAACCACTTCTAGAATTTCTTTTCATAAAATTGTTCGCGGTTAATCAGTGGAACAAAAGTACTAATGCATAAAATTTTTAATCAGATAAATCGCGATGTTAGACATGAGTTCTAGGGGACGTGGTCGTCGTGGACGCGGTAGAGGTAGAATGGCCGTGTCGGAACCCGTTAGGTCGGGTCAAGGATCTGAGAATGGGGTACCACCGCCACTACCACCAGCTTTTGGTGTTGAGCAGCAAGATCAGACGGGGGATGATGCAGTATCGCGCGCTATGTTGCGAGTACTAGAACGTGTGGCAGGAGCTAGTGTGGGAAATAGAGCTCGAAAATCAGTATCGAAAAGACTTAGGTCGAACGGAGCTGAAGTTTTTAGAGGAGTATCAGGAGTAGCTCCGAATGTAGCGGAGTATTGGTTGGAGGCAGTTGAAAGAATCATGGACGATTTGGACTGTACTCCTGAGGAAAAGGTGAAAAGTGCTGTCTCATTGCTCTGAGATGAAGCTTATCGATGGTGGCTCACTGTCAGGCAAGGTGTTCCGGCAGATCGAGTGGATTGGGAATATTTTAAGCTTAAGTTCAAAGGGAAGTACGTTGGATCTAGCTACTTAGACTCGCAGAGGAAGGCGTTTCTAAACTTGGTTCAAGGAAGCAAGTCGGTAGCAGAGTATGAAGCTGAATTTGTGCGGTTAAGTCAGTACGCCAAAGGGATCGTGGCTACTGATTATGAAAGGTGTGTCCGATTTGAAGATGGGCTACGAGATAAGTTGCGAGAGTTGATTGCTCCGCACAGAGAAAGAGACTTCGCCATTCTAGTGGAGAAAGCTCGAATCACTGAGGAAGTTAAGAGGACTGTAAGATAAAACCGAGAAAAGAATAGGAACGAGAATAAGAGAAGTTTTGGACCGTCAGCATCGTTTGGAGATGTTCAGAAAACCAAGGATCGAGAATTTCAGACGTGCACTGTGCGCTTTTTGAGAATCGGAGTCGTCTATGTGCTCAGTGTGGGAGAACTCACACAGGAGAGTGTTGGGGTAATAGTAAGGTACATTTCCGATGTGGATCTAAGGCTCATTTGGTTAAGAATTGTCCTTAGGCAACGAAGGTTCGTGGTCCAAACCATGGAGGAAATAGTTCCGGCCAAGGTTGTGGAACACCCGGCAGAGGAGTTGAAGGTTCGGATGTGAGACAACCAAGGATGCGAGAGCGGGTAAGTTCCTTGTTCTGGAATATTATTTATTGCTTTAGAGATAGTTCATTGTTGTATTGCTAGTGAAGTGTATGAAACCTTGGATGTGAACTTTAAGGCGTGCCTAGAAGGTAAGATAGTTTTATTAAGATCGAGTCTTGTGACGTAAGCGTAGTGTGATGAGTAAGATTGTTCATTGATAGTTAGTAAGTAATTTTGAGGACAAAATTATTTTTAAGGAGGGTAAAACTGTAACATCCTAGATTAGGGGTTATCCGTTCGTGCATAATTCATGAGTTAGTAGGCTTTAAGAGTGGTTGGATGTGTTTTAGGGGTTCTTAAAATTTTAGGATAAAAAGGGAAGCTTTGGAAAATTTTTGGATTTAAGTGTAAACAGAGGAAATTAGGCTGAGGAGGCCTTAAGAATAATTTGTGGGCGTTTTGGGTCATAAAAAAGGGGCTTGGTAAAGTGGCTTAAGGACGCCACTTAAGGGCTGGAATGACTTTGGCCTTGCAGTCTTGGGTTCGAGTAGTGTGGAAAGCAAATGGGTGTTTTATTTTTGGCGTTAAGAGGGGAGCAAGATAAAGAGGCTTTAAAATTAGTTGTGGCGAGTTTATGTCATAAAAAAAGGCCATGGCAGAGTGGCTTAGAGCGCTATATATGGCTTACGGCAATGAGGGCCCAGGTTCGAGTTGCGAAGGAAGCAAGAAAGGGCATTTTATTTTTGTGCAGCAAGAAGGCGCTTGGGCTAAGTAAGTCTTAAAAGAAATTCTGGGTGCACTATGTCACAAAAGAACGCCTTGGCAGAGTGGCTTGGGGCGTTAAAGCTTGCGTTAAAGAGGCTTGGTGCAGTGCAGGTCCTGAGTTCAAGACGCAAGGGAAGCAAAATTTTGAGGCTTTTATTTTTGGCTTTTGACGTCAATAGTAGGGTGAGTAATGGATGATAATTGGACTTCTGTTTGGGTAAGGATTAAGCTGGATTTTATGTTGAATTTCGGCTAGATAAGTAGTAGATAATTGCTACTTTATTTTATTTAGTTTATTTTATGGAGATAAGAAATAAAGAGGAGATAAAGTATCTATTTTATTTTTATTACTTTGAATGGGTGTTAAAGAGATAAAGATTAAGCTAGTTTTTGGTTTTTAAATTCGGTTGGGATAAATGCTGTTTTATTTATTTATTTATTTAGTTAAGATAAAAGATAAGGGTGGCCTTATTTTAATTGGTTTTGAATAGGTGATATAGGAATAAAACAGGAGTTTTAATAGGGATTAGATAAGTAGAAATATGGTGGCCGATGGTGGGACTCTTGAGGTGTGCATGTTCGGCTTTGAAGCTTTTAAGGAGGGGGTGCCGAAATTTAGTTTTCTTTTTACCTTTTGTGTGCCAAATTTTAATAGGAGGGAGTTCATATTTTATTTCTTTCTTGATCTCTCCATTGCCGAAATTTAAAGCCAATAAAGTTCTCTTTTTCTCCTTTTTTCTAGTAAAGCCGAATCTTCCTTGCTACCATTACCCAAATTCTTGTAATCTCTCACTTTCCCTTCTTTTTCTTTCTTTCAATCCAATTCATTATCTTTTTCTTGAATAGTCGAATGTGCCTTTGTTAATTAGGATTTTAGCCGAACCTTGTAAGTACGATACTCCCATTTATATTTATATTTTATTAAAGAGCCATAGCCGATTATTAAAAGTGCCTTATTCCTATTCTTTTGATGCAAGTCTCAAAAGCCGAATCATCAAGGAAGGTGTCATCGACTACTTTCTTGTAGTCTCTCTTAACAAACGTTTGGAGCATTAAAAGGAGTCTTTTGGGAATTGCAGAGATTAAGATAAGCAATTGGTAATATTCGGCCAAGGGCCATTATTCTTAAAATTATGTTTTAGCCGATTTTAACATATGGAATATAGGGTTTTCGATAGCTACATAGTTAAGTGGTGATTCGGGATTTTCGGTAAGTAAGGTAAGGAGGTTTGTACTATTCGACCATAGGCCATATTTGGTGTTTAATGTTGACCGATTTGGATTATGGCCTTTAGGAGCGGAATGACTATAGTAAGCGAAGCTTCCGGGATTCGATTCGTTGGTAAGAATATTTAGTAAGTATAGTTAAATTTGGTATATTTAGATTATGATGTTATCGGTTAACCAATTGGTTCTGATTAAGATATCATTAATGGACATGGATGCCGGTCAAGAAGGTAAAGGGAAAGTCCCTATCCCGAAGTTTAAGAAAAGATCTGTCTCAGCAGTTCGGGATTGGCCACCGAGGTGTGGGCCAACCGCAGGAGAAAGCTATAGGCAGATAGCCGTAGTCTCGCTTAGCGATAGCGTCGGGATCGAGAGTTTAGAACTTCAAGTGATCAGGTGTGTGATTAACCCACTGTTTTTCGGGTTTTTGCAATATTTGCATGTGTGATTTATGTGCTAACTAGTGCAGTGGCAGTTATGTGGTGATTACTCTAAAAAAGGGTATATCGATAATCAAGTTAGTATTATCTGTTGATAAGAATGTGAAAGTGCCGATGTGAATGTGACTATGCTTATGAAAATGTGATTGTCTGCCTTAATAACATGTGCATGCATTTATTATGATGCCATTGTTACATGTGCATGTGCATGGGGTGGGATATGAAAGAAGGTACGGGTGTACTTCGAGTACGTGGTTTGATGTTATCATTGAGCTACATCGTGGATTGACGTTGACTGAGGTCACGTTGTGGATTAATTGCGATTTAGTTCGCGTGGCTTGATGAGTGGCTGTGTGCCTCATCGTGGTCCATATCGGCTATGTGCCATATCGTGGTTGATGAGTGACTATGTGTCCCATCGTGGTTTTGATGTTAGCTACTTCTACATCGTGGATTGGCGCTGACTGAGGTCGCGTTGTGGATTTTTGTGCTTTATTGCACGTGGATGGCATTGATTGCCTTTTGGAGTGAAAAGGAGAGGGTGATTTATTAATCCCCTGGTGTGTGGTAGGCTGGATAAGGGGGTGTGTAGAGGATGGACCCTAGGTTTGGGTTGGGTACACTTTGCATAATTATATCTGATATGTGAATTTAATGTGAAAGTGGGCCAAGCCCAATTGATACGTGGAATAATGTGGAAATGGGCCAAGCCCATTATGCGAATGTGGATTTGAATAAGAAATGGGCTAAGCCCATTATGTGAAAAGTATGTGGTTAATTACCCTGTTACCTGATAAGTGTTATGAATATGGGCCAAGCCCAGAATGTGGTAAATTGTGAATATGATATCTTGTTATCTGGGTTAATATGTGTTAACATGTGGGTGGAATTCAGTGGTTTAATTACACACTGAGTCTGTATGACTCACCCAATTTTTATCAACATCACAGGTGATACTTGGACCGAGTTTGGAGTGGATACGAGGTGGCCCATGCAAAAGACATTTTATTTAATTAGTTAAGTATTTATATTTTCAGTATTTTGATTAAGTGTTTATTGTAATAAGGCCCATTAAAGTATTTAAGTATTTTTTTTAAGTATCTTTATTGTTATGTTTTATTATGGATTGACAATTGAGATATCTTTCGCCAATGGTTTTATTTTCTTAAATCAGATATAATAAAGTTTTTATTTGGATATTTTATCAAGCTTATATTATTTAAAATTTTAAATGGACATGGTTTTGAATAAGAACAAAATTTTCAAGTTCCACCACAAGTCGGATATTTTTAAACGTTTTCATGAGAGCATTTCAAATTCGGTCATAACGAATGGGTTTGGGGTTTGGGGTGTTACATTTCTAGGGAACAAGATCTGAAATTTTCAATTTGCTTCCTTACTATCTTCAGGAAGACTTCATTCTTTAGTTTGATCCTCTTGGGAACAAAATCTGAAATTTTCAATTCTTCAGTTTGCTCCACCAGCATTTCTAGGGAACAAGATCTGAAATTTTCACTTTGCTTACTTACTATCTTCAAGAAGACTCCATTCTTCAGTTTGATCTGCTGGGGAACAAAATCTGAAATTTTCAATTCTTCAGTTTGCTCCACTAGGGAACAAAATCTGAAATTTTTAATTTGCTTCCTTACTATCTTCAGTAAGACTTCATTCTTCAGTTTGATCCTCTTGGTAACAAAATCTGAAATTTTCAATTCTTCAGTTTGATCCACTTGGGAACAAAATTTGAAATTTTCAAATTGCTTCCTTACTATCTTCAGGAAGACTTCATTCTTCAGTTTGATCTACTTGGGAACAAAATCTAAAATTTTCAATCTTCAGTTTGCTCCACTAGCATTTCTAGGGAACAAAATCTGAAATTTTCAATTCTTTAGTTTGCTCCATTAGGGAACAAAATCTAAAATTTTCAAATTGCTTCCTTACTATCTTCAGGAAGACTTCATTCTTCAGTTTGATCCACTTGGGAACAAAATCTAAAATTTTCAATTCTTCAGTTTCTCTACTAGTATTTCTAAGGAACAAGATCTGAAATTTTCAATTCTTCAGTTTGCTCCATTAGGGAACAAAATCTAAAATTTCCAATTCTTCAATTTGCTCCACTAGAGAACAAAATCTGAAATTTTTAATTCTTCAGTTTGCTCCACTAGCATTTCTAGGGAACAAGATCTGAAATTTTCAATTTGTTTCCTTACTATCTTCAGGAAGACTTCATTCTTCAGTTTGATCATCTTGGGAACAAAATCTGAAATTTTCAATTCTTCAGTTTGCTCCAATAGTATTTCTAGGGAACAAGATCTGAAATTTTCAATTTGCTTCCTTACTATCTTCAGGAAGACTTCATTCTTCAGTTTGATCCTCTTGGGAACAAAATCTGAAATTTTCAATTCTTCAGTTTGCTCCACTAGGGAGCAAAATCTAAAATTTCCAATTTGATACACCATCCTCTGGAGGACATGTCCTGTATACTCAAATGTTTTATGGATGACTTTTTGCATGAATGTAGAATGTCATGAGAATGATGATTAGGACGTATGATGGGAATGAATCTAATACTCCTAACTAAATGATATTAGGGATGACATTTGTATGAATGCAGGATGTCATGAAAATGATTTTTTTTAAAACGATTTGGACACAATGATCGGAATAAATCAAATGCTCCTAATTAAAAATGAGAGGATGATCCCTACGGGTTGCCATTGCTCATAGTTCATCAAGGTTCTATCACTGATGCGCTACCATTCTTTCTCGTTCAGTTGATATCTTGGACAAAAACCCAAAGAAACAATTATTCTGCTTAGCAAGCTTGCCCCGCTGTAATTCCAGAGTCCCTTTCCTTTAGGGCACAATTTGTTCATCCCACTGTAACTTCAGGGGAACAACATTTGGTTCCTTCCATCCTTCTGTTACCATTCGGAGGTATGGAACTTGTATCACTTACCATTAATTTGATCCATTACACCATTCCCTGAGTGTAATGACCAGGATGTATGTGTCTTGAAATGAATGCAGGGTATCCTGACAATGATCCCCTTTACATTTGAATTGACCTTGTTCTTCATTTGCCGATATGGTATCACCAACGAAGTTGTCTTATCCAATAAGAATCTGAAGAGATTATCATTTTTCAATGTTTCTAGCCCTTAGGCTTGGTGATTTTTGAACAATAGTCATGTTTCAGATTCCTCATATTATTTAGAAGCTTCTAGAGTAATATGCAAAAATCCTTTTATGAAAGTGTTATTATTCCATAGATCGTCATTTCAATATAAATGCTTGAAAATAGGTCACAAAAATGGACGAGAAAGAAATTAGCCAGGAGCATAGCTCAGAAAAATAATTTTGTCAAGGATAACCCAGGTAATAAAAGAAAATTAAGTTGGATGTACTTTAAAAAGAATAAAACGATCAAAAGAAAACCAATTCAAAAAATGGGTAAGATAGTAGTTAGATGTCCCAAATATCGCAGCTTGAGCTTCTTTGTTCAAACTTCTTGAAGGCCATTTTAAACTCAATATGTGTTTAGGGGATCCGGAGTACTTTGTCAATGCCCTAAGGCGTAACATACTTCCTCATTGTTAATTCAGACATAGCAAAACTACTGTATGCCCCATCACGATTTGATCACAATTTGAGCCGCCCTTTTTGGGTTTTCAACTCAAAGCCCCTTTAGTCTCAAAGTGCCCTTTGCGGGTTTTCGCCTTGGCCTCTCCTTTTTCTTTTTCAATTTTTTTGTTGTTTTTTTATTTTTTTGTTTCGAATTTGAATTTGGACTCAAGGCGCCCTTTGCGGGTTTTTACCTTGGCCTTTTTCCCTTTTAGGTAAAATTCTTCTTGTTTGAACCTGAATTCGCCGAATTGAGCAAGTCTTCGACACCCGTCCCAGTCAATGTCAAATGTTCCTTTAGAACAGGCTCCTTCTTACTACATAAGGTCCTTCCCAGCATCTGCTTCCCTCTGAAATCCTTTCACATAGGGAGGATCCTTTCAATACCAAGTCTCTTTTATGGAACACTCTAGGGGTGGACTTTGTTGTTGTAAGCCCGCATTATTCGCTTCTTGTACATTTGACCATGATGGATGGCTCTTAATCTTTTTCCCTCGATCGGATTCAATTGATCATACCGAGATTAAACCCATTCCGCTTCATCCAACTTCAGCTCTGACAAAAATCTTAAGAGAAGGAATTTCAACTTCGATAGGCAAGACTGCATCCATCCCATAAACCAATGAGAAAGGTGTTTTTCCGGTGGGGGTTCCAGCCAATACTCGAGAAGCAAAGAGGGTAAATGGTAACTTCTCTATGCCAATATTTACAAGTCTCAATCATCTTTAAAAATCTTTTGGATGTTCCTTTCTTCATTTCTTTCTTTCTTTCTCTCTTTCTTTTTTTTGACCTTTGCTGCACTGATATGGCGTCTGATCTTTGAATAGATTGTCAACTTTGACATTATATTTAGACATGTAACTTTGGCATATGAAGCGACCTTCACCCTCTTAGTGAAGTAATTAACAACCGCAAAGATGACAATGTCTGTTAGAAGCTTCTAACTAGATCATCCCCGTAACATCTATGCCCCACATATTAAAAATTTGTGAAGAATTGGAGAAGGTACATGAGTCTTGTCTCCTTAAATATGGCATAGCTGGTGCCATCCCTTTTTATGCAGATCAGCAGTACCCGATCCTTGTGTTAAGCCCGCGTCTTAGTAGCCCAGGCATGTTCTGATATTATTGTGCAAAAACATCTTTGAATAATTCCATGACGTCTTGCATTATCTCTATAGTGAGCTGGGCATCAACCTTCACCCCTTTTCAAGGCTCATAACATCTGCCGATCCTTTGTTAGTAAGGTCTATTTTTCATCTTGTTTTACCATTCTTAACAAATCAGAAGATATGTCACAGTCTCTGTCATCTTCAAAGTCTTGAGATCCCCTAGACCCATATCTCATTCAAAAAGGGAGTTAGTAACAACGTCGCTCATGTCATTGATATCTGGGTACCCAGGTACGAGGGCAAACAAATCCAAAGAATAAATGATTCTAAGGATGATTATTGGTATGGTCATTAATAAAGAATGAAAGAATATTCTAAAAAATAAAAGATGTACAGTATAAGATAGGAGGAAAAAAATAAAAGAATACATGCTCAAACAGATGCATTTTATTGAAATAAACTTTTGAACATAAGCTTATTTCACAAAAGAGTTCTTGTTGCCTCTAGGCTCAAGACAACAAGCATGTTTTAAACATTACTCTAGATTAGCCCTAAAAAATACAAGGATCTCTTCCACAGTCCCCTTATTTAAAACACTTCCAAGTGCACAAGGGTTTGGAAACTTCGTTCTCTGATTCCCTCTTTGATTTCTTCAAGGAGTAGCAACTTTCTTGTCCCCTCTTTCAATTGCCGTATTAACTACCTCATTAAAGTGATCAGGTTTTGATGGACCGTTGAACTTCACAATTCCCATTTTAATAAACCTTTCGACCAACTTTTTAAACGTAGTACAGTTTTCAATGTAATGCCCCGGTATTCCCGCATGGTAATCACATTTAGCGTTCGAGTCATACCATTTAGGATATGGGGGTTGTAACGGCTTTAGATGAAATGGAGACACCATATGCACGTGAAATAAACTTTGATATAGCTCCTTATACGTCATCGGGATTGGAGTAAATTGGAGCTTTTCAAAGTTTTGCCTTGGAGAGACCTGATCATTGGTAGTTACCGTCCTTGGTTGGTTCATTGTAATTGGCTCCGAATGGCTCTTGTTATACCTACCGGTATTATTTACCCTCTTTTCCTTCCTCCTCAAGGCCTTTGAGGTCCATTCTCCTCTTTCTCTTGTTTCTACCAGTACAATCGATTTGGCTTGGTCATTATTCAAGTCAGAATCTGAAGCCATCGGGAACTTCAACAAGGCCGAAGTATCAGCTTGACATAGGGGTTCAATAATGACGGGTCCCTCATGCAAAAGCGTATCTAGTTGAGTCGGGACATCTTTTAGGGAATAAACGATGTCTTCCTCATCATCCATATTGTTGACTACTGGCCCTCTCATTTTTCCAATTCCTCCAACTAGTAACTGGGTTAGCTGGCCTATGATATTCCTTTGAAATTCCCGCATTTCTTATTGAATTTCAGTCAATTACCCCTGCATCTGTATTTGCATTTGCTCTATTCTTTCCAATCTTTGTTCCATTTTTCCAGGTCAACTGAAACATTTTACCTAATTAGGGTCTTTTTGTAAAAGTATAATGCAAATGATGCAATGTAATGCAAATGCATGAATGCAAAGAAAGAGAGGCGTTAAATCTGAATTCAGTTATATTAGAAAAACTTTACGAGAAAATACATTTCTTTACACAAAACGGATCGCATACACGGCCTTGTCCCCATAGTCCAAGTGAAAACATCTATCTCCTTCTTCGCAAAAGTCAAATCTTGCAAACTTTTAATAGATGCCTCCTCTAGCTCATTTTGCTTAACCTGGACCGCGGCTCCTGTTCACTTGTTAGTCTCTTCAAGAAAGCCGGTATGTGGTAATTCTCAAATAGTCTTTGTCAACTTGAATCCTTGGGTGATAAGGTCTTGTATTCCTTCACGGACTATCAGTCCTCTCTGGTTGTGTTTACTTGGACTATATTCGGACGATCGTATTATAATCCACTTTATCAAAAAATCCATTTTCTTATGACCAACTTTTCCGTTTAGCAATCGAATTTGAAATCAACACCTCCTTTCTATGATGTGAATGCAATGCAATCAAAACAAAAGAAAACAAGTTAGCACAGGAAAATAGATAACACAGAACACCTGTCCGGGTGACCACTCGAGTTTGGCGTGGCTCTATCTAGGGTAGGCTCTTAGGGCTGCTATATGCGATTTGGCTCTAAAGTAAAGGTACCTGAACCATTAGATTCCTCGATCCTTACCCATTATAGGCTCATACGGACCGAGTTCAGTTCAGGGGAATACATTTCCCTATAGCTGCACAGAGGTGAAAACCTCACGAAGACATAGGTACGGATGTATCTCGAAAGCGATTCACTATCCTGCACGGAGGTGAAAACCTCACGAAGGAGTAGCTTCTCACTCTCACTTAAAATATGTGACCACAACGGTCATGCAATATGATGCAAATGTATCCTAGACATTTAAATTGTAACAAACATGTGACTCGACCCAAAAAAATGCGATGGAAGAATCAAAATCAAATTTTAACTTTCAATAAAAGGACATTAATCAATCAATTCTATGGCTTGACTCTCTTATGGTTCCCCAACAGAGTCGCCAAGCTGTCGAAACTATTTTTTTATTTGAAAAACGGGCCGAATTTAAAAATAAAAACGGAGTCGCCACCAATATTTTTTCGAAGTGCGATTGGACCACTTTTGAAAATATTTTGGTCTACGAATTTTAAGAAAACGGGCTCGGGAGTCGGTTACGCACAAGGAAGGATTAGCACCCTCGCAACGCCCAAAATTGGCACCGTATTGGTTGATTAATGTCCTTAATGTCGAAAATTAGAAAAGATTTTAAAGTATGAATTTCCAAAAAATATTGAATAAAACATGAGCAATCAGACCCTCTTATCTCGAGGAAGTAAAATGTCACGCCCAGTGAGTTAGGGTACGATATTTCAAATCCCCGAAATTAAGCTTGTCCTTTCACTTTCAAAATTAATGTGTTTAACTCTAAGAAGGATACTCGGTTATTTGGGGTCTAATGAAAAATCGAAACCCAATAAGTTAGGGGTCGATTTCCCAAAATACCAAACACGAAATATTGCCTTTGTTTTTCAAAATCCTTATCTCGAGAAAACGAAATGCCACACCCAATGAGTTAGGGCACGACAATTTTGAATTCTCAAGAATAAGCTTTTATTTAACTTTTAAAAAGAAAGTAATAGGTTCTTTAGACTCGAAAAGAGAAATCAAAACCTAGTAAGTTAGGGTACGATTCCTTTCGAACCTTAGAACACTAAGAGTTTGATTATTTTGAAACCAAGTCTTTGACGTCGCAAATAAAATATAATTGAAAAATAAATCATAATGGCCACATGCATAACGGAATAAAAGTGTGAAAAATAACGTACATAATAATAATGAAGGCAATAATAATAAATAATAATAGTACTAGCAAAAATAAAATGGTATTAATAAAAAGAATGGATAATGATTATGAAAAATAGTAATAATAATGATGAAAAACATTTAAAATAAAAAAACAATATTGATAATATAAATATAATAGGAAAAAATGTTAATAATAAAAATAATAACGAATATAAAATCATAGTAATAATATTAACATTAAAAAAATAGTTGAAGTAAAAGAAATGAAAGTATATAGGAAAAAAGACATAATAATAATATAAATAAATAGTAAAAATTAAAGTAAACCAAAATAATATATAATAATAAATTTAATAGGAAGAATACAATTATAATGATAATAACACATATGAAAAAAAATAGATAATAAAATATTTAATAATAATTTACTTAATGGTAAAATGGCAAAATAATCGAAAAAGGACTAAATTGGGTTGAAAACAGAATCTTTGGGGCCAATTTAAAATAAAAGGAAACCGATTTGAAAAAGACTAAAACGCGGAAGGGCCTAACGCGCAAATAACCCTTTTATGCACAAAACGCGTGGATCCTCTTAACCCATTGGGTCGGGTCACGAGTCAGAGGCCCAAAACGACACCGTTTTGGCCTCTGACACCCAATTGCGAAACGACGCCATTTTATATATAGTATAAAAGCCAATTTTTTGCTTTGAAACTTCATTTTCAATTCAGCAGAGAAGAAAGGGAAAAAAAAACTCAGTTTGCTCTCTCCTTCCCCTCTTGAAGCCCAAGTTTAGGCCAAGGCTTCCGACGCCAAACCGTCGCCGGCCACCGTCGCCGGCCACCGTCACCATTCATCATTTAATTCTTTGACTTCCAACGTGGCATTGTGGAATTTTCAAATGTATTTTCTTAAGGTTTCCTCCTGGTTTTGCGTGACTGGCATTCAACTAGCCGATGTTCTTAAAGCAACTCTACAACTACCAAAGTGTGCCATAAAGTTCCACTTGAGTTGAATGAAGTTTATGATAGAACCAGGTGCTAACAAGTACCATCACTGCCTCGTTGGCCCCTTAAGTGTGGCTGGAAATATTCTACACTAGACAACATCCAGGATGTTTCTCATGTTATGAGAGACCCAGAAATGGTTTAAGTGATCTGTAGGGCCCGCAAATCTATCACAAACTTCTACAGATAAGTTTACTTTGGCCAACACATGAATCTAGCGAGTTACTAAATGCCAAAACCATTATTTAAGTTTTGGAAAAACAACGGGATCGACTTTAAAAGGATATATAGAGTCGCTACCGATTTTTTTGCTTAGTTGTAATCGGATCACCACATCAAATATTTTATCTTTAAAAATTAATTTGGCTTGTGTAATTAAAAAATAGATTCGGGAGTCGGTTACGTACGAGGAAGGGCTAGCACCCTCGTACACCCAAAATTGGTACCAAATTGATTAAATGATGTCCTAACGTTGAAAATTTGAAAAGTTTTGAAAATGCAATTTCCTTGAAAAAGGATTGGAATATCCCAAATTTAAATGTAAGATTCACTCATCTCAAGGGAACAAAATACCACACCCAGTACGTTAGATGCAATATCTTGAACCCTCAAAGTCGAGACCATCTTATAATTTCCAAATCATGCAATTAAAAAGGGTATTAAGTTATTTGGCCAAACGGAAAAATGCAACTCAGCACGTTAGGGCACAATTTTTCGAGTTTCCAAACACTAAATATTGCCTTGCTTTAAAAACTTTTAAATAAGCGATTCTAAAATTGACTCAAAATGCTTTTATTGAATCACTATTCGATAATGAGAAACAAAAATATAGTATCGAGCATGGAATAATAATATGTGAATACAACATTGTAAAAAATTGACAAAGATAACAATGCGAACATACAATTCGAAATATGCAATACGTATACAAAAGAATTTTAAAAAAGTTACAAATTAATCATTGAAATATTCGAAAGTTACCGTTTAAGTCATGTAGCCATTTAGTTGCTAACAATTGTCTTATGGTCGTTAACTCACTATCCATCACAGGGTAAACTACGTCCAAGGTCACTCATCTATTACTAATTTTACACTTTGGTCTCTCAATTTAAAAAAAGTTACAAGTTAGACACTAAATTATCCGAAGGTGTTAGGGACCTCCTTCATAGTTGTATTCGAATAATTTTGCCACTGTTCAACCTCCTCTTTTAACAAAGAAAGACATTGAACCAAATCTTTCTCCCTCCTTTTTCAACTTTATGGTTTAATTTTCCCTGAAATGACCTGAAACTCTACAGATTTAAACCTGAAGCCCTAACGAAGATGCTTGCCAATCTCTGTCCATGGTCGCTTGGCCCTGTTATGTTTATCTTCTTAGCAAGATTTTCTCCTTGACCTTTTGGGTTGAGCTTCCTTCCTCAGAATCTCTAACTAGCTCCTGATTGGATCTAGTAAGTTTGAGTTTCCCTTTTTTTGTTGATATTTTGATTCTCTTTTCTCTGATTTCATTCTGTCTTTTTGCTTCTGTAGGTCATGTTTGAGGCTTGTTGAAATATGAGACTTTCTTCTTTTTTTTTTTTCATATTTATGTTCGTTTTGATTGTGGTTCGAATAACTTGATTATGGATTTTTTAGGGTTATGGTTTTTATTGAAGGAGAAATGGTGAGTGAATTAAGAACGAAGGGTTGTATTGAGTTGGTTAGAGGTGACATAGGGCTGACAATGGCATTGCTTGTGTTTGGGGCTTAAGTTGTTGATACTGTTTGGATTATCACGTTAGGGGTATTGGTGCAAAGATTGTGTGAACAAAGTGTTAACTTGTAAACTTATTAATGGTTCAAAGACCAACTTGTAACCTTTTGAAATTAAAAGATCAAAGTGTGAACTTACTATTAGTTTACTTATCCCTACATTTCACATATGTTAGCAACTAAATGAAGGAGTGACCAACTTGTAACTTTAAAACAGTTTAGTAACCAATTTATGAATTTTCGAAATTGAGTGACCCTTGTATAAATTTATTAATAGTCGAGTGATAGTATACTCTAATAATACATTTAAATTGACTTTTATATAAATTATGGCCTTAAAAGGCGTATACAAAAATGAAAGGATATTTTAACTACACCTGGTGAACCAAAATTTCCCCTTTTAACATATCGATAAATTTGGAAAGTGCATTTATTATTTGACATAATGTCAAATTTAGTCCAAAATGTTTACATATTTTGATAATTTGGCTCTTGTTCTTTTTTTAGTTAAATTGGCCCCCTTTCTTTAAAAAAATAGAGTTTGATTTGACCATCAATCTTTTCAAAAGAGTTGAATTATTATTATTTCTTTAACATAAAAACTAACTAAACCGTTAAATTTTTAAATATGAAAGTCTGCATGACTATCTACGATATTTCATACTACTTTTTAATTTTTATAATCTTATTATAATTTTTCTTGGATTTTAAATTTTTTATTTTTAATATTTTATAAATTTTAAATTATTTATTGACATGACATATAAAAATTAGTGTCATGTCGAATGAAGTACAATAGGTCGCCATATGGATTGCCATGCCAACATCGTTAAAAAAATTAATGTTTTAGTCAAGATTTCCATTTATAAAAAAGCACATTGATTCTTTTTAAAAGTTTAAGGGTCAAATTTAGGTAAAAAATAATAAGGGCAAAATTGATAAAAGATATAAACGTTGAAGGCTAAATTTGACATTATGCCTTATTAGTTTTACACATGTTGATTTATAAACTCATATTTATTAATTTCAAGTTTGCATTTTAATTTATATTTAATATAAAATATCATATATATAATTTAATAAAAGTTTAATACATTTTACTTATCAATTAAAGGTGGAATTACTCAAAATTTATTAAGGATGGGTTGAAAACTAACGAAGAACGAGGTGTTAAAGATTTTGAGAGTTAAGGCTGGTAGGGGAGAGTAAAAAGTCAACTAGTTTTCATTCTTGCATGAGACGTAATTGAGTGAAACCGTAGATTTGTTCATGGTCGGGCCGTCTGAACGAAAAATGGTATAGTTTGGATAAAAATGTAGGCTTGATTAAAAAATGGGTCGGGCGTCAGATAAGGTTTTTTGGTTCGGGCCCGACCTAAATCAACAAAAAGACAAAGAAGATATGTTATTTTCTTGCTGTTTTGCTTCTATTTTCTTGTTGTTTTCTTACTGTTTTGCTACCATTCACTATTATGCTACTATTATTTTGTTGTTATTGTTTGGATACTGTATAACTCTTATTTTATTGTTAATTTTGTTATCATTTTAGAGGCATTTGTTTGTTAATTTACATATATGTGAGTCTTATTTAAGTACAAATATTTTTTTAATTTATTTTCAATTTGGTGGGAAACATTTATTTTAATATTTTAGTATTTTGATGTATTATATTTTAAATAAAAAATTATTTCAGATGGGCCAAGCTCGAGTTTGGGTTTTAGCATATTTTTAATTTGAGCTTAGGCAAAATTTTAAGTTTATTTTTTCGACTCGAGCCTGGTAAACAGGACTAAAATTTTGGCAAGGCCCTGCTTCGCTCATGGACAGGTCTAAGTGAAAGTCATTTAGTTTTCCGTCTTCTTCTTAAGAAAGGTGTGAAAATAGTTGATTTTTGAAAGCAGATATAATGTTAGATTTGGATAAGTTGCAATTTGACAATAAAAATAACAAAAGATTGGTTATGCACTTAGGCTTTCACTTACATATGTAGGGTCTTGCCTAAAGAGCTATTCTTCCATCTTCAAACACAAATAAATGATTATTTGAGTCATACAACTCGCCAAGTAGTAATCTTGCATTCATACTAAAAACTTAGTTGTAAAATCAAGTCACTCACTTGTTTTATTTACAAATATTACTTCCATCAATATGATGGTTAAACCACTAATTTCTTAGTTTGTTTTTATTTCCTTACAACTTTATTGGCATTAGAAAATGCATCCCTATTATTTGGTAGATTAACGGTGTAATATCATTTGGATGACTTCAATTCATTCACTTCTCATTTTCGAACTTCTCATTTTTTACTTGTAGATATATTTTTTAATTAAACTTAGATCAGTTGGCATCCACATTTTTGCGCCATTGTAGGAGAATGTGAGTTCGAGCATGTGTTTTCATCTTATTTAAGGGTTGGGAGGAGTTATAAATAGTTCTAAGTTGTATAAAAAATTAAACATTGAGACTTTTACTAATGGGTTAATTCCATCAGGTGTTGTCAAACTATGACTTGTATTTTAAATTGATTCACAAACATCAAATCCTTCGTAGGTTTGCTATCATTTTTGCATTGAATTCTGTTAGTTTTTCTATCAAACCTGAAGGCTTTGTCCTTTTCTTAGCTTGTATCTACTCATTCCACATTTCTCTTGGCTAGTTCAACCCATTCCACTTCAGCATAACTCATCACTTTTTCATACATCTGATATAACCTAGTTGGGTTGTCTGTAAGGCATACCATAAGGGCCTGTGCCTAACTCTAAAAATGAAGGCCTAGCTTGCCATTCATCATTTAATTCTTTGACTTCCAACGTGGCATTATGGAATTTTCAAATGTATTTTCTTAAGGTTTCCTCCTGGTTTTGCGTGACTGGCATTCAACTAGCCGATGTTCTTAAAGCAACTCTACAACTACCAAAGTGTGCCATAAAGCTCCACTTGAGTTGAATGAAGTTTATGATAGAACCAGGTGCTAACAAGTACCATCACTGCCTCGTTGGCCCCTTAAGTGTGGCTGGAAATATTCTACACTAGACAACATCCAGGATGTTTCTCATGTTATGAGAGACCCGGAAATGGTTTAAGTGATCTGTAGGGTCCGCAAATCTATCACAAACTTCTACAGATAAGTCTACTTTGGCCAGTACACGAATCTAGTGAGTTACTAAAGATAGCGGAATATGAGCAGCATCTAGTCAAAATCATTATGTGCAGGCTGCTTCAATGCTGCAACCTGTTCAGCCATATCCGTTGCTTCAGGTTGACACCCTTCTGTCCTATGCTATTAGGTATGTTGTAGTACGCTTTATGTAGCTTTCCTTGTAAGGGCTCAATGGCGGAGGCTGAACTTTTATTAAGGATGACATGTCTTGTAGGTCGTGTTGTGGTTATTTGTTAATTCTGATGCACACTGGGAATAAAGCTCAGGTGCCAAGAGATTGAGGTGTGGTGTTAGTTGTTGCTAATTGCGAGAATGTTCACGACATACTATTGGTGTCAAGTGGTCCTGATGTGACCAGCAGGGCGCTCACTTTGGGGATCGGTGGATTTGAGCTTCGATTGTGGGTAAGGTTGACTGTTTGGTCAGAAAATCCATGACTTTCGTGTACAGGTTTCCCACAAATGGATTGGTGTTAAATGTTAATGTCATTTTTAGCTTGTAGATGGGTTGGATAAGTCTACAAAAAAGAAAGAAGAAAGTGAAAGGGCACTAGAGTTTCACCTCCAAAACATCCTTCGATGCTTAAATCAATAATGATACAGATAATGAAGTTGGAAGGAATGGGTTTAGGCCAAAGGATTCTCATACTCGACCATCTATAGGAATTCGGTCTTTGCCTAAGATTGATCGAGCAAGTAATTAGATCTAACGTTTTGTTGTTGACCTCTCACATTTTCAAGGTTGTTGAATTCTTCATACATTTTGTGTTTCTTTGACTGAGTTAAACATAGAGTCTATAGAAGTTTCTTAAATGTGTGGAAGAGGATGCTAAGTAAAGCATTGATGCTCTTATGAGGAAGAATCCTCTAGGGTCTTGGTGGCTTGGGCTTCAATAGCCTATTTATTAAGCATATGAGTTGTTTACCCTTAACGAGATGATAAGTTTGTTATTATTTAGTTAGGTTAAATTATGTATATGAATTAAATCGATATGTTTAGATAATTTATGAAATACAAGTTAAAAATTATAGTTACTTTTAGATCAAATCGAATGTTATTAAATTAAAATAGAAAAAAACCTAAAAGAAAAGAAGATAGAATGATTTTTCATTTACAGTTCAATGTATAATTAATTTAAAATTTTCAATTAATTAATTTTATTTAGTTAAAAACCTATTCTCGTCCTAATTGAATATCTAAGTTGGTATTTAAAATCCATTTAGACTGCCACGTAGGAATATTGTTAGGAGCTTAACGGAGGAGTGATCATCTCGTAACAAAATAATAATGTAAATGATTAAAACGTAACATTTTAAAGATAAATAACTAAAATATAATTTGAGGGAAACAAAATGATTATTTCTATAGTTTGGCCTTAAAAAATTAAAAATTCGACGGAATCGAATGGCTAAAGCGTAGCTGCAGCCAATCAAAGGCAATGCGATGCAAAGCCCGAAGAGTAATTTGCATACAAATGAAAAACTGTCCAACATGCTTTTTTATAAAAACAACCCAAAAAGTTTAATTAATTACATAAATGACCTATTTTTTTAATTAAACACATAAATGACCTAAAATCTACAGTGAAAGTTGGTGGAACCAAAGAGTTTGGCGCCACCAACATGCCACGTTAGCAATTTACAGTAAAAAGTTATTTTTTTAGTGGAGCCATATAGGATAACGCCACTTGTATGAATGCTAAAAAAATATTGTGATTTTTAAAAGTATAAAGAGAGACTTTAGCAATTTTACATTTCTTGGTGGAGTCAAATTAATTGGCGCCACCAAATTTCAAACCGACACCCTGCTACTTTGTTCTTTCTTTCCTTTTTTTTTTTTACTTGTTTTAAGTTTTGTACTATTACTTTGTTCTATTACATCAAACATTATTTATTTTATTTATCTTAATACTTTTTTATTTACTTTTTTAAGTTTTCATTTGTCCTTATTTATTTTATTTATTATTGATTTTAAAAACTTGAAATTTATATTTGAAATGTTTTATAATATATTTTTAAATATTATTTTTAAATATTAAATATATTTTTAATAATATAAAACATTTAAATATTTTAAAGATATAACTTTTCAAATTTATTATTAGTTTTATAATATTTTAACTATATATTTTTAATTTGTTTATAATATTTTAAATAAAATATTAATTTTAAAATTTTAAATTTAATTTAAAAACGTTTGAATATATTTAAAATTAATTTTAAAATTATATTTAAAATTTTAAAAATTTAAAATATATATTTAAATTATTATAAAACAAATAATAAATTGGAAAGTTTTGAATATCTTTAAAATAATTTAAAATCATAATTTAAAATATTATAAAATAAAATAAAATAAAATAAAATAAAATAAAATAAAATAAAATAAAATAAAAATTTAAATTTTTTGAGTTATTTTCGTAAAAAAGCCCTGTCCAACATCAACTGAATGAATAGAAAGAAATTCAAATTATATTTCCCTCAGACGAGGGTTATCCCATTAATAGGGGCGAAGCCAGAACAATTTTTTAGAGGGACCGGATAAAATTTTAATATAATTTGTAAATGATTAAATTAAATTTTTATAATTTTAGGGGGTCAAAATATAATTTTATCTTTACTAATTTAAAATTTTTAAAAATATTAAGGGCCTAAATAGCAATTTTACATTTTGTGGCTTTGCCCCTGCCCGTTAGTTATTTCCTCCTCCTTCCTCACTAATTGCGTTAGAAGGAAAGAAAACTCAACCGTTTCTTTCTTCTTGATCTTCTTGGGTATTTCCCTACATTGATCCCTTAGAAGATTGTTTCCGACGGCACCGCCATTGGAGTTGGACGAGGAAGTGGAGTAGAAGAGTTGGCCGGGGATCCTGTTGCTGCTCGAGTGGTGCCGGGAATGGATGCAGTGGTGAAGGTGTTTTGCATTCACGCCGAGCCCAACTTCTCGTTGCCTTGGCGGAGAAAAGCACAGTATGTTTCCACCAGTAGTGGGTTCCTGATCAGCGGGAGAAAGGTTTTAACAAGTGCGCATTCAATCGATTATTACGCTCGAGTTAGAGTTCAGAAACGTTGGACAGATACTAAGTACTTGGCTACTGTCCTTTGTATTGGAATTGACTGTGATATCCGTATGTTCAGTTCTTACCATTAAATTTCTAATACTGCATATGGAATACTATTAATGCTTCAGTTCAACGTGTTAGACTGTCGGCATAATAGGAAATTTTAATAATCGCACAAATCATATGTTGAAAATGAATGCCCTGTGTATAATGTAATGATTAGAATTATCGCTAACTAGTATCATTGCCCTCAAGTTATCTTGCCATGCTCAAACTAACGAGTAATTGCCATGCATTCTGTGGAAAGAAAATTGTTAATTTCTTCAAGTGGGGAGGGTGCCAATGGTTTCTTTTGCCCATAGCGGTGAAGCTTGTAACATTGACTGTTTGCTAAGTAGGTACTTGGGGTGTAAGGATTTTCTCTCACTCTCTCTCTCTCTCTATATTTGTTTCTCAATTTTGAGAGGTAGAGTTTATTGTTTCAGATAAGAGTGCGAGTATTCTGTCAGTGTTGGCAACATATGCAGGGAAGTAGAAAATTGACTTATGGTTAATGGGTGCTGAATGTAAATTGATTTGGAGGCTATGCTTGGTTAATGAGAAAAGGATTCATGAAGAATTCTTATATAGTACAAGAAAAGGAGAGGAAAGTGAACTAACGTTGAAGAAAGAAGTGCTTAGACATTAGTCAGTAGAGTATGATGTGAAAATAATTGACATTCTGGAGGTCATCTTCATGATTTCAGATAATTGCTTTTATTCTTTATTTGGTTGAATGCATGATTTGGTTTATGTGGTGAAGCAGCAATGCTTACAGTTAAGGATGATGAGTTCTGGGAAGGTGTGTCACCAGTAGAATTTGGAGAATTACCTGCTCGTAAAGATGCTGTAACTGTTGTTGGTTACCCCATTGGGGGAGATACAATTTCTGTAACAAGCGGAGTTGTATCACGTTTAGATATCTTGTTTTATACTCACGGGTCAGCAGAGCTCGTTGGCTTGCAGGTTACATGATTTCTTTTCTAGCATTTGTTTCTCTGTGTTGCAACCGTAAAAGATTTCATATATTATGTATTCTGCATGATTATTTGCAGATATATGCTGCTATAAACTCTGGGAACTCTGGTGGGCCTGCCTTCAATGATAAAGGCTATTGTGTGGGAATCGCATTTCAGTCTCTCAGACAAGACGAAGCAGAAAATATAGGGTACGTGATACCAACACCAGTCATCCAGCATTTTATCCAAGACTATGAGAAGAATGGAGCCTATACTGGTAATTTAGTTTGGGTCTTTTAAATGTAACTTTTTATACGTACTGTTCAATTCATCTTCTTCTTTTTTTTAATTGTGTGATGCATGTACTATTTGCTTCATTGTGATTAAAGTTTCATGGCCGCACTTTTATGCTAGGATTCCCTATTTTGGGGATTGAGTCGCAAAAAATGGAAAACCCTCATTTGCGTAAAGCAATGGGCATGAAACCTGAACAGAAAGGTGTTTGAATCTGTAGAGTTGATCCCGCAGCTCCAGAATCTGGGGTTTTGAAGTCATCAAATATTTT
Organism: Gossypium rotundifolium; assembly: GCA_025506655.1. NCBI lineage: Eukaryota > Viridiplantae > Streptophyta > Magnoliopsida > Malvales > Malvaceae > Gossypium > Gossypium rotundifolium. The sequence continues at coordinate 12,916,884 of CP106728.1, read as the reverse complement.
GCTCAGCTTTGATGGGGTTGATATTTTCAATGATGGAATGGGTAAGTTGTTCTTTTTGTATACAATAAATAAATATTTACGACTAACTGCTGCTATCTTCACAACTATGAACTTGATTAAGAACTTGAATAAATATCCTAATGAAAGTTGTTAGTTATGTCAAAAGTGGTAAAACATAGAACACTAATATCTTGAGAACAGAGAGCTAACAATCCTATCAAGATTTTTATCAGGAAAACTGAAAACTATTCAAGTATTCTCTTTTCTAATCTGTTCAATCCTTCTACACATTTTTTCTGATATTGTTCTCAACATTTTCTCAGTTCCTTTTAGGCATGGAGATCGCATAGGTTTTAGTTACCTAGTGTCACAAAAATATGCTGGGGATAGTTCAGCTATTAAAGTCCAACGTAATTCTGAGATTCTAAATTTCAACATCAAACTTACATCACTTAGAAGGCTTATTCCAGTACACAACGAGGGCAGACCTCCTTCATATTATATAATTGTAGGATGTGTTTACAATCAGATCATTCCATATTTACGTTCTGAGGTATGTTGTTTACTTCAAAAAATATTGCCTGTCACAATAATAATAAAATAATGCCTGTTAAAAGACTTTGAATTTTCATCAACTACATGGTAGTAGTCAATTTGATTTTTCAAAAGTTGGTGACAAAATTGCTTATATGTGGAGTTTCCAAATAAACTATGTTGTATTTGTAAATTTCGCTCAGTATGGGGACAATTATGAATATGAAGCTCTAGTGAAGCTATCGGACAAACTCTTTCATTCAATGCCGCAGTCATCCGATGAACAGCTTGTTGTGGTGTCTCAGGTTCTTTCATTCTTCTCCTGTGTGTGTGTTTGCATGCACATATGCATGCCAACTTACTAGAGTGGCCATATTCTGCTAATCTATTTTGACATTTTCTTGAAATTTTTTGAAGGTTCTTGCATCTGCTATCAATATTGGATATGAGGACATTGTTAACACTCATGTTATTAGAATCAACAATAGATTGGCTTTTATTTATCATTGATGAACACCTCATCCTATACAGGTCCTTGCTCTTAATGGTAAGCCATTGAAGAATTTAAGGAGATTGGCTGAGATCGTAGAGAACTGTGATGATGAATTTCTAAAATTTGACTTAGAATATGATCAGGTTCTCTCTCTCTCTCTCTCTCTCTCTCTCTCTCTCTCTCTCTCTCTTCATGCATGTAGTTTCCTACTCATGCTCTTGTTGCAGTACACGACTAGACATACATTGATGTTTGTGGTTTGATGCAGATAGTAGTGCTTATAACAAAGACAGCAAAAGCAGCTACTCCGGACATTCTTGCAACCCACCGTATACCATCAGCAATGTCTGTTGATCTCATGGCATGAAAACCAGGGACTTCATTAATTGATTTTTTTTTACCTTTTATTTCTATTTTTTCCTTTCTTTTTTTTTTGGGTATGTAATTACATTTTGTAGAACGACGCTTCTTTAGCCTAGCGTTCATTGTGTCTTGTCATGGACTACCTATAGAAACAATGATATCTCATTTTTAGAGGGATTAAAAAAGAAATTTAAAAAAAAAAACACTTTTACAGTTAACTCTCACATTACAAATAAGGCTCTGTATGTAATTCATTCCAGTGACTTGGGTTTTTAGGGGAACAGCTTGTGCAGCTAGGCCACGAGATGGGGATTGATTAAAAATCATTCAGCGAAAGCCTTGCAAGACTCGTCTCCTAATGGAAGTCTGACCCAGTAGCAAAGACTCGGGATTTTACTAAATAAATTTTCTTAAAACATTAGAAAGTAAGAATTGAGCACAATGCGATGGAGACGATGTTGGACTGGGGAAATTAGATAAAATGACTTTACAATAAAGTGAAGTCTACGTAAAACGGCATCTTTCGAAATGTCATTAAAACACTTCGGTTATAGATGGAAGATACTAATTGAAATGTCACTAAAAATGGATATATCATGTGTTTCGTTTTTATTTTGGGTGTGATATTATCAAATTTTAATATTATAAATTAGTTTAATATTTTTTTATAAAATATAATTACATTAAGTTTGTTATACTGGTCATTCACTTGTTGGGGATTTAAGGAAGTTTGATTTTCACAACTAAATTAATTAGTAGATAAAATTATGATAAATCCAATTTGGAGGATTTCACAACTAAATTATATTACATAATCATTACCTTTCAAAAAATAATATAAAATAGATAGTTAATATGTATTACACATATAAAATACACAAACATAACCTAAGGACACAACAACAATAATAATAATGAGGCAAACTACATCCGGGGTTATCAACATTAGTAAAATTATACTTGGATCACTTAATTTTAAAAAGTTACAAATTAATCGTTGAATTATTCTAAATTTACCGTTTAAGTCATGTAGTCATTTATTTGCTAACAATTGTCTTATGGTCGTTAACTCACTATCCATCACAGGGTAAACTACGTCCAAGGTCACTCATCTATTAGTAATTTTGCACTTTGGTCTCTCAATTTAAAAAAGTCATAAGTTAGCCACTAAATTATCTGAAGGTTTCAGGGACCTTCTTCATAGTTGTATTCCAATAATTTTGCCACAATTTGACCTCCTCTTTTGACAAAGAAAGACATTGAACCAAATCTTTCTCCCTCCTTTTTCAACTTTATGGTATAATTTTCCTTGAAATGACCTGAAACTCTACTGATTTAAACATGAAGCCCTAACGGAGATGCTCGCCAATCTCTGTCCATGGTCGCTTGACCCTGATATGTTTATCTTCTTAGCAAGACTTTCTCCTTGGCCTTTTGGGTTGAGCTTCCATCCCCTGTAACTCTCTAACTAGCTCTTGATTGGATCTAGTAAGTTTGAGTTTCCCTTTTTTTGTTGATATTTTGATTCTCTTTTCTCTGATTTCATTCTGTCCTTTTGCTTCTTGTTTGAGGCTTGTTGAAATAGGAGACTTTCTTCTCCTTTTTTTTTTTTTCATATTTATGTTCATTTTGATTGTGGTTCGAATAACTCGATTATGGGTTTTTTAGGGTTATGGTTTTTATTGAAGGAGAAATGGTGAGTGAATTAAGAACAAAGGGTTGTTGAGTTGGTTAGAGGTGACACAGGGTTGACAATGGCATTGCTAGTGTTTGGGGCATAAGTTGTTGATACTATTTGGATTATCACGTTAGGGGGGTATTGGTGCAAAGATTGTGTGAACAAAGTGTTAACTTGTAAACTTAGTAATAGTTTAAAGACCAACTTGTAACCTTTTGAAATTAAAAGATCAAAGTGTGAACTTACTATTAGTTTACACATCCCTACATTTCACATATGTTAGCGACTAAATGAGATAGTGACCAACTTGTAACCTTAAAAGCAGTTTAGTAACCAATTTATGAATTTTCAAATTGAGTGACCAAAGTATAAATTTATTAATAGTCGAGTGATTGTTTACTCTAATAATAAATTTAATTTGACTTTTATATATAAATTATGGACTAAAAAGACGTATACAAAAATGAAAGGATATTTTAACTACACCTGGTGAACCAAAATTTCCCCTTTTAACATATCGATAAATTTGGAAAGTGCATTTATTATTTGACATAATGTCAAATTTAGTCCACAATGTTTACATATTTTGATTATTTGGCTCTTATTCTTTTTTTTTTAATTAAATTGGCCCCCAATCTTTAGAAAAAGAGTTCAATTTGACCATCAATCTTTTCAAAAGAGTAGAATTATTTTTTTTAACATAAATACTAACTAAAACGTCGTTAAATTTTTAAACATGAAAGTCCCATGACTATCCACATATATTTCATACTACTTTTAATTTTATAATCTTATTATAAATTTTTCTTGGATTTTAATTCTTTTAATTTTAATATTTTATAAATTTTAATTATTTATTGACATGACATATAAGAAAATTAGTGTCATGTCGGAAAAAAAGTACAAGAGGGTTGCCATATGGATGCCATGCCAACATCGTTAAAAAAAATTAATGTTTTAGTCAGCATTTCCATTTAAAAAAAAAAAGCAAATTGATTCTTTTTAAAAGTTTAAAGGCCAAATTTAGGTAAAAAAGAATAAGGGCAAAATTGATAAAAGATATAAACGTTGAAGGCTAAATTTGACATTATGCCTTATTATTTTTACACATGTTGATTTATAAACTCATATTTATTAATTTCAAGTTTGCATTTTAATATATATTTAATATAAAATATCACATATATAATTTAATAAAAGTTTAATACATTACAATTATCAATTAAAGTACTTAACAAGAAAATATATACAAAATAGAAAATAAATTATATTTACTAGAAATCCTAATACATGTGCATACGTGTGGAAACTACAAATTTAATATATATATATATATATATATATATATATCTTCTTGTGTGTGTGTGTGTGTATGTTTAAAATAACATATAATAAACAATGAAAAGCACGTTTGAAACTAATCGATCATAATAACGCATAATATAATAACCCAAACTTCAAATGATGTTGAAAATAGTGGTTCCCTGTTCGACATTAGAAAATCATAAAATTGGAGAAAATAATTAGGAACTTAAATTTATATATTTAAAATCCTGAATGAGTCTATTTTCAAGAGAAACAAATGGGAACATCATCCGAATCCCGTATGAGGAGATAATTAATTTTTAGTGAAGAAGGGTCGGAACTGTCAGAAGCAGAACATGGATGACTTTAAAGAATAAACTGTACATATTGGTTGAACAAAAAATTTTGAAAATATTATGGTGAGAAGATATGTGAGTCTAGTTTCAAGAAAAAATAGCGGATCTTAATTTGGAGTTCTGTAACTCAAGATAAAAATAATTTAGTGACTGTGACACGGATAAATAGCTTAAATATGCACATAAATAAATAGTGAAAAATTATAGATAATGTTACTTACAAATGTGTTATTTATACTAAGGATGTGGAATGCAGATGAGGAGGAGGAAAATATATGAATGACTTATGTATAAATTGATTACATGCCCGATTATAATCGATAAACATTTAATTATAAATGATATAATATTTTATTTCAAATATTTATTATGAAACTAAGATTATCGTTATGGTATAAAAATCAAATTGTAAGTTCGTATAACTTGAATTATATTCTTAAATATTTAAAATATATTCTTATTTATGTGAATATGATTTGGATGTTTATTGTATGATAATTGATGAAGTATTGATATTCTTGATGAAAATGGAAAATAAATTCGGTTGAATGAAAGGAAAATTCGATGGATCTCGAAAAGGAATTGACGGTAAAAGGATCTAGCAGGACGGGTGATCCTATCCGATATAGCCCTCCCAAGAATATGTGTGAAAAGGATCTAGCCCGAACGGGTGATCCCGATATAAGCCCTCCCAAGATTATGTGTGAAAAGGGTGATCTGATATAGCCCTCCAAGAATATGTGGAAAATGGATTTAGCCAGACGGGTAACCGAATTAGGTTCAATTTAGCCTTGACTGTAATTCAGATCCAAGCTCATTAGAGTAATTGTAATTTAGCTGTCGTAATCCCATTGTAAGAAATGAGGTTCTGGGAGTATGCTTTCTTTGGGACTGGTAATCTTCATTGTAAGAAATGAGGTTCATGGAGTGTGCTCTCTCGAAATGGAAATGTACGCACATGAATGTGAATTGACGGACTGGATTTGTACACTAAAGTGTACCTCTGAAAATCCATCGAAATTCGAGAAACTCAACGGGATAAATATGGAAAAATAATAAAGGAATGGAAATCATAGTATTAATGAGCTCATCAATCATGGCATATATTATGTGACATAAGGAAATACGAGTTGATGAGACATGAACATAAAACTTGGTTGATGAATGAGTTCATTTGTGATTATATATTTGTACACCCTTGAGTGTATTATCCGAATGAATTGGTGTTCCAAATGAGTTAATGAGAAGAGTTCTAATATGAAATAATCTGAATTCTAAATGAAATATTATGAAAACGTATTTGAAATACATTGGTATGTCTTGTATATATTATTCGAATACATAATGTGAAAAAGTATAAGTACAAGAGAAATTTAACGAGAATTGAGCCCATATACGTTTCTTGTTAATTATATGAAGTGTGCGACTAACAAATGGTGTTAAGTATAAGGCTCGGTTGAATATCTTAAATTGGTTTTTGTATGTATTAAATGTGGGTGAAGAATAATGATCAAATGAGTGAGAAATATGGTCTGGAAAATAGCATTATTTGTGAAAATTAACTTTACCACACGGCCTAGTAACAAGGGCGTGTACTAAGGCCGTGTGACTCGAGTTCCTTCATAGATGCAAGTCAGAGAGTTACACGCCTCAGAGACATGGCCATGTGAGCCACACGGGAGTGTCCCTAGTTACACGGGTGTGGGACCCTTGTAAATGAAATAAATTTTGGGATTTTGCGAAAAATTTCATACGATTCTGGTTTAGTCCCGACCCGATCCTAATGCATGATTTGGACCTCGAGGGTCTATTAAAGAAACTTTTATAATCAATTTCGGTATTTGAGAGATAAATGTTTTAAATTGTGCGTAAGTGTTCAGTACTCTCGGAAATGCCTCGTACTTTATTAAAACAACGAATACGGGTAGGGGTGTTACACATAAAATATGTAAGATATTAAAATGAAAATTAGATTAAATTGGGAATAAAACAAAATTTAAACACATAAATACATCATAGTAACAATAAATGCACTACAATTATTTATCATAACGTCGTCACCAATTGTGAGTTAATATCAAGTTGACTTGCGACATCAACTCAATTAACACCAAATACAACTGGCAAAGATAAAAAAAATGTACACATTAGATAAAAAAAAGTATGAAAAACATCAAAATGAAGCTTAGGTTGATTGACAAATTTAAGGTTTTATTAATTCAATTGCTGTGGGTTCAAATCCCACAATATGTATATTTTATTGGTTTTTGTTAAAATTAAAAATACTAAAGTACCCTCAAATAATAACTTATTTTAATTTCAAAAGAATATTTCCATAATTTCTCTAACTGAGTTGGGACTCGTTAACGGGCGACTTAAACTCAGTAAAAAACCTAATAAATAGTATAGATACACAAGAGAAAATATTTTATATGAAAAGCTTGTTTTTTTTAAGTTTACTTAAGAATTAATGGTAAACAATTTGTTAGCGGGAGAAGGGTTTTAACAAATGCGCATTCAGTCGAACATTACACTCATGTTAAAGTTAAGAAAAGTGGGTCCGACATCGAGTACTTGGCTCGTCCTTTCTATTGGAATCGAATGTGATATTGGTATGTTAAGTTCTTACAATTAAATTTCTAATAATGCATATTGTTGAGTGTTTTTTCGTGTTTTGTTTAGATGGTGGTTGTAGTGTGAACTACGGTTGAAGAAAGAAGTGCTTAGACATTAGTCACTAGAGTATCTTTGTGAAAATAGTTGACATTCGGAGGCCATCTTCATGATTTCAGATAATTGTTTCTATTCTTTATTTGGTTGAATGCATGATTTGGTTTATGTGGTGAAGCGGCAATGCTTGCGATTAACGATGATGAGTTCGGAAGGGTGTCACCAGTGGAATTTGGAGAATTACGCTCTTTTACATGTTGTAATTGTTGTTGGTTACCCCATTGGGCGAGATAGTCGTATCACGTATAGAAATCTGTCTTATATTCACGGGTCAACAGAGCTCCTTGGCTTGCGTGTTACTGTGATTTCTTTTCTAGCGCTTGTTTCACTATGTTGCAAACCATAAAAGATTTCATATGTTATCTATTCTCGCATGATTATTTGCGATAGATCTTCGCTATAAACTCGGGAACTCTGGTGGGCCCGCCTTCAATGATAAAGGCAATTGTGTGGGAATCGCATTTCAGTCTCTCGAGATAAGACGAAGCGAAAAAATAGGGTATGTGATACCAACACCAATCATCCAAAGATTTTATCCAAGACTACGAGAAGAATGAAGCCTATCTTGGTAATTTAGTTTGTGTCTTTTAAATAAAACTTTTTATACGACTGCTTATTTCTTCTTCTTAATTGTGTGATGCATGTACTATTTGCTTCATTGTGATTAATGTTTCATGGCTGCACTTTTATGCTAGGATTCCCTATTTTGGGGATTGAGTGGAAAATAATGGAAAACCCCGATTTACGTGATTTAATGGGCATGAAACACGAATGTAAAGGTGTTGAATCAGAGAGTTGATCCCACTCCGAAGCTAGGGTTTTGAAGTCATCGATATTGTGCTCAACTTTGATGGGGTTGATATTGCCGGTGATAGAACGGTAAGTTCTTCTTTTGTATACAATAAATAAATATTTGCGCACAAACTTGTACACTAACTAGCCTTCAGAGAAATCGATTTGCATATACCATGGTTTTTCCAATTGAAATTATTATGAACAAACTTCATAGGTTGTCTATTATAAGAGCAAATCCTTGTTGTCATAAGACCCAAATTTTCACTCTATCATAAGAGCAGTTCCTCGTACTCGCAAAAATCAACTGGTTACTACTACTTTGAACTAAATAACCATGTATGTTGCCTGGAAACTACTTGTAATATGTTAATCATTACTTCACATTTGTGTTCGTTGAGCTTTCTAAAATTAAAAGTTAAACTGCTCTATCCCAACAATAGTGAGGGTGGCATTGAAAGGAGAACTTTTCTAAGGATGCCTTTTGGACGAATTCATGGATTAACTTGATTATGAATCTATTTACGACTAACTGCTGCTATCTTCACAACTATGAACTTGATTAAGTACTTGAATAAATATCCTAATGGAAGTTGTTAGTTATGTCAAAAGTGGTAATACATAGAACACTATTATCTTGAGAACAGATAGCTAACAATCCTATCTAGATTTTTATCAAGAAAATTGAAAACACTCTTCTAATCTGTTCAATCCTTCTACACATTTTTTTCTGATATTGTTCTCAATGTTTTCTCAGTTCCTTTTAGGCATGGAGAACGCATAGGTTTTAGTTACCTAGTGTCACAAAAATATGCTGGGGATAGTTCAGCTATTAAAGTTCTACGTAATTCTGAGATTCTAAATTTCAATATCAAACTTACATCACTCAGAAAGCTTATTCCAGCACACAACGGGGGTAGACGTCCTTCATATTATATAATTGCAGGATTTGTGTTTAGAACTGTATCTGTTCCATATTTACGTTCTGAGGTATGTTGTTTACTTCAAAATATATTGCCTGTTAAAGACTTAGCTAGCTTAGATGCTATACAATGAAAGATTGATATTTTTATGTTATTTTTGTGTTCCTATTTGGGCATTCTCAAAAAGTAGAAAATATGAATATATTGTTATTTTTTTGTTGCACTATCTATAGCTTGTATGATTGTACATTTTCTGTAATTTCGATTATTGTGTCAAAGGTCAACAAACCATGGGCATGTTTGAAATGTTTCTGTTGGATTTTGCCTTTCGAGGTCTTTGAAAGCGATCTGCAATGTGAATTGGGTTACGCTAGTTTACTTCCATAGCAGATTGAATATTTTCTTAGAATCTGCAAATTTATCGTTTATGCACCTTTTAATAGCCTAACTAAACATTTCTAGACCCTTCTTGATGTCGGGGGTTTACGTCATTCTAGATGCGTGATTTCTGCGATAATTTCACATTTCCCGATAATGTTTAAATTCTTTGGTGTCCAGGTGTGGTAACCAAAAGATTTCCAAAATTATTGTTCCCGCCAAGCTAAATTTATCATCTTTGTAAATAAGTGCTCAGTGCTGCAATTTTCTTGTGATAGAGAATGTTCTTAATTGGATCACTTGCTACATCATCTTTTTTTTTTTATTTTTAGCATATGTAATAGGAATTTGTGTTGTTGTTGAGCGACACCTTTTTCTTTTGCCACGTTCTAACTGTATTAGTTTTCCAGTTGCATGCATCCCTAGACAATTATTTTCAAATTATGCAATAAATGGATCGAAGATAAATGATATAGTTGTGATTTCAAGTACAACTTTTATGTTTATTATCAAGTCTTTTCTTTTTATAGTGAGATTTTATGATTTTTTAGATCATAAAAAGTGTAGAACTTTGAATTTTCATCTACTACATGGTAGTAGTCAATTTGATTTTTCAAAAGTTAGTGACAAAATTGCTTATATGTGGAGTTTCCAAATAAACTATCTTTGTATTTGTAAATTTTGCTCAAGATGGGGACAATTATGAATCTGAAGCTCAGTGAAGCTATTGGACAAACTCTTGCATTCAATGCATGATCACCGATGAACAACTTGTTGTGGTGTCTCGAGTTCTTTCATTCTTCTCCTGTGTGTGTTTGCATGCACACATGCATGCCTACTAATTACTAGACTGGGCATATTCTCACGATCTGTTTCGACATTTTCTTGAAATTTTTGAAGGTTCTTGCATCTACTATCAATATTGGATATGAGGAAATTGTTAACACTCGAGGTTAGAATCAATAGGTCATTGGCAACTACGTTAGATTTGAGAGTTCGGTTCTTTTATTTATCATTGATGAACACCTCATCCTACATAGGTCCTTGCTCTTAATAGTAAGCCATTGAAGAATTTAAGGAGATTGGCTGAGATGGTAGAGAACTGTGATCATGAATTTTTGAAATTTGACTTAGAATATGATCAGGTTCTCTCTCTCTCTCTCCCTTCATGCATGTAGTTTCCTACTCATGCTCTTGCAGTACATGACAGACATACATTGATGTTTGTGGTTTGATGCAGATAGTAGTGCTTATAACAAAGACAGCAAAAGCAGCTACTCCGGACATTCTTGCAACCCATTGTATACCATCAAGAATGTCTGTTGATCTCATGGCATGAAAACCAGGGACTTAATTAATTGATTTTTTTAACATTTTATTTCTATTTTTTCCTTGTTTTTTTTGGGTACGTAATTACATTTTGTAGAACGGAGTTTCTTTACCCTACTGTTCATAGCGTCTTGTTATGGACTATCTATAGAAACAATGATATCTCATTTTTAGAGGGATTAAAAAAGAGCTTTTTTAAAAAATACTTTTACACAGTTGACTCGCACATTACAAATAAGGCTGCTCATGTAAAACAACATCTTTCGAAATGTCATTAAAACACTTAGGTTATGGAAGGAAGACACCAATCGAAATGTCACTAAAAATGGATATATTATGTTTTTTGTTTTTATTTTGGGTGTGATATTAACAAATTTTAACATTATAAATTAGTTTAATTTTTTTTATAAAATATAATTAAAATAAGTTTGTTATACTGGTCATTCACTTGTTGGGGATTTAAGGAAGTTTGATTTTCACAACTAAATTAATTCATAGATAGATTTATGATAAATTCAATTTGGAGGATTTCACAACTAAACTATATTACATAATCATTACTTTTCAAAAAAAAAATATAAAATAGAAAGTTAATATGTATTACACATATATAAAATATACAAACTTAATCTAAGGACATAACAACAACAATAATAATGAGGTAAACTACATCCAGGGTTATCAACATTAGTAAAATTATACTTGGATCACTTAATTTTAAAAAAGTTACAAATTAATCATTGAATTATTCGAAAGTTACCGTTTATGTCATGTAGCCATTTAGTTGCTAACAATTGTCCTATGGTCGTTAACTCACTATCCATCACAGGGTAAACTACGCCCAAGGTCACTCATCTATTACTAATTTTACACTTTTGTCTTTCAATTTAAAAAAAGTTATAAGTTAGACACTAAATTATCCGAAGGTGTTAGACACTAAATTATCCGAAGGTGTTAGGGACCTCCTTCATAGTTGTATTCGAATAATTTTGCCGCTGTTCAACCTCCTCTTTTAACAAAGAAAGACATTGAACCAAATCTTTCTCCCTCCTTTTTCAACTTTATGGTTTAATTTTCCCGAAATGACACGAAACTCTACTGATTTAAACCTGAAGCCCTAACAGAGATGCTCGCCAATCTCGTCCATGGTCGCTGACCACGATATGTTTATCTTCTTAGCAAGATTTTCTCCTTGACCTTTTGGGTTGAGCTTCCTTCCCCTGTAACTCTCTAACTAGCTCCTGATTGGATCTAGTAAGTTTGAGTTTCCCTTTTTTTTGTTGATATTTCGATTCTCTTTTCTCTGATTTCATTCTGTCCTTTTGCTTCTGTAGGTCATGTTTGAGGCTTGTTGAAATATGAGACTTTCTTCTCCTTTTTTTTTTCATATTTATTGTAACATCCTGAAAAGGGCCTATGCATTTTCAGTTTAGTTGTATGAAATGACAAGTTTAAGCACTAAGAATAAATTTTTGATATTTTTGGAAACCTGGAAATGCATAAAAATGGAAACCTGAACATTTTGGAAACTTGAACATTTTGGAAACCTGAACATTTTTGGAAATGATCCAAAAATGGAAACCTGAACATTTTGGAAACTTGAAAATGTAAGAAAAATGGCAAGTTACAGAGCCGATCGAAAATTTTAGGAAACTTAGAAATGATGCAGAAATGTCAAATTTTAAAGTTTAAAATAGGAAATAAGGGCAAGATGGCCTTAAAAGAAAAAGTTGGTAAAGTTTGACACACAAACAGGCTTGGAAAAGTGGCCTGAAGATGTCACTTAGGGCCTATGGAAATGGCGCCACATGCAGGGTGTTGGGCCTGAGTTCAAGTCACTTGGGAAGCAAATAAAAGGGAGTTTTATTTTTGCTCCCAAGGCTAAGGGGTGGACGGCACAAGCCTTCTAGAAAGGAGGTGTTTTAATTCCATAAATATGTGATTAATAAGTGATAAATAAGGGATTTTAAATTTGGATTATTTGAGGAGATAATTGATGGATTAAATGCTTTTATTTTTAGATAAAGGAGATAATATTATCTTAAGGAGAGTAGTGGCCAAGTCAAGGACTCTTGGCCTAGCAAATTCGGCTAAAGAAGGAGAACCAAAGTCTTTTCTCTCATCTTTTCCAAGATGCCAAAATTCCTAGCTCTCTCCCCCTCTCTGCCGAATTTTTCTTTAAGCAAAATCCATCTCTTCTTCTTCTATTTTCTTCTCCTCTCCTTTGCTATTGTCGAGCCAAAACACTCTTTGATCCCTGATTAAAACTCCATAGCCGAAACTCTGTGACTCTAGGCAAGGAAGCAATCGATCAAAGCATTAAAGGTAAGGCTAAGCATTAATCAAGTTCTTTCTTTTTCTATTTGCCGAAAGAGAAGGGTCTAATCCCTATTTTTGTCTTATGGCCGAATCTATAAGGATCTCTCAGGTTCTTTTTACAACAGTTGAATACAAGGAGGAATCTTTCGGGAAATTCGAGGATCTAAGGTAAGATAAATATATTTGGTTAAAGGTTATGATTTATATGTTAAATTAAATTTAACATATGATGCTAGGGATGTCGACAGTGCTATAAGGCAAGGAATCCTTTTCAGATTTGGAATTTGTAAGGTAGGTGATATTCGGCCAAGGCTTTTTTTTTTTTTTTTTGATATTTAGGATTATTTCCCATTATTTCAAAAGCCGAAACTGACATGGTTACATGGCTAGTGTTAGCCGATTTCAAGGAAAAGGAATACTAGCAATTTTTGGGACTTGATTTACAGACATCCAAATTCGACAAACAAGGTAAGTAATACAAATCCTACTAGGATTTGGTTTTCTTTAAGCCAAATAGGTTTGTTAATATGCTTTAATGATTGGCCGAATATAGGAGTTAAAATCTAGATCGGTAGATCATTCTTCGGGATCTCAAGGAATCCAATAAGCGAATCAGGTGTGTACCCATACTAATCTTCAATAAATTATATGGCAATTATTAACTATATGAATATGCATAAGAATGTGAATGTGGTTAAGTACCACAAATGTGGTAAGAAGTACTCAGGTACGTTTCCTACTTCTGATAGGATTACGAATATGATATATTATGAACATGTGAATAGGAACATGAATGAGAAATATGTATGTTATATAATTTATGGGGCATTCGGGATCTATGTGAAAGGGGAAGAAGGTGTTGACTTCGGTCTCACCAACGGAATATGGTGACTACGGTCACAAAATTTGAATATGGTAACTTCGGTTACATTATCTAAATTTGGTAACTTCGGTTACATTACTTGAATATGGTGTCTAATGACACAAATGATATGGGTGATGAGCACGTCGACTGCAGCGACTGCCTTCGATGGTGTGTAGCGGATGGAGGGTTGACTTAGTAGTCCCCACGGTGTGACTGGCAGGTACGGGTGGTGTGTAGCGGATGGACAAATAGGCTTGGGTTTGGGTTGCATCATCATTTATTTTTATATGAATATGAATTTGATATGAACATGTATGCTCGATTTGTTGAATGTTAGTCTGTGTGCACATTGAGTCTGTTGACTCACCCATTGTGGGAACTATTTTCGGTGATGAACAAAGGATTTGACCGGGACGGAGACCTTGAGGTGGCCATGTTTCATTTGAAGATTTGATTTGATTTGGACTTTATTTCTTTTCAGTACATTTAATTTTTTTTTTGGGTTTACTTGATGTAATAAGGCCATAAGGCCCAAGTGGATTTCTTTATTTTTGCTTTACTTTTAAATATTGTGCTAAGAACTATTTTGGATGTAAGTAAGTACAAAATTTATTTCTTTAAAAATGAACCCTAAAATTATTTTGTCACTTTACTTAAATTGGATTTACAAGATTAATTAAATGGGTTTCCAATCTAAGCCCAACTCAAAATAATAGTTTTCTAAAATTTTACAAATTTTCTCTAAGTAACGAAAATTTTTGAAACCGATTTACTTTAGGAACATACCAGATCCGGTTCAGGCTCGTGGGCCGGGTGTGGGGTGTTTCAGTTTGGTATCAGAGCCCAGTTTTAAACTCTCGGCCTGTGGGCTAAGGCCCAAAACGTTTTCAAAGCGAGCCAAATGATTATCTTTGAAAAATAAGGTGTTTTACGGCATGGCACCTAAGTCTCAGACCCATGATCCACCGGTAAGTACCCTAACTATATGTGTGATTACGTGAACTATTTAAGGGTAGAAAAGGCATGGAACGTAGAATAGAATGATAGGAACTTGAACCCAGGATTAGACTACTCAAACACAAAACCACATAAGACTTAATGACCGAACAAACCTATGGCTAAGTCATTGAGCTAGTGGTGTGGTAACCCCGTGTATGCATGTCTAGGATTGGATCCGGAAGAGCTTGGTATTTAAGCAGTCCTAGTGACTCACCTCCTCTTCGCAGGAATCCTACCTAGTGCGTAGCTTCGGTTCACCCTAACTCAGAGGGCTCAGTGGTGTGGCAACCTCTATGCGCATGTCTAGGAATGGTTTTGGTGGGAGCTTGGTATTTAAGCGATCTGCGTGACTCACCTTCTCTCCACTCGAATCCTACCACAGTGCGTAGCTTTGGTTCACTCGACCGGGAGGGCTCGGTCATAGGTTAAACATAATGACTAAAACCCGAAAGGAACTAGCCATGTTTTAAAAAAAAAGAGAACAAAACAACAAACCCCGCTTTAAAATTCTCAAAACTTTCTTTGAAGTTGAGGAAACCATCTTTACAAAAAAAAAAATTTGAAAAATTTCGATTTGTGAAAATTACAAAAATGCCTCTAGTGGTAAAATTACCAAAATGCCCCGGTTATAAAATGTTCAACTACTCAATGACTTTACCAAAATGTCATTATTTTATAAACATTCAAAACCCTAATTTATAAAATATCAAAATACCTTGATTTTAGAAAATTACAAAATTGCCCCTAACTTACAAAATTACCAAAATGACCCTGATTTTCAAAATTTTTGCAACATCACCATTTTGGAAGGAACAATTTTCAAAAAGAACCCTCAAAGTTTTACAACTTTTGAAATATCCTTGACTTATAAAATTTTACAAATTTACCCTGATTTGTGAAAAATTACCAAGATACCCCGAGGTTGAAAATTACCAAATACCTCGATTTCAAAATTTTTCCAAATTACCCGAGACTTCAAAATTTTCAAAATAATTTTGACAAAAACACCAAGGAACGTTTTCTTCTAAAAATTACAAAATGCCCCCAGAGGATAAAATTACGAAAATACCCCAGGTAGTGGAAAACAACAACAACGAAAACTACAACGTTTCTCCGAATGAACAAAAGTTCATACTTGTTTGATGGATGAATGAATGAATGGAAAAGACGTGTGTTTGTATGAATCTGAAAGAACCACTCTTAAATTTCTTTTCATAAAACTCCTTCGGGTAAATAAGTGGAACAATGACTAATCCATAAAATTTCTTAATCGATCTTGACGCTAGAAAATGAGCTCTAGAGGACGTGGTCGTCGTGGGACGAGGTAGAGGAAGGATGATCGTGTCGAACCCGTTAGATCGGGTCAAGGGTCCGACAATGAAATACCACCGCCACCACTACCCCGTGATTAATGTTGAGCAGCAGAGCTCGAGACGAGGAAGATCTTGTGTCGCAGTCAGTCCGCGAGTTTTGGAATTGGTGGCGGTGTGGGGAGGAAATTCAAGAAATCGTAAGTCAGGCTCGAACGGCCCGAGCTAATGGAGTGAAATGTTTCGAGGAGTATTCGAGTGGCACCCAAGTCTGGTGAGTCTTGGTTGAAGCAATGGAGCGCATCATGGATGAGCTCGATCCGAATCAGAGGAAAAGTTGAAAGGGATGGTGGCATTGTTATGCGATGAAGCGTATCGATGGTGGTTGATATGCGAGATGGTGCTATGGCAGAGGATCGACACAGGAATATGTTAAGGAGGCATTCCAGAAGAAATATGTGGGAACCAGGTATACAGACGAGTAAAGGAAAGCTTTTCAGGGGCTGGTTCAAGGGAAGAAGTCCGTAGCGGAATATGAGGCGAATTTCGAGGTTGAGTCGTTATGCTCGAGGTGTAGTGGCGATGAACATGAACGCCAGTGTCCGTTTGAGGACGGATCGAGAGACGACCGAGATCGCTGATAGCACCGCATCGGAGAGCGAGAATTCTCGGCTTTGGTGGAAAAGGCTAAAGTGGTCGAGGAATCAAAGATTCTACCAAGTAGGTGTGGATAAGAATAAGCCTAAGAGAGGTTTTGGACCATCTGGAAGGGTTCATAAGAGGCCTAGGGTTGACGGGCCACGAAATCAACAAGCTGGTACGGGCTGGCAGTATCACCCTTGTGAGCATTGTGGAAAGAGGCACTTGGGAGAGTGCTGGAGAAAGACGGGAAGATGTTTCAAGTGTGGGTCCAAGGACCATATGCTTAAGGATTGTCCCAAGCAACCAGATGAGAGCCGACCGGTAGTACAGAGGGCTAGCCAGATTGATAGAGGCCGGCAGCAGCCTCAACGGGGTCGTGGTTCGGCTAACAGAGGTAATGGTGCTGGCAGAGGCCGTGGAGTACAAGGCCGAAGTGCTACTAATGTTAATACAGAAGCAAGACAACCGTGTTTGGTTTATGCGGTTCGTCGAAGGAAAGATGAAGACGCGTCGGATGTTATAATCTGTACGTTCTTTATTCATGACAAGCCCTATTTTGCTCTTATTGATGTGGGCTCGACTCATTCCTATGTTGCATGTAGTGTAGTGGAAACATTAGGCCTAGACTCTGAACTCTCTGATAGGCAGATGACGGTAGTAAGCCCATTAGGCCAAAGCGTAGTGGTAGACAAGATCTTTTGAATGTACCCTAGAGATTCGTGGAGTGAACTTTGAGGCGACTTAATGGAGTTACCCTTCAAGAGTTTGAACTTATACTCGGAATGGATTAGCTAGTAGAACACCGAGCCGTATTAGATTGTGCGGCTAAACGTATAGAACTAAGAACCCGGAGGATGAAGTGGTAGTAATGATCGGAGAAAGGAGGAACTACTTGTCTAACGTAGTTTGACCGACCAAGGTCGAGAAGATGGTTAAGAAAGGGTGCAAGGCATTCCAAGCCTTCGTAAGTGCGATAGGTGGAAAGGAAGAAGGTATTAATGGAGTTAGGACGGTAAGGGACTTCGTGGATGTGTTTCCAGAGGAATTACCGAGAATACCCCAAACAGGGAGGTAGAATTTGAAATTGATTTGCTACCCGGAACAGCTCCTGTGTCAATCGCTCCATACCGAATGGCGCCAAAGGAGTTAGTGGAGCTCAAGGCTCAAATCCAAGAACTGTTGGATCGTGGGTTCATCCGACCCAGTGTGTCTCCGTGGGGAACACCGGTCCTATTTGTGAAGAAGAAGGACGGAACTATGCGTATGTGTATAGATTATCGTCAGTTGAATAAGCTGACCATTAAGAACAAGTATCTTTTGCCAAGGATCGATGACTTGTTCGATCAGCTGAAGGGAGCTGCAGTGTTTTCAAAGATCGACTTAAGGTCGGGATATCATCAGTTGAAGGTGAAAGAGGCTGATATCCATAAGACCACTTTTAGGACAAGATACGGCCATTTTGAGTTTGTGGTGATGCCGTTTGGGTTGACAAACGCTCCAGTCACGTTCATAGATATGATGAATCGAATTTTTCAACCCTACTTGGATAGGTTCATCGTTGTGTTCATCGACGATATTTTGGTGTACTCGAAGTCAGAGGAGGAGCATGATGAGCATCTCCGAGTTGTGTTGGAAGTGTTAAGGGAGAAGAAGCTCTATGCCAAATTCAGCAAGTGTGAGTTTTGTCTTAAGGAGGTGGCATTCTTAGGACATGTGGTATCCGCAGAAGGAATAAGAGTAGATCCTAGGAAGATCGAAGCAGTGTTGGATTGGAAACCACCTAGGTCCGTGGCTGAAATCCGAAGTTTTCTAGGCTTGGCAGGCTATTACAGAAGGTTTGTGGAAGGATTCTCGTCAATAGCCGCGCCTTTAACAAAGTTGCTAAGGAAGGAAGTACCCTTTGAATGGACTAATAAGTAGCAGGAGAGCTTTGAAAAGCTTAAGAATGTGCTAACGGAAGCTCCAGTGTTAATTCAGCCGGAGGCAGGAAAAGATTTTGTGGTGTACTGTGACGCTTCGCATACGGGGTTAGGCTGTGTGCTAATGCAAGATGGCAAAGTAGTCGCTTATGCATCACGGCAGCTAAGGCCTCATGAGGTTAACTACCCAACTCATGACTTGGAACTGGCAGCAGTGGTTTTTGCCCTTAAGGTTTGGAGGCACTACCTTTATGGAGAAAGGTCAGTTATCTACACAGACTACAAAAGTCTTAAGTACTTGTTGACTTAGAAGGAGTTTAACTTAAGGCAACGAAGGTGGGTGGAATTGTTGAAGGACTACGACTGTTCGATAGAATATCATCCGGGCAAGGCGAATGTGGTAGCCGATGCCTTGAGTAGGAAGGTTGTGTCAGATCTAAGGGTTTTGTTCGCTCATTTAAGTCTGTATGATGATGGAAGCCTGTTGGCGGAGTTACAAGTCAAGCCCACCTGGCTGAAGGAGGTGAAAGAGGGACAGTTGGCTGATAAGGACTTAAGTACTAAGTTACAGCAAGTACAGCAAGGAGGATTAAGGGACTATGACGTCACTGATGAAGAAGTATTGTGCTACAAGGGAAAGGTTTGTATGCCGAGGGATAAGGAGTTGAGACAAAGGATTATTCGGGAAGCGCATGGTAGCCCTTATGCTATGCATCCCGGAGGCATCAAGTTGTATAGAGATCTAAGGGAACAATTTTGGTGGTCTGATCTGAAACGAGAGGTGACTGAATTTGTGGGGAAATGTTTGATGTGTCAGCAAGTTAAGGCTAAACACCAAGTCCCATCAGGATTGCTTCAACCAATCAAAGTTCCCCAATAGAAGTGGGAAAGAATTGCCATGGACTTCGTTAGTGGGCTTCCCCTTACGCCTACTAAGAAGGACTCGGTATGGGTGATAGTGGACCGTTTAACCAAGTCCGCACACTTTATCCCAGTAAGAATGGATTATTCTCTTCAGAAGTTGGCTAAGTTGTATGTAGCAGAGATTGTGAGGTTACATGGAGTACCAATGTCGATCATCTCTGATAAAGACCCAAGGTTTACGTCTCGATTTTGGAAGGCACTTCATCAAGCCTTAGGCACTAGGTTGGACTTCACCACGGCGTTTCATCCACAATCCGACGGGCAGTCTGAACGAGTTATACAAGTGTTGGAAGAAGGTAATGAGGTTCGGTCGAAAAGGGAAGTTAAACCCAAGGTTTATAGGGCCTTATCGAGTACTGAAGCGAGTTGGGCGGTGGCATACCAATTGAGTTGCCACCGAGTTGCGGCGGATGCATGACGTATTCCATGTATCCATGCTACGTCGCACTGATCGGACCCATCTCATGTGGTACTGTTGAAGAGGTGGAACTAAGGCGGACTTATCCTACGAGGAAGAGCCGATTGAATCTTAGAACGTGATGTGAAAGTATTACGAAGGAAGTCCGTACCTCTAGTCAAAGTGTTATGGCGTAATCATGGAACGGAAGAAGCTTCGTGGGAGTCAGAGGAGACCATGCGATAGCAATACCCTCAATTATTTTAGTTAGGAAATTTCGGGGACGAAATTTTGTTTAAGGGGGGTAGAACTGTAACATCCTGAAAAGGGCCTATGCATTTTCAGTTTAGTTGTATGAAATGACAAGTTTAAGCACTAAGAATAAATTTTTGATATTTTTGGAAACCTGGAAATGCATAAAAATGGAAACATGAACATTTTGGAAACTTGAAAATGTAAGAAAAATGGCAAGTTATAGAGCCGATTGAAAATTTTAGGAAACATAGAAATGATGCAGAAATGTCAAATTTTAAAGTTGAAAATAGGAAATAAGGGCAAGATGGCCTTAAAAGAAAAAGTTGGTAAAGTTTGACACACAAACAGGCTTGGAAAAGTGGCCTGAAGATGTCACTTAGGGCCTATGGAAATGGCGCCACATGCAGGGTGTTGGGCACGAGTTCGAAGTCACTTGGGAAGCAAATAAAAGGAGTTTTATTTTTGCTTCCAAGGCTAAGGGTGGACGGCACAAGCCTTCTAGAAAGGAGGTGTTTTAATTCCATAAATATGTGATTAATAAGTGATAAATAAGTGATTTTAAATTTGGATTATTTGAGGAGATAATTGATGGATTAAATGCTTTTATTTTTAGATAAAGGAGATAATATTATCTTAAGGGAGAGTGGTCGCCAAGTCAAGGACTCTTGGCCTAGCAAATTCAGCTAAAGAAGGAGAACCAAAGTCTTTTCTCTCATCTTTTCCAAGTTTCCGAAAATTCCCTAGCTCTCTCCCCTTCTCTGTCGAATTTTTATTTAAGCAAAATCCATCTCTTCTTCTTCTATTTTCTTCTCCTCTCCTTTGCTATTATCGAGCCAAAACACTCTTTGATCCCGATTAAAACTCCATAGCCAAACTCTGTGACTCTAGGCAAGGAAGCAATCGATCAAAGCATTAAAGGTAAGGCTAAGCATTAATCAAGTTCTTTCTTTTCTATTTGCCGAAAGAGAAGGGTCTAATCCTATTTTTGTCTTATGGCGAATCTATAAGGATCTCTCGTGTTCTTTTTACAAGAGTTGAATACAAGGAAGAATCTTTCGGAAATTCGAGGATCTAAGGTAAGATAAATATATTTGGTTAAAGGTTATGATTTATTTGTTAAATTAAATTTAACAAATGATGCTAGGGATGTCGACAGTCTTTATAAGGCAAGGAATCCTTTTAGATTTGGAATTTGTAAGGTAGATGATATTCGCCAAGGCTTGTTTTTTTTTTTTTGATATTTAGGATTATTTCCCATTATTTCAAAAGCCGAAACCGACATGGTTACATGGCTAGTGTTAGCCGATTTCAAGGAAAAGGAATACTAGCAATTTTTGGGACTTGATTTAGAGATATCCAAATTCGGCAAACAAGGTAAGTAATACAAATCCTACTAGGATTTGGTTTTCTTTAAGCCAAATAGGTTTGTTAATATGCTTTAATGATTGGCGAATATAGGAGTTAAAAATCTAGATCGGTAGATCGTTCTTCGGGATCTCAAGGAATCCAATAAGCGAATCAGGTGTGTACCCATACTAATCTTCAATAAATTATATGGCAATTATTAACTATATGAATATGCATAAGAATGTGAATGTGGTTAAGTACTACAAATGTGGTAAGAAGTACTCAGGTACGTTTCCTACTTTTGATAGGATTACGAATATGATATATTATGAACATGTGAATAGGAACATGAATGAGAAATATGTATGTTATATAATTTATGGGGCATTCGGGATCTATGTGAAAGGAGAAGAAGGTGTTGACTTCGGTCTCACCAACGGAATATGGTGACTACGGTCACAAAATTTGAATATGGTAACTTCGGTTACATTATCTGAATTTGGTAACATCGGTTACATTACTTGAATATGGTGTCTAATGACACAAATGATATGGGCGATGAGCACGTCGACTGCAGCGGCTGCCTTTGATGGTGTGTAGCG
Source organism: Gossypium rotundifolium (assembly GCA_025506655.1). Classification (NCBI taxonomy): domain Eukaryota; kingdom Viridiplantae; phylum Streptophyta; class Magnoliopsida; order Malvales; family Malvaceae; genus Gossypium; species Gossypium rotundifolium. The sequence goes on along the minus strand of CP106728.1, from coordinate 12,894,424 downwards.
GATGGAGGGTTGACTTAGTAGTCCCCATGGTGTGACTGGCAGGTACGGGTGGTGTGTAGCGGATGGACAAATAGGCTTGGGTTTGGGTTGCATCATCATTTATTTTTATATGAATATGAATTTGATATGAACATGTATGCCTGATTTGTTGAATGTTAGTCTTGTGTGCACATTGAGTCATTGACTCACCCATTGTGGGAACTATTTTCGAGTGATGAACAAGGATTTGACCGGGACGGTAGACCTTGAGGTGGCCATGTTTCATTTGAAGATTTGATTTGATTTGGACTTTATTTCTTTTCAAGACATTTAATATTTTTTTTTGGGTTTACTTGATGTAATAAGGCCATAAGGCCCAAGTGGATTTCTTTATTTTTGCTTTACTTTTAAATATTGTGCTAAGAACTATTTTGGATGTAAGTAAGTACAAAATTTATTTCTTTAAAATGAACCCTAAAATTATTTTGTCACTTTACTTAAATTGGATTTACAAGATTAATTAAATGGGTTTCCAATCTAAGCCCAACTCAAAATAATAGTTTTCTAAAATTTTACAAATTTTTTCTAAGTAACGAAAATTTTTGAAATCGATTTACTTTAGGAACATACCAGATCCGATTCAGGCTCGTGGGCCGGGTGTGGGGTGTTTCACTTATGTTCTTTTTGATTGGGGTTCGAATAACTCGATTATGGGTTTTTTAGGGTTTTGGTTTTTATTGAAGGAGAAATGGTGAGTGAATTAAGAATGAAGGGTTGTATTGAGTTGGTTAGAGTGACATAGGGCTGACAATGGCATTGCTTGTGTTTCGGGCTTAAGTTGTTGATACTGTTTGGATTATCACGTTAGGGGCATTGGTGCAAAGATTGTGTGAACAAAGTGTTAACTTGTAAACTTATTAATGGTTCAAAGACCAACTTGTAACCTTTTGAAATTAAAAGATCAAAGTGTGAACTTACTATTAGTTTACTTATCCCTACATTTCACATATGTTCGCAGCTAAATGAGAGAGTGACCAACTTGTAACTTTAAAACAGTTTAGTAACCAATTTATGAATTTTCAAAATTGAGTGATCCTTGCATAAATTTATTGATAGTCAAGTGATAGTTTACTCTAATAATACATTTAAATTGACTTTTATATAAATTATGGACTTAAAAGGCGTATACAAAAATGAAAGGATATTTTAACTACAGTTGGTGAACCACAATTTCCCTTTTAACATATCGATAAATTTGAAAGTGCATTTATTATTTGACATAATGTCAAATTTAGTCCAAAATGTTTACATATTTTGATAATTTGGCTCTTGTTCTTTTTTAGTTAAATTGGCCCCTTCCTTTAAAAAAGTAGAGTTCGATTTGACCATCAATCTTTTCAAAAGAGTTGAATTATTATTATTTCTTTAACATAAAAACTAACTAAACTGTTAAATTTTTAAATATGAAAGTCTGCATGACTATCTACGATATTTCATACTACTTTTTAATTTTTATAATCTTATTATAATTTTTCTTAGATTTTAATTTTTATATTTCATATTTTATAAAATTGAAATTATTTATTGACATGACATATAAAAAAATTAGTGTCATGTCAGAATGAAATACAAGAGGGCTACCATATGGATTGCCATGCCAACATCGTTAAAAAACTTGAAATGTATATTTGAAACGTTTTATAATATATATTTTAAAATTTTAAATATATATTTTGAAATTATTTTTAAAATTTTAAATATTATTTTTAAATAGTAAATATATTAAATATTTTAAAGATATGACCTTTCAATTTTATTATTAGCTTTATAGTATTTTAACTATATATTTTAAATTTTAAATATTTTTAATTTGTTTTATAATATTTTAAATAAAATATTAATTTTAAAATTTTAAATTTAATTTAAAAAAACATTTGAATATCTTTAAAATTAAAATTAATTTTAAAATTAATAATTTATAAAAATTATAGAAGGAAAGAAAAGGTTAAGAAAACTCAACCGTTTCTTTCTTGGATTCCATTTATTTCAACCGATTCTTTCTTCTTCTTGGATATCTGCCTACATTGATCCCTTAGAAGATGGTTTCCAACAGCACCGCTATTGGTGTTGGTCGAGGAAGTGGAGGAGGGGAGTTGGCCGGGGATCTTATTGCTGCTCCAGTGGAGCCTGGAATGGATGCAGTGGTGAAGGTGTTTTGTATTCACGCCGAGCCCAACTTCTCGTTGCCTTGGCAGAGAAATAGACAGCATAGTTCCACCAGTAGTGGGTTCCTGATTAGCGGGAGAAGGGTTTTAACGAATGCGCATTCAATCGAATATTACGTTCAAGTTACAGTTCAGAAAAGTTGGTCTAATACTAAGCACTTGGCTACTGTCCTTTGTATTGGATCTGAATGTGATATTGGTATGTTCAATTACAATTACAATTAAATTTCTAATACTGCATATGGAATATTATTAATGCTTCAGTTCAACGTGTTAGACTGCCGGCAAAATAGAAAATTTTAATAATCGCACAAATCATATGTTGAAAATGAATACCCTGTGTATGATGTCCTCCTTGAACTCTTTGCAAAGATACACCTAGTTTCTTTCTTAATTCCATGAACCTTGTTATTTTGAGGGCTTTAGTAAAAATATCGCAAGTTGATTTTTGAATTGCAATAAACCGCTTTAATTTCACCACTGCTCCATCTCTCTCACCACATGAAGCTTTATGTTAAAGTGTTTGGTCTGACCGTGAAACATGTGGTTTTTGCAATTGCAACACCGATTTGTTGTCACAAAGTATCTCTGTTGCTTCTCTTCTTTGTAAGTTTAGGTCGCAAGCGCTTCCTAAGCCATATAGCTTGATTCACAAAGCAATTGCAGAGCTACATATTAAACCTCATTGTTGATTGGGCCACTGTGTTTTGCTTTTTCAACACCAGTAGAACATTGTGAACCAAGAGAGAAACAATAGCTCAAGTGCTTTTCAAATCATCCCCGATCCCGCCCAATCACTATCAAGATATTCCTATCATTTTTAACTCATGGACCTTGTTGAACTTCAATCCAAAGCTTAAGGTACCTTTAATGTACCTAAGCACCCTTTTTGTCGCTTGAAAGTGCCGCATGTTGCAACAATGCATGAATCTGGATAGCATGCTCACGTAAAACATTATATCCGGTCTTGTAGTGTTAAATAAAGAAGGCATCCCACTAAGCTTCAGAGATGGACTCCTCAATCGCATCAAAATTACCTTGGCTTGTCAACTTTAACTCAACGACCATAGGTGTATTCATTGGTTTGTTGCTTTCCATGGAAAACTTGTTCAAAATTTTCTTGGCAAATGCTTGTTGGCTTAGGAAAATCTCTCCTTCACTTGGATCACTTCCATTCCAAGGAAGTAAGTCATATGCCCGAGGTCCGACATTTCAACATCTTCATCATTTTGCTCTTGAAGTCCTTCAAGACAATGTTGTCTCCTCCGTAACCAAAGAAGTCATCGACATAGAGACACAATAAGTCGAGTTTCACTTCATTCTTCTTAACATACAAGATGGGCTTACCGATGCTCCTTTGAAATCCCAAACCGATGAGATAGCTATCGATTCGAGCATACCAAGCTCGGGAGCTTGCTTGCATCAGTATAGCGCTTTCTTAAGCTTGTAGACCATATGCTCTTTGCTCGGTACTACAAAGCCTTGTGGCTGGTCAATGTATATTTCCTCTTCAAGGTGGCCATTTAAAAAAGCAAAACTTGACATCGAGTTGATGAATGGTCCATTGCCTTTGTGCTGCTAAAGCAATCAACATTCTGATGGTGTCGAGCCTGGCTACTGGAGCAAAGGTTTCCAAGTAGTCCAGACCATATTTCTAGCTAAAGCCTTTGACAACCAACCTGGCTTTCAACTTATTTAAGCTCCCATCTGCATTCTTCTTAGTACGATAAACCCATTTAACACCTATGACCTTCCTGTCTTGTGGCCTATCAACCAAATCCTGTGTTTGGTTCTTCTCAATCATCTTCATTTCTTCTATCATTGCGACCTTCCACCTTTGTGAGCTTGACTTCTTCAAACTTGTAGGTTCCATGATGGCAACATCGACTCTTTCGTAAACATCGTTAATGGCTCGTCCTCTAACAGAACATCATCAACATCCATTTCTTTACCAGCTTGCTCGAGTTCTATTTGCCCCACTTCAAGTTCTTGAAGTCTCCATTGGTTGATTGTTGTCCAGCCCAAAGAGGCATTTTCATCAAAGACAACATCCCTACCGACTTGAACCTTCTTTGTTGTTGGATCAATGATCCTATAGCCCTTTTTAACCGAGCTATATCCTACTAAAACACTGGAGTAGCTCTCCTTGAAAGTTTATCCTCTTTACGATGGAATCAGACATAACATAGACATCCAAAGAGTTTTAGATGAGCAAGAGAGGGTTTGAAGCCATACCAAGCTTCAAAAGGTGCCATTCGAGTCGGGGCCTTTGTTGGTAGTCTATTTTGAAGATAGATCATTGTGTTGATGACTTCGCCCACATGAACTTTGGCATTTTCTTTTCGAATAGCGTACATCTTGCCATGTCCATGATGCTTCGATTTTTCTTTCACTCACCCCATTTTCTTTGAGGTGTGTACACATTGGTTAGCTGGTGTTTAATGCCGCTTCTTCACAAATCGCTCGGAATTGAGTGAAATATATTCACCCCATTATCCGATTCGATGGTCTTCAACTTGCAACTGTCCCGCTTTCTACATGAGCTTTGAACTTCATGAACACTTGTAGAACTTCGGACTTGTGTTTTAGAAAATAAATCCAATGTAATCTTGAATAATCATCAATGAAGAGAATAAAATACTGCTTCCACTAATCGATTCTCGTCTTCATGGGACCACGTACATCTCAGATGAACAAGTTGAAGCTTCTCCGCTTTCTCCAAGCTTGATTTGAAGGAAAGTACGCTTAGCTTACTTTCCAAGTTGACACACTTCACACACTTCATTGTTGCATGCCGAGTTTGTGAAGTTTTCTACCAGATCTTCATGGATCATCTCGCCATTGCTTTAAAGTTTGCATGACCAAGTCTTTTGTGCCATATTTTGAGTCATTGTGAGAGGCAAGATAAGTCGTTTTAGGGGCTTCGACCAATTAATCTCAAAGGATTTATCGGTCTGAGTGATCATCATGAAACATGATCCACATGGATCTCATTATTCGACATACCTTGTCTTTGAACACAAGAGAGTATCCTTGTCAAGGAGTTGAGATATACTCAACAAGTTTTTGTCAATATCGGGCACAAGTAACACATTGGAAATTACCTTGTTACCCTTTGGAGTTGATATCAAAACATCACCTTTGCCCACAAAGATTAATGAATCGACCATTTGCCACTTTAACCTTGGTTTGTACACTCTGCCCAAGGTTTTGAAAATGGTCGCATTAGGAGACATGTGGTTTGTACATCCACCGCCCAAGAGCCAAGCTTTGAGTCGTCTTCCGGTCACTTGAGCATGACACAAGAAAGACTTCTTCTTCTTGATCGCTCCACCTTCACCACTCGAGCCTCGGTCTTAGATTGTTGTTGAGCTAGCTTGCCCGCCTTTTGCCTTGCAAACTCTCTCGACATGTCCCTTCTTCTTGCAGTGTTGACATATCTGCATCAAAGTCGAAACCAACATTTATCTTCGGGATGGCTCGGCTTTTTGCGTAATCTGCAAAGGCGATCATTGGTCCTTGCAAAGATCGTGCTTAGGCCTGCTTTTTGCATGTTTTCTTGCCTTTGTAGGCAGCATTGCTTGAAGAAGTCCTAGCTTTAGCTTGGAAAGCACCTTCTTGGTGTTCCTCATTCCAGCTTGCCCTTCTTTGCTCTTGAGCATAAAAGGCATTGATTAATTCGGTCAAGGTGATGCTTGAGAGGTCCTTGGAGTCCTCGAGGAAGATATTTTTGCTTCATACCTTTCGTAAGGTTGAAAGCACCTTCTCCACAATCCTTGCTTCACTAAACCGCTCACCAAGGAGTCTTATGTGTTTACAATAGCCATAATCATGTCTCGAGTATCGCTTATCTCTTCTTCTTTCATCTTCAAGTTTTGAAGTCTCTCCTCAAATTCTAAGAAGCACGCTCTGGTCCTTTCAGACCTTGAAACTCCTCCTTAAGTCCGTCCCATGCCTGCTTTTGGAGTCTCACAGCCATAATTCTTGTAAAATGACATCCGAGACACAATTTTGGATGCATGACAAGGCTTTATGTTTCTTGGTCTTCTCCTCAAGATGTTGTCGAATTTGAGCCACGGTTGAGTTGGCTCGAAGAGGTTCTCGTTCAAGATCGTTGTTCACTACCTCCCATAGATCAAGAGCTTGAAGATAGGTCTTCATTTTAACTTGCCATATATGAAAACCTTCTCCATTGAAGATCAAGGCACAAAGCAGTGAGAAGCTTGATGAAGCCATTCCAAATTGATCTTAACAAAGAACAGTCCTCAAAGAATGAAGCTCGATACCAATTGTTGGAGTTTCTAGCAACTAACAAAAGTGTGGCTTGAGGCAGAGAAAAAATGATGAAGGTTGAAGAAGGAAAGAAAGTTGATGAATTTTTGAGAGAAAAGAAAGCTAAGGAAAAATGGAGCTTAAGTGTGAAAATAAGATTGCATCAAACTTTTTTTTATTGCTACAAAATACCAAAGATACATTGCCATTATATATATAAGTCATGGTCAATGTGAATTACAACAAGTCATTACCTAAACATACCTAATCCCACCTAAACTTATGGAAACTTGAAATACAAAACTTGCAAGCTTAATCTTGTTGATTTGATCAGCCTAGTCACCATCAAAATGACATGAAATATCAACCTAACATTGTTCAAAATAAACCAAACTAAGTTACATTGACATTGGATTCAAAACAGCAAGTTAAAGAACTTGGTTTGCATAAAATAATAGTGGCAGCATAGCATCAAAGGTTGTGTGGCATATGGATGTTGCATGGGCTGCATAGAGTTCATAATTCAACAGTAATGATTAGAATTATCGCTAACTAGTATAATTGCCCTCAAGTTACCTTGCCATGCTCAAACTAACTGAGTAATAGCCATGCATTCTGTGGAAAGAAAATTGCTAATTTTTTCAAGTGGGGAGGGGTGCCAATGGTTTCTTTTGCCCATAGCGGTGAAGCATGTAACGTTGACTGTTTGCTAAGTAGGTTACTTGGGGTGTAAAGATTTTCTCTCTCTCTCTCTATTTGTTTCTCAACTTTTGAGAGGTAGAGCTTATTGTTTGAGATAAGAGTGCGAGTATTCTGTCAGTGTTGGCAACATATGTAGGGAAGTAGAAAATTGACTTATGGTTAATGGGTGCTGAATGTAAATTGATTTGGAGGTTATGCAATTGGTTAATGAGAAAAGGATTGATGAAGAATTCTTATATAGAACAAGAAAAGGAGAGGAAAGTGCAAACCAGTCATGTTGTAGTGTGAACTAACGTTGAAGAAAGAAGTGCTTAGACATTAGTCAGTAGAGTATGATGTTAAAATATCATCTTCATGATTTCAGATAATTGCTTTTATTCTATATTTGTTTGAATGCATGATTTGGTTTATGTGGTGAAGCAGCAATGCTTACAGTTAAGGATGATGAGTTCTGGGAAGGAGTGTCACCAGTGGAATTTGCAGAATTACCTGCTCTTTTAGATGCTGTAACTGTTGCTGGTTACCCCATTGGGGGAGATACAATTTCTGTAACAAGCGGAGTTGTATCACGTATAGAAATCCTGTCTTATATTCACGGGTCAACAAAGCTCCTTGCCTTGCAGGTTACATGATTTCTTTTCTAGCATTTGTTTCTCTGTGTTGCAACCGTAAAAGATTTCATATATTATGTATTCTGCATGATTTTTTGCAGATAGATGCTGCTATAAACTCTGGGAACTCTGGTGGGCCTGCCTTCAATGATAAAGGCAATTGTATGGGAATTGCATTTCAGTCTCTCAAACAAGACGAAGTAGAAAATATAGGGTATGTGATACCAACACCAGTCATCCAGCATTTTATCCAAGACTATGAGAAGAATGGAGCTTATACTGGTAATTTAGTTTGGGTCTTTTAAATAAAATTTTTTATACGTCCTGTTCAATTCATTTCTTCTTCTTCTTAATTGTGTGATGCATGTACTATTTGCTTCATTGTGATTAAAGTTTCATGGCCGCACTTTTATGCTAGGATTCCCTATTTTGGGGATTGAGTGACAAAAAATGGAAAACCCTGATTTGCGTGACGCAATGGGCATGAAACCTGAACAGAAAGGTGTTCGAATCTGTAGAGTTAATCCCACAGCTCCAGAATCTGGGATTTTGAAGTCATCAGATATTGTGCTCAGCTTTGATGGGGTTGATATTGCCAATGATGGAACGGGTAAGTTGTTCTTTTTGTATACAATAAATAAATATTTGCGCACACAAACTTGTACACTAACTAGCCTTCAGAGAAATCGATTTGCATATACCATGGTTTTTCCAATTGAAATTATTATGCACAAACTTCATACGTTGTCTATTATAAGAGCAAATCCTTGTTGTCATAAGACCCAACTTTTCACTCTATCATAAGAGCAGTTCCTCGTACTCGCCAAAATCAACTGGTTACTACTACTTTGAACTAAATAACCGTGTATGTTCCCTGGAAAATATCTGTAATATGTTAATCATTACTTCACATTTGTGTTCGTAGAGCTTTATAAAATTAAAAGTTAAACTGCTCTATCCTAACAATAGTGAGGGTGGCATTGAAAGGAGAACTTTTCTGAGGATGCCTTTTGGATGAATTCATGGATTAACTTGATTATGAATCTATTTACGACTAACTGCTGCTATCTTCACAACTATGAACTTGATTAAGTACTTGAATAAATATCCTAATGGAAGTTGTTAGTTATGTCAAAAGTGGTAATACATAGAACACTATTATCTTGAGAACAGATAGCTAACAATCCTATCTAGATTTTTATCAGGAAAACTGGAAACTCTCTTCTAATCTGTTCAATCCTTCTACACATTTTTTCTGATATTGTTCTCAACGTTTTCTCAGTTCCTTTGAGGCATGGAGAACGCATAGGTTTTAGTTACCTAGTGTCACAAAAATATGCTGGGGATAGTTCAGCTATTAAAGTTCTACGTAATTCTGAGATTCTAAATTTCAAAATCAAACTTACATCACTCAGAAGGCTTATTCCAGCACACAACGAGGGCAAACCTCCTTCATATTATATAATTGCAGGATTTGTGTTTACAACTGTATCTGTTCCATATTTACGTTCTAAGGTATGTTGTTTACTTCAAAATATATTGCCTGTTAAAGACTTATCTAGCTTAGATGATATACAATGAAAGATTGATATTTTTATGTTATTTTTGTGTTCCTATTTGGGCATTCTCAAAAAGTAGAAAATATGAATATATTGTTATTTTTTTGTTGCACTATCTATAGCTTGTATGATTGTACATTTTCTGTAATTTCGATTATTTTGTCAAAGGTCAACAAACCATGGGCATGTTTGAAATGTTTCTGTTGGATTTTGCCTTTCGAGGTGCTGAGCAGTCTGCAATGTGAATTGGGTTCTGCTAGTTTACTTCCATAGCAGATTGAATATTTTCTTAGAATCTGCAAATTTATCGTTTATGCACCTTTTAATAGCCTAACTAAACATTTCTAGACCCTTCTTGATGTTGGGGGTTTACATCATTCTAGATGTGTGATTTCTGCAACAATTTCACATTTCCCGATAATGTTTAAATTCTTTGGTGTCCAGGTGTGGTCACCAAAGGATTTCCAAAATTATTGTTCCCGCTCAAGCTAAATTTGTCTGTGCTGTAAATAAGTGCTCTGTGCTGCAATTTTCTTGTGATAGAGAATGTTCTTAATTGGATCACTTGCTACATCATCTTTTTTTTTTTTTTAGGATCTGTAACAGGAATTTGTGTTGTTGTTGAGCGACACCTTTTTCTTTTGCCACGTTCTAACTGTATTAGTTTTCCAGTTGCATGCATCCCTAGACAATTATTTTCAAATTATGCAATAAATGGATCTGAAGATAAATGATATAGTTGTGATTTCAAGTACAACTTTTATGTTTATTATCAAGTCTTTTCTTTTTGTAGTGAGATTTTATGATTTTTTAGATCATAAAAAGTGTAGAACTTTGAATTTTCATCTACTACATGGTAGTAGTCAATTTGATTTTTCAAAAGTTAGTGACAAAATTGCTTATATGTGGAGTTTCCAAATAAACTATGCTGTATTTGTAAATTTTGCTCAGTATGGGGACAATTATGAATACGAAGCTCCAGTGAAGCTATTGGACAAACTCTTGCATTCAATGCCGCAGTCACCCGATGAACAACTTGTTGTGGTGTCTCAGGTTCTTTCATTCTTCTCCTGTGTGTGTGTTTGCATGCACATATGCATGCCTACTAATTACTAGACTGGGCATATTCTGCTGATCTGTTCTGACATTTTCTTGAAATTTTTTGAAGGTTCTTGCATCTGCTATCAATATTGGATATGAGGACATTGTTAACACTCAGGTTAGAATCAATAGTCATTGGCAACTACGTTAGATTTCAGTAGTTCAGTTCTTTTATTTATCATTGATGAACACCTCATCCTATACAGGTCCTTGCTCTTAATGGTAAGCCAGTGAAGAATTTAAGGAGATTGGTGAGATGGTAGAGAACTGTGATCATGAATTTCTGAAATTTGACTTAGAATATGATCAGGTTCTCTCTCTCTCTCTCTCTCCTTCATGCATGTAGTTTCCTACTCATGCTCTTGTTGCAGTACACGACTAGACATACATTGATGTTTGTGGTTTGATGCAGATAGTAGTGCTTATAACAAAGACAGCAAAAGCAGCTACTCCGGACATTCTTGCAACCCATCAAGAATGTTTGTTGATCTCATGGCATGAAAACCAGGGACTTAATTAATTGATTTTTTTTTAACCTTTTATTTCTATTTTTTCTTTTTTTTTTGGGTACGTAATTACATTTTGTAGAACGGAGTTTCTTTACCCTACCGTTCATAGCGTCTTGTTATGGACTATCTATAGAAACAATGATATCTCATTTTTAGAGGGATTAAAAAAGAGCTTTTTTAAAAAATACTTTTACACAGTTGACTCGCACATTACAAATAAGGCTTCTCATGTAAAATGGCATCTTTTGAAATGTCATTAAAACACTTAGGTTATGGAAGGAAGACACCAATCGAAATGTCACTAAAAATGGATATATTATGTTTTTTGTTTTTATTTTGGGTGTGATATTAACAAATTTTAACATTATAAATTAGTTTAATTTTTTTTATAAAATATAATTAAAATAAGTTTGTTATACTGGTCATTCACTTGTTGGGGATTTAAGGAAGTTTGATTTTCACAACTAAATTAATTCGTAGATAGATTTATGATAAATTCAATTTGGAGGGATTTCACAACTAAATTATATTACATAATCATTACTTTTCAAAAAAAAAAATTAATATAAAATAGATGTTAATATGTATTACACATATATAAAATATACAAACTTAACCTAAGGACATAACAACAACAATAATAATGAGGTAAACTACATCCGTGGTTATCAACATTAGTAAAATTATACTTGGATCACTTAATTTTAAAAAGTTACAAATTAATCATTGAATTCTTCGAAAGTTACCGTTTAAGTCATGTAGCCATTTAGTTGCTAACAATTGTCTTATGGTCGTTAACTCACTATCCATCACAGGGTAAACTACGTCCAAGGTCACTCATCTATTACTAATTTTACACTTTGGTCTCTCAATTTAAAAAAAGTTATAAGTTAGACACTAAATTATCCGAAGTTGTTAGGGACCTCCTTCATAGTTGTATTCGAATAATTTTGCCGTTGTTCAACCTCCTCTTTTAACAAAGAAAGACATTGAACCAAATCTTTCTCCCTCCTTTTTCAACTTTATGGTTTAATTTTCCCTGAAATGACCTGAAACTCTACTGATTTAAACCTGAAGCCCTAACGGAGATGCTCGCCAATCTCTGTCCATGGTCGCTAGACCCTGATATGTTTATCTTCTTAGCAAGATTTTCTCCTTGACCTTTTGGGTTGAGCTTCTTTCCTCAGAATTCTCTAACTAGCTCTGATTGGATCTAGTAAGTTTGAGTTTCCCTTTTTTTGTTGATATTTTGATTCTCTTTTCTCTGATTTCATTCTGTCCTTTTGCTTCTGTAGGTCATGTTTGAGGCTTGTTGAAATATGAGACTTTCTTCTCCTTTTTTTTTCCATATTTATGTTCATTTTGATTGTGGTTCGAATAACTCGATTATGGGTTTTTAAGGGTTATGGTTTTTATTGAAGGAGAAATGGTGAGTGAATTAAGAACGAAGGGTTGTATTGAGTTGGTTAGAGGTGACATAGGGCTGACAATGGCATTGCTTGTGTTTGGGGCTTAAGTTGTTGATACTGTTTGGATTATCACGTTAGGGGTATTGGTACAAAGATTGTGTGAACAAAGTGTTAACTTGTAAACTTATTAATGGTTCAAAGACCAACTTGTAACCTTTTGAAATTAAAAGATCAAAGTGTGAACTTACTATTAGTTTACTTATCCCTACATTTCACATATGTTAGCAGCTAAATGAGAGAGTGACCAACTTGTAACTTTAAAACAGTTTAGTAACCAATTTATGAATTTTCGAAATTGAGTGACCCTTGTATAAATTTATTAATAGTCGAGTGATAGTTTACTCTAATAATACATTTAAATTGACTTTTATATAAATTATGGACTTAAAAGGCGTATACAAAAATGAAATGATATTTTAACTACACCTGGTGAACCACAATTTCCCCTTTTAACATATCGATAAATTTGGAAAGTGCATTTATTATTTGACATAATGTCAAATTTAGTCCAAAATGTTTACATATTTTGATAATTTGGCTCTTGTTCTTTTTTTAGTTAAATTGGCCCCTTTCCTTTAAAAAAATAGAGTTCGATTTGACCATCAATCTTTTCAAAAGAGTTGAATTATTATTATTTCTTTAACATAAAAACTAACTAAACCGTTAAATTTTAAAATATGAAAGTCTGCATGACTATCGACGTATATTTCATACTACTTTTTAATTTTTACACTACAACAAAAAAGGCCTATAGCGACACTTTTTTTTACATAAGACGACGCAAAAAAGGTTGCCATAGGTTTAGCGACGCTTCGTCCGACGCTTCCAAAATGGTCGTATATAGTGGGGTTGGTATATGCATTGCGACGCTTTTGAAAAAGCGTCATTATAAGTCAACATAAGCCGACGCTTATTGAAGGGTTGTGAAAAGTTCATCAATACCGACCTTTAAAAAGGTTGGGAAAGACCTAGTCAAGTCCAACCTTTGAAAAAGGTTGCAATAGACTATTTAAGACAACCTTAAAAGGTTGGTATAGTTCTTGTCTAATGCAACTTATAAAAATAGTTGGGATAGAGCCGTCTAAGGCAACCTTAAAAAAGTTGGGATAAACATTATCTAAGGCAACTTTTAAAAACAGTTGAGATAAAACCGTCTAAGGCAACCTTAAAAGGTTGGGATAGACCTTATCTAAGACAACCTATAGAAAAGGTTAGGATAGACTTATCTTAGGTAACCTTAAACAAGTTGGGATAGACCATGTCTAAGGCAACCTTTAAAAAGAATTCGGATAGACCCGTCTAAGGCAACCTTAAAAAAGTTAGGATAGACCTTATCTGAAACAACTTTTAAAAAAAGTTGAGATAGACCCGTTTAAAGCAACCTTAAAAGATCGTCTAAAATAACCTTAAAAAGATTAGGATAGACACATATGATATAATTTTTTTTATTTCAATATTAATATATTTTTATAAATATTTACAAGTGAATAATGATAGGAATTGTGCTTTAAATATAATTAAAAATATAAAATTAAAATTAAAATAAAGATTAAATATTCACTACAAAAATCGATCCAACAATCAAAATACACTAACATTTAGCTGAAATGTATACCACTAACATTCAACTCAATGTACAAAAGTAAGCAAATAAAAAAGTCCTAAGTCGATGTTGATTGATATTGATAGAACCAAATATAATTATAGACCAACTGCATGACATTACAAAAACTCGGTGACTGCATAAAATTAGAAATATAAAAGCAGACTCAATGATAGACAGGCGATTCTGGTTGCTTTAATATCTTTGGATGACAAAATCTTGGTGAGGCTTTTCTTCGCAATTATAAGTTTGGCTTGCATTTTATCATATGCTTCTGCAATCAGAGGGCCAAAGATCACTAGTAAAAACGAAAAAAGCATTGATCACTAGTAAAAACGAAAAAGCATTAACTCTTTAAGAGTTTAAGCGTAGTTTATACGCTTGGAAAACTTCCGATGCCTTCTTGTAAGGCCTTTTGTATTGCCTCCATTTCGATCAATCATCCTCCATATCCTCGCAAAATTTACCACTTTTTGAATTCCCGGTTGTCCGACATTAGTTAAACCGAGGATTAGCACAAACATAAGGTTGTTTTAAGACAAACCTCTTTCTTCAAACAAACAAATCAAATCGCCGATCTCAAATTTGGTGGGAGAAAAAGTCCTCATCTAATCTACAAAGTTTGCAAATAAAGATGGTGTATTGAATCGAGAATTTAAAGTGTATTTTACCAATTAAGTAAAGTTAATGGCAACAAAATGAAGAAAACACTCAAACAAAACATTTCAACTATACAAAAGGTGAAAGTACCCGTGAAGTCCTCTATTATATAGACTACATCAAATTAGTACCTCTACTAAATTGATTGATTTAGTCCTTACTAGTAAAAGTAAATGAATAAAGCTAAATTGTAATAGAGTCAAATTAGTCCCTCTTGACTGGGATACACGATACCAAATCCACTAATGAGCCATCCCTGTAAAAGAACAACAAAAATAGATAAAACAAGTCAAAACTAAAGAATAGAAAGTAAGAAATTGAAAGCAAAATAGTGACTAACTAAAAGTGAAAAAACCAGATCATGTTACATTAAAATGTAGATATTAAATCCTAAATTTAAACATAATAGAAGGACTATAATCATATTTTAACATAAAACAATCTATACCTAAGACAATTATCTGTCGTTTTCTTTAATAAAATTTTAATTTTAAAAATATTTTAATTAACATTTTTAATTAGTAAATAAATAATTACTATCATAATTATTTTAATAAATATATACTACAAATTTTCTATAAACATCTAATAAATAATTATAATATAATTAAAATTATATTTAAAATTTGAAGCCCAGCGGAAGCGGGCAAAGCATTTTAGTGTGGATATTAATTTGATGGAATTCTCTCGAGAGAACGAGAACTTTTGGACACCAAATTTAGATACGCATCATAATAGAGATTAATACATATTGAAATAATATTTGATACAACATTATCAATAATAATATAATATATTATCATTAAATAAATAGTAATATAATATCCTTTGTTTTCAAATCCAAACATGTTTCTTTTAAGTACTTTGTTCTGCCCAGGCAAAAAGTACGGAAAATAAAGATAAAATAAACCTCTTGTACTTCCCAAACTTTTTTTAACACTAAAAAGAAATCCAAAACCAAAGAACAATAATTAGTCGCTTTTTTTTCTATTTTAATATGTATGCATAAGTGGCTTAAAAAGTGACCCAAAAACCAGTTCACACCAAAAAGTCCAAAAGAAAATGGAGGAAATCTTCAAGAACATGGAAATCGTGACATGGAAATTATTTTCCAATTATATTCTAACTTTTCTTTGTTTTCTTTCCTTTTTCCTGATACAGCATGTAAACATGCTTTCATTTTTTCCCCATTTCAGCCTTGTTTGATTTCTGAGACAATGTCTCAAGAGAATAAACTAATTAAAGCCACCCCCCATGAGAACCCAAAAGGCATAGAACATCAAGACTGAAGCTTCAAAATTACATTTTTTTTTCCTCACTTTTTTTCTTTTTATCATTAGAGGAGGACATGGAACAAAAAGTTTCCCAAATATTGAGATCTGTATAATGGGGGAAATGAAGTTCCACTATGAAATCACTATAAAACTTGAAATTTTAACTGAAACAAACCAAAAAATTCTCCATTTATATACTCCATTTTAAAAGGAAAAACAGAATTACTGAAGGATTAAAGAGCCCCAAATTCATCAGATGGAGGCAAATCAAAGCTAAAACCAGCTTCAAAACCAGACTCAATCAAAAAAATGCAGATCACCAAGAAAACGAAGCAACGAAAGTGAGAAAAATAAATCAGAGACAAAGGTTAAGATATTCAGTACCGTGGAAGCATTGGGTTTTGGGTTTTGCAGTAATCTATGAACTGCTGAAAATCTTCAGAAAATTTCTGCATGTAAGGGAAAAACAGCCCTGTTTCTGCATACATTTTCTCACCCACAAAGCACTCTCCTTGATTCTTCAAACTTCAAAGAAAGAACAGAACCTTATTTTCTCACCCAGGCAAATCGGAAGCGATTGACGAAGGAGAGAATCTCATCAAGACCATCTGTCTTCAAGCTGTATCCTCTTATCTTCAATTTCTTTTGAATCTTCTTACGAGTTTGCCCACTCATTTTTCCCTTTTCTGTTTTAACAAATACTAGCGATTGGCAAATGGAGTATAGTGTCGCACATTTGCCGCTGTCATTGGGCGGGAAATTTGTTCTTACTTTTTACGAAATGGTGGGAAACCAATAATTGATACAATTTATAATTATCATCGGCACAACCTCATCTTGCTCTCAGGCTCGGCCACGAAAGCTAAGTCATGTATTTTAATCAAAACTTGTTTTATGTTGTTTTATATTAATTTTTTTTTAAAAATTTTATTATTTTAAATTTAATATTTAATAAATTTTAAAATAGATAAGTAATCCACTGTTGATTTCCATCGTGGAGAACTAAAAAATACAATAAAATTTGATAAAACTTTCAAATTATAGATTTGATGTTTTAATATTAAAGTTTAAATCCAATTTCAATTTTTTATTTGGAACTCTTTTTGAACTGCATTTAAGGAGATAAAGTTTAGATTAGAGAACTTATCTTATTCATGGAAGAGACTTATTTTAGTGCAAATTGTTGTAAACAATTTGTTCTTATTATTCAATCTATGATTAGGTTTTTAAAGGAAGTCTTACGGAAAAACTTATCTAATTGATATCTAGTAGTGAGGTTACAACTTTATAATGAGTTAAACTTAAATCATGTTTTATATAAATAATTTATAGTAGATTACTTTTTGAGTAAGGCCTCACGGATGTAAGTAATTTTAATTCTATAATTATTTTGTATAACTTGTATTTTGTATAATTAATTTCAATTAAACAACTATTTGCATGATGAATCCTCATCCAAAACGAAACACATAAATATTCGAATATTATATTTTTTGGTGAATTTAAAAACACAACTAAGCTAAATTACATAAAAGACTAAGGAATATGAATACTCCTTTCCTTATATGCTTCAAAAACTTTAAGTATTTCTTTTGGAGGCAGGGGTAAGTCAAGAAATTTTTTAGGAGGTAAAATTAAATTATAATTTTTACTATAGTAAAATGTAAGTTTTAAGGGATTAAATCAAAATTTTATCATTTTATGAGAGGACAAAATGTAATTTTACCTTTACTATTTTAAAATTTTAAAATTTTTAAAGGCACAAATGGAAAATTCGAGCCTCTGCTAGCCCTTAGATTCTCCCCGATTGTAGGGTGTCAACCAATTATAGATCCTCCTTTTTGCAAAGGTCAGTTCGGCTAAATGATTCGCACTTTAATTATATTCTATAGGAATGTAGTGTAATATCCATTATTCTTCTTGAGATAGTATTCGACATATTCCTCTAATCGGAGCAAAATTTGAAGTCTTGAGCACTTCCATATATATCCTTAGTAACCTCCAAATTATACGATTGAATTATCACCTTTTCATGACTATAATATTTATTTTTATTTATTCCCGTAATGCAATAAAAATAACAATGTCACAAATCTAAACAAAAATTTAGAACCAAATATTCTTTTCTTCCTTAAACCCTAAACCTTATAATTCTAAACCTTAAAATTTAAAACACTCACTCTAAACCATAAACCAAATATTGGAACCCTAAACTCAAAACCATATCCTACAAACTACAAACCCCTAAACCCTTAACTCCAAACCTTAAATCCTAAATTAATTAGATAAAATTTTAATATTATATATTCTTTCAATGTTTTAGGAAATTTAAATAACATTTTCAATTTACTAATTAATTTTGTTTCTCTAGAGATGCATGGGGTTACCAATTTTTTAATTTTAGTATATATAAAGTTTGTCCATTATTTCTTAAATAATTTAAACTATAATTATAATTTTAATATATTCATATTAATATTATCTCTAAACCCTAAACCCTAAATCCATAATCACAAAATCCTAAAATCCTAAACCCCAAACCCATAAACACAAAACCCTAAAACATTAAACAATAAACTATAATCCATAAACCCTAAACTCTAAACACTAAACCTTAAACCTTAAATTAAATTGATTTTTTGTGGCATTTTTATTAAAAACCTTATTCCCACTCGAAGCTATTAAGTTTTTTTTAATTTGAATATATATAATTATTCACAACTGATGATGTAAAATTTTAAGAATATTCATATTTTAAATCCAATTTTTTGGTGCTACGCATTCAAAAAAAGTCAGAATTAAGGAGATTTGGGACGTTACACTTTTATACAAAGAGTTAGCCAGAGCGTATGTTGACAAGTCTATCCCAACACTTAGGAAAGTGTCGCCCCAAAACTGTCGTCTTAGGACTAGACAAAAGCCAACATTTATTCAAGAGTTGCCTTAGGCATACATATCCCAACCCTTATACAAACAGTTGGCTAAAGTGTAGTCTATCGCAACACTTAGGAAAGTGCCGCCACAAAAGTGTCGTCTTAGGACTACACAAAAGCCAACTTTTATCTAAATGTTGGAGCCACTCTATCCTTTCATTGAAGCAACAAAAAATCAAGCCAGAGTGCCAGTTGTGGACGTTAAAACAAGAACCTATTTGCCAGAGATGATGAAATCAAAATAGCAGTTAATTAATATAAAATTTTGCATTTTACAGATCTAAGTTTGTCAACTTGTTGTATAGTAAATCAAATTACCAACTTAGCTTCAGATAAATGAATACTACTACTTAACACCACAAAAGACAAAGAAAGCTTATTCAACTTAGCTTCAGATGTTCGATGTTGAATGATTTTAGTTTTTGTATTTCATTTTTGTTTGTTATAATTTGGTCCTATCCAACATAGATAGTTATCTATCAATATCATTCTGTTACTCTTTTTTTTATCAATTTTTTAAATCTAATATTTAAATATATCAAATAGTCTAGATTAAATATTTCTAAATATAAAAGTATTAATTGATTGTATAAAATTTCATCATTTAACAAATCTCAAGTAAACTTTAAATCCTAAATCATTTAATATATATAAAGTTTATCTATTATCTATTAAATAATTTAAACTATAATCATAATTTTAATATATTAAAAATAAAATTATCTCTTTTACAATTATATAATAAATTATTTAATATATAAATTAAAAATACTAATTAATCTAAACCCTAAACTCTTACCCCTAATTTTGAAACCTAAATCATAAAACATTGGCCCATAACCTCCCTTAATCCTTAAACCCATAAACCCTTAACCCTTAAACCATAAACCACAAACCTTAAACTATAAACCACAATCCCTAAACTTTAACATAGTAACTCCTCAACCATATACGCCAACTCCTAAACTATAAACCCTAAACTATAATGATAATTAATTCAAAATTTTAAAATTAATATTATCACTTTTACAATTATATAAGAAATTATTTAATATATAAATTAAAAACAATCAGTCATATATATACTCAAAAACTTTAAAATTATTTTAAATAATAGTATTTTAATTATAACACTTATGAAAGTTTCGGCCCAAAACTGTAGGCATGGTGTTGGACAAAGCCGACTCCTATTTAAGCATTGCCTTAAGCATGCATATCCCAACCCTTATACAAAAATTTGACCAAAGCATATGTCGGCAAGTCTATCCCAGAACATTTAGGAAAATATCGTCTTAGGACTGGACCAATCCAACTCTTATTTAAACGTTGCCTTAGGCATGCATATCTCAACCTTTATACAAAGAGTTGGCTAGAGCTTATATTGACACATCTATCCCAACACTTAAGAAAGTGTCGCCCCAAAACTGTTGCCTTAGGACTACACAAAAGCCAACTCTTATTCAAGCGTTGCCTTAAGCATACATATCCCAACCCTTATACAAAGAGTTGGCCAAAGCATAGTCTAACCCAACACTTAGGAAAGTGTCGCCACAAAAGTGTCATCTTAGGACTACACAAAAGCCAACTTTTATTCAAGTGTTGCCTTAAGCATACATATCCCAACTCTTATACAAAAAGTTGGCAAAAGTGTAGTCTATCCCAACACTTAGGAAAGTGTCGCCCCAAAACTGTCGTCTTAGGACTACACAAAAGCCAACTCTTACTCAAGCGTTGCCTTAGGCATACATATCACAACCCTTGTACAAATAGTTGGCTAAAGCGTATGTTGGCAAGTCTATCCCAACACTTAGAAAAGTGTCGCCCAAACTGCTGTCTTAGGACTTGACAAAGCCAACTCTTATTTAAGCGTTGCCTTAGGCATGCATATCCCAACCCTTATAAAACAGGTTGGCTAAAGCGTATGTTGGTCAATCTATCCCAACACTTACGAAAGTGTCGCCCCATAAGTGTCGCTATAGGCCTTTTGTGTTGTAGTGTTATAATCTTATTATAATTTTTTCTTGGATTTTAATTTTTTATATTTAATATTTTATAAAATTGAAATTATTTATTGACATGACATATAAAAAATTAGTGTCATGTCGAATGAAATACAAGAGGGCTACCATATGGATTGCCATGCCAACATGTTAAAAAAACTTGAAATGTATATTTGAAACGTTTTATAATATATTTTTAAAATTTTAAATATATATTTTTGAAATTATTTTTAAAATTTTAAATATTATTTTTAAATATTAAATATATTAAATATTTTAAAGATATGACCTTTCAATTTTATTATTAGTTTTATAGTATTTTAACTATATATTTTAAAGTTTAAATATTTTTAATTTGTTTTATAATATTTTAAATAAAATATTAATTTTAAAATTTTAAATTTAATTTAAAAAAATTTGAATATCTTTAAAATTAAAATTAATTTTAAAATTAATAATTTATAAAAATTATAGAAGGAAAGAAAAGTTAAGAAAACTCAACCGTTTCTTTCTTGGATTCCATTTATTTCAACCGATTCTTTCTTCTTCTTGTATATCTCCCTACATTGATCCCTTAGAAGATGGTTTCCAACAGCACCGCTATTGGAGTTGGTCGAGGAAGTGGAGGAGGGGAGTTGGCCGGGGATCTTATTGCTGCTCCAGTGGAGCCTGGAATGGATGCAGTGGTGAAGGTGTTTTGTATTCACGCCGAGCCCAACTTCTCGTTGCCTTGGCAGAGAAATAGACAGCATAGTTCCACCAGTAGTGGGTTCCTGATTAGCGGGAGAAGGGTTTTAACGAATGCGCATTCAATCGAATATTACGTTCAAGTTACAGTTCAGAAAAGTTGGTCTAATACTAAGCACTTGGCTACTGTCCTTTGTATTGGATCTGAATGTGATATTGGTATGTTCAATTCTTACAATTTAATTTCTAATACTGCATATGGAATACTATTAATGCTTCAGTTCAACGTGTTAGACTGCCGGCATAATAGGAAATTTTAATAATCGCACAAATCATATGTTGACAATGAATACCCTGTGTATGATGTAATGATCATTAGAATTATCGCTAACTAGTATAATTGCCCTCAAGTTATCTTGCCATGCTCAAACTAACTGAGTAATAGCCATGCATTCTGTGGAAAGAAAATTGCTAATTTTTTCAAGTGGGGAGGGGTGCCAATGGTTTCTTTTGCCCATAGCGGTGAAGCTTGTAACATTGACTGTTTGCTAAGTAGGTTACTTGGGGTGTAAGAATTTTCTCTCTCTCTCTATTTGTTTCTCAATTTTTGAGAGGTAGAGCTTATTGATTGAGATAAGAGTGCGAGTATTCTGTCAGTGTTGGCAACATATGTAGGGAAGTAGAAAATTGACTTATGGTTAATGGGTGCTGAATGTAAATTGATTTGGAGGTTATGCAATTGGTTAATGAGAAAAGGATTGATGAAGAATTCTTATATAGTACAAGAAAAGGAGAGGAAAGTGCAAACCAGTCATGTTGTAGTGTGAACTAACGTTGAAGAAAGAAGTGCTTAGACATTAGTCAGTAGAGTATGATGTGAAAATATCATCTTCATGATTTCAGATAATTGCTTTTATTCTATATTTGTTTGAATGCATGATTTGGTTTATGTGGTGAAGCAGCAATGCTTACAGTTAAGGATGATGAGTTCTGGGAAGGAGTGTCACCAGTGGAATTTGCAGAATTACCTGCTCTTTTAGATGCTGTAACTGTTGCTGGTTACCCCATTGGGGGAGATACAATTTCTGTAACAAGCGGAGTTGTATCACGTATAGAAACCCTGTCTTATATTCACGGGTCAACAGAGCTCCTTGCCTTGCAGGTTACATGATTTCTTTTCTAGCATTTGTTTCTCTGTGTTGCAACCGTAAAAGATTTCATATATTTTGTATTCTGCATGATTATTTGCAGATAGATACTGTTATAAACTCTGGGAACTCTGGTGGGCCTGCCTTCAATGATAACGGCAATTGTGTGGGAATCGCATTTCAGTCTCTCAAACAAGACGAAGTAGAAAATAGAGGGTATGTGATACCAACGCCAGTCATCCAGCATTTTATCCAAGACTATGAGAAGAATGGAGCCTATACTGGTAATTTAGTTTGGGTCTTTTAAATAAAATTTTTATACGTCCTGTTCAATTCATTTCTTCTTCTTCTTAATTGTGTGATGCATGTACTATTTGCTTCATTGTGATTAAAGTTTCATGGCCGCACTTTTATGCTAGGATTCCCTATTTTGGGGATTGAGTGGCAAAAATGGAAAACCCCGATTTGCGTGGATTTAATGGGCATGAAACCGAACAAAAGGTGTTCGAATCTGTAGAGTTGATCCCACAGCTCCAGAATCTAGGGTTTTGAAGTCATCAGATATTGTGCTCAGCTTTGATGGGGTTGATATTGCCAATGATGGAACGGGTAAGTTGTTCTTTTTGTATACAATAAATAAATATTTGCGCACACAAACTTGTACACTAACTAGCCTTCAGAGAATTCGATTTGCATATACCATGGTTTTTCCAATTGAAATTATTATGCACAAACTTCAGACGTTGTCTATTATAAGAGCAAATCCTTGTTGTCATAAGACCCAACTTTTCACTCTCTCATAAGAGCAGTTCCTCATACTCACAAAAATCAACTGGTTACTACTACTTTGAGCTAAATAACCGTGTATGTTCCCTTGAAAATACCTGTAATATGTTAATCATTACTTCTACATTTGTGTTCGTTGAGCTTTATAAAATTAAAAGTTAAACTGCTCTATCCCAACAATAGTGAGGGTGGCATTGAAAGGAGAACTTTTCTGAGGATGCCTTTTGGATGAATTCATGGATTAACTTGATTATGAATCTATTTACGACTAACACGCTATCTTCACAATTATGAACTTGATTAAGTACTTGAATAAATATCCTAATGGAAGTTGTTAGTTATGTCAAAAGTGGTAATACATAGAACACTATTATCTTGAGAACAGATAGCTAACAATCCTATCTAGATTTTTATCAAGAAAACTGGAAACTCTCTTCTAATATGTTCAATCCTTCTACACATTTTTTCTGATATTGTTCTCAACGTTTTCTCAGTTCCTTTTAGGCATGGAGAACGCATAGGTTTTAGTTACCTAGTGTCACAAAAATATGCTGGGGATAGTTCAGCTATTAAAGTTCTACGTAATTCGAGATTCTAAATTTCAACATCAAACTTACATCACTCGAAGGCTTATTCCAAAGACACAACGAGGCGGACCTCCTTCATATTATATAATTGCGGATTTGTGTTTACAAATCAGATTCTGCTCCATATTTACGTTCGAGGTATGTTGTTTACTTCAAAATATATTGCTGTTAAAGACTTAGCTAGCTTAGATGCTATACAATGAAATATTGATATTTTTATGTTATTTTTGTGTTCCTATTTGGGCATTCTCAAAAAGTAGAAAATATGAATATATTGTTATTTTTTTGTTGCACTATCTATAGCTTGTATGATTGTACATTTTCTGTAATTTCGATTATTATGTCAAAGGTCAACAAACCATGGGCATGTTTGAAATGTTTCTATTGGATTTTGCCTTTTGAGGTCCGAAGCGATGCAATGTGAATTGGGTTCTGCTAGTTTACTTCCATAGCAGATTGAATATTTTCTTAGAATATGCAAATTTATCGTTTATGCACCTTTTAATAGCCTAACTAAACATTTCTAGACCATTCTTGATATGGGGGTTTACGTCATTCTAGATGTGTGATTTCTGCAACAATTTCACATTTCCCGATAATGTTTAAATTCTTTGGTGTCCGTGTGGCCACCAAAGGATTTCAAAATTATTGTTCCGCTCAAGCTAAATTTGTCTCTTTGTAAATAAGTGCTCTGTCTTTGCAATTTTCTTGTGATAGAGAATGTTCTTAATTGGATCACTTGCTACATCATCTTTTTTATTTTTAGGATCCGTAATGAGAATTTGTGTTGTTGTTGAGCGACACCTTTTTCTTTTGCCACGTTCTAACTGTATTAGTTTTCGATTGCATGCATCCCTAGACAATTATTTTCAAATTATGCAATAAATGGATCTCAAGATAAATGATATAGTTGTGATTTCAAGTATTATCAAGTCTTTTCTTTTTATAGTGAGATTTTATGATTTTTAGATCATAAAAGTGTAGAACTTTGAATTTTCATCTACTACATGGTAGTAGTCAATTTGATTTTCAAAAGTTAGTGACAAAATTGCTTATATGTGGAGTTTCCAAATAAACTATGTTGTATTTGTAAATTTTGCTCAAGATGGGGACAATTATGAATCTGAAGCTCGGTGAAGCTATTGGACAAACTCTTGCATTCAATGCCACACCACTCGATGAACGACTTGTTGTGGTGTCTCGTGTTCTTTCATTCTTCTCCTGTGTGTGTGTTTGCATGCACATATGCATGCCTACTAATTACTAGACTGGGCATATTCTCACGATCTGTTCGACATTTTCTTGAAATTTTTGAAGGTTCTTGCATCTCGCTATCAATATTGGATATGAGGACATTGTTAACACTCGGGTTAGAATCAACGGTCATTGGCAACTACGTTAGATTTCATGAGTTCGGTTCTTTTATTTATCATTGATGAACACCTCATACTATCTGTGTCCTTGCTCTTAATGGTAAGCCGTTGAAGAATTTAAGGAGATTGACCGAGATGGTAGAGAAGCGTGATGATGAATTTCGAAATTTGACTTAGAATATGATCAGTTGTCTCTTTCTCTCTCTCTCTCTTCATGCATGTAGTTTCCTACTCATGCTCTTGTTGCAAGATACGACTAGACATACATTGATGTTTGTGGTTTGATGCGATAGTAGTGCTTATAACAAAGACAAGAAAAGTACTACTCAGGACATTCTTGCAACCCACTATATACCATCAAGCAATGTCTCATTGATCTCATGGCATGAAAACCGGGGACTTAATTAATTGATTTTTTAACCTTTTATTTCTATTTTTCCTTGTTTTTTTGGGTACGTAATTACATTTTGTAGAACGGAGTTTCTTTACCCTACCATTCATAGCGTCTTGTTATGGACTATCTATAGAAACAATGATATCTCATTTTTAGAGGGATTAAAAGAGAGCTTTTTTAAAAAATACTTTTACACAGCTTGACTCAAGACATTACAAATAAGGCTGCTCATGTAAAACGGCATCTTTCGAAATGTCATTAAAACACTTAGGTTATGGAAGGAAGACACCAATCAAAATGCCACTAAAAATGGATATATTATGTTTTTTGTTTTTATTTTGGGTGTGATATTAACAAATTTTAACATTATAAATTAGTTTAATTTTTTTATAAAATATAATTAAAATAAGTTTATTATCTTGGTCATTCACTTGTTGGGGATTTAAGGAAGTTTGATTTTCACAACTAAATTAATTAGTAGATAGATTTATGATAAATTCAATTTGGAGGATTTCACAACTAAATTATATTACATAATTATTACTTTTCAAAAAAAAAAATTAATATAAAATAGGCAGTTAATATGTATTACACATATATAAAATATACAAACTTAACCTAAGGACATAACAACAACAATAATAATGAGGTAAACTACATCCGTGGTTATCAACATTAGTAAAATTATACTTGGATCACTTAATTTTAAAAAGTTACAAATTAATCATTGAATTATTCAAAGTTACCGTTTAAGTCATGTAGCCATTTAGTTGCTAACAATTGTTTTATGGTCGTTAACTCTCTATCCATCACAGGGTAAACTACGTCCAAGGTCACTCATCTATTACTAATTTTACACTTTGGTCTCTCAATTTAAAAAAAAGTTATAAGTTAGACACTAAATTATCCGAAGGTGTTAGGGACCTCCTTCATAGTTGTATTCGAATAATTTTGCCGCTGTTCAACCTCCTCTTTTAACAAAGAAAGACATTGAACCAAATCTTTCTCCCTCCTTTTTCAACTTTATGGTTTAATTTTCCCTGAAATGACCTGAAACTCTACTGATTTAAACCTGAAGCCCTAACGGAGATGCTCGCCAATCTCTGATTTAAACCTCGTCTTCTTCAAATTACTCCAACTCCACTACAACTTGAACGGTATTGGAACTTCATCTTGATAGCTTCAACTTCATGAAGGCAGTATCCTCTATCTTTTGATCTGCTCCACTGCCAACTCGAGTAGACAGGATCTGATGTCTTCAGTCTGCTTCCTTGCTGTCTTCAGGAAGACTTCATTCTTCAGTTTGATCCATTGGGGAACAAAATCTGAAATTTTCAATTTGCTTCCTTACTATCTTCAGGAAGTCTTCATTGTTCAGTTTGATCCTCTGGGGAACAAAATCTGAAATTTTCAATTCTTCAGTTTGCTCCACTAACATTTCTAAGGAACAAGATCTGAAATTTTTAATTCTTTAGTTTTCTCTATTAGGGAACAAAATCTGAAATTTCCAATTCTTCAGTTTGCTCCACTAGAGAACAAAATCTAAAATTTTCAATTCTTCAGTTTGCTCCACTAGCATTTCTAGGGAACAAGATCTAAAATTTTCAATTTGCTTCCTTACTATCTTCAAGAAGACTTCATTCTTCAGTTTGATCCTCTTGGGAACAAAATCTAAAATTTTCAATTCTTCAGTTTGCTCCACCAGCATTTCTAGGGAAAAGGATCTGAAATTTTCACTTTGCTTCCTTACTATCTTCAAGAAGACTCCATTCTTCAGTTTGATCTGCTGGGGAACAAAATCTGAAATTTTCAATTCTTCAGTTTGCTCCACTAGGGAACAAAATCTGAAAATTTTAATTTGCTTCCTTACTATCTTCAGGAAGACTTCATTCTTCAGTTTGATCCTCTTGGGAACAAAATCTAAAATTTTTAATTCTTCAGTTTGATCCACTTGGGAACAAAATCTGAAATTTTCAAATTGCTTCCTTACTATCTTCAGGAAGACTTCATTCTTCAGTTTGATCCACTTGAGAACAAAATTTAAAATTTTCAATTCTTCAGTTTGCTCCACTAGCATTTCTAGGGAACAAGATCTGAAATTTTCAATTCTTTAGTTTGCTCCATTAGGGAACAAAATCTGAAATTTTCAAATTGCTTCCTTACTATCTTCAGGAAGACTTCATTTTTCAGTTTGATCCACTTGGGAACAAAATCTAAAATTTTCAATTCTTCAGTTTCTCCACTAGCATTTCTAAGGAACAAGATCTGAAATTTTCAATTCTTCAGTTTGCTCCATTAGGGAACAAAATCTGAAATTTCCAATTCTTCAGTTTGCTCCACTAGAGAACAAAATCTGAAATTTTCAATTCTTCAGTTTGCTCCACTAGCATTTCTAGGAACAAGATCTGAAATTTTCAATTTATTTCCTTACTATCTTCAGGAAGACTTCATTCTTCAGTTTGATCATCTTGGGAACAAAATCTGAAATTTTCAATTCTTCAGTTTGCTCTAATAGCATTTCTAGGGAACAAGATCTGAAATTTTTAATTTGCTTCCTTACTATCTTCAGGAAGACTTCATTCTTCAGTTTGATCCTCTTGGGAACAAAATCTGAAATTTTCAATTCTTCAGTTTGCTCCACTAGGGAACAAAATCTAAAATTTCCAATTTGATACACCGTCCTCTGGAGGACATGTCCTGTATACTCAAATGTTTTATGGATGACTTTTTGCATGAATGCAGAATGTCATGAGAATGATGATTAGGATGTATGATGGGAATGAATCTAATACTCCTAACTAAATGATATTAGGGATGACATTTGTATGAATGCAGGATGTCATGAAAATGATTTTTTTTTTTAAAACGATTAGGACACAATGATCGGAATAAATCAAATGCTCCTAATTGAAAATGAGAGGATGATCCCTATGGGTTGTCATTGCTCATAGTTCATCAAGGTTCTATCACTGATGCGCTACCATTCTTTCTCGTTCAGTTGATATCTTGGACAAAAACCCAAAGAAACAATTATTCTGCTCAGCAAGCTTGCCCCGCTGTAATTCCAGAGTCCCTTTCCTTTAGGGCACAATTTGTTCATCCCACTGTAACTTCAGAGGAACAACATTTGGTTCCTTCCATCCTTCTGTTACCATTCAGAGGTATGGAACTTGTATCACTTACCATCAATTTGATCCATTACACCATTCCCTGAGTGTAATGACCAGGATGTATGTGTCTTGAAATGAATGCAGGGTATCCTGACAATGATCCCCTTTACATTTGAATTGACCTTGTTCTTCATTTGCCGATATAGTATCACCAACGAAGTTGTCTTATCCAATAAGAATCTGAAGAGATTATCATTTTTCAATGTTTCTAGCCCTTAGGCTTGGTGAGTTTTGAACAATAGTCATGTTTCAGATTCCTCATATTATTTAGAAGCTTCTAGAGTAATATGCAAAAATCCTTTTATGAAAGTGTTATTATTCCATAGATCGTCATTTCAATATAAATGCTTGAAAATAGGTCACAAAAATGGACGAGAAAGAAATTAGCCAGGAGCATAGCTCAGAAAAATAATTTAGTCAAGGATAACCCAGGTAATAAAAGAAAATTGATTTGGGTGTACCTTAAAAAGAATAAAACGATCAAAAGAAAACCAATTCAAAAAATGGGTAAGATAGTAGTTAGATGCCCCAGATATCGCAGCTTGAGCTTCTTTGTTCAAACTTCTTGAAGGCCATTTTAAACTCAATATGTGTTTAGGGGATCCGGAGTACTTTGTCGATGCCCTAAGGCGTAACATAC
Source organism: Gossypium rotundifolium (assembly GCA_025506655.1). Classification (NCBI taxonomy): domain Eukaryota; kingdom Viridiplantae; phylum Streptophyta; class Magnoliopsida; order Malvales; family Malvaceae; genus Gossypium; species Gossypium rotundifolium. The sequence goes on along the minus strand of CP106728.1, from coordinate 12,864,742 downwards.
TTCCTCACTGTTAATTCAGACATAGTAAAACTACTGTATGCCCCATCACGATTTGATCACAATTTGAGTCGCCCTTTTTGGGTTTTCAACTCAAAGCCCCTTTAGTCTCAAAGTGCCCTTTGCGGGTTTTCGCCTTGGCCTCTCCTTTTTCTTTTTCGATTTTTTTATTCTTTTTTTATTTTTTTTCGAATTTGAATTTGGACTCAAGGCGCCCTTTGCGGGTTTTTACCTTGGCCTTTTTCCCTTTTAGGTAAAATTCTTCTTGTTTGAACCTGAATTCGTCGAATTGAGCAAGTCTTCGACACCCGTCCCAGTCAATGTCAAATGTTCCTTTAGAATAGGCTCCTTCTTACTACATAAGGTCCTTCCTAGCATCTGCTTCCCTCTGAAATCCTTTCACATAGGGAGGATCCTTTCAATACCAAGTCTCTTTTATGAAACACTCTAGGGGTGGACTTTGTTGTTGTAAGCCCGCATTATTCGCTTCTTGTACATTTGACCATGATGGATGGCTCTTAATCTTTTTCCCTCGATCGGATTCAATTGATCATACTGAGATTAAACCCATTCTGCTTCATCCAACTTCAGCTCTGACAAAAATCTTAAGAGAAGGAATTTCAACTTCGATAGGCAAGACTGCATCCATCCCATAAACCAATGAGAAAGGTGTTGTCCCGGTGGGGGTTCTAGCCAATACTCGAGAAGCAAAGAGGGTAAATGGTAACTTCTCTATGCCAATATTTACAAGTCTCAATCATGTTTAAAAATCTTTTGGATGTTCCTTTCTTCATTTCTTTCTTTCTTTCTCTCTTTTTTTTTTGACCTTTGCTGCACTGATATGGCGTCTGATCTTTGAACAGATTGTCAACTTTGACATTATATTTAGACATGTAACTTTGGCATATGAAGCGACCTTCACCCTCTTAGTGAAGTAATTAACAACCGCAAAGATGACAATGTCTGTTAGAAGCTTCTGACTAGATCGTCCCCGTAACATCTATGCCCCACATATTAAAAATTTGTGAAGAATTGGAGAAGGTACATGAGTCTTGTCTCCTTAAATATGGCATAGCTGGTGCCATCCCTTTTTATGCAGATCAGCAGTACCCGATCCTTGTGTTAAGCCGCGTCTTAGTAGCCCAGGCATGTTCTGATATTATTGTGCAAAAACATCTTTGAATAATCCCATGACGTCTTGCATTATCTCTATAGTGAGCTGGGCTTCAATCTTCACCCCTTTTCAAGGCTCATAACATCTGCCGATCCTTTGTTAGTAAGGTCTGTTTTTCATCTTGTTTTACCATTCTTAACAAATCAGAAGATATGTCACAGTCTCTATCATCTTCAAAGTCTTGAGATCCCCTAGACCCATATCTCATTCAAAAAGGGAGTTAGTAACAACGTCGCTCATGTCATTGATATCTAGGTACCCAGGTACGAGGGCAAACAAATCCAAAGAATAAATGATTCTAAGGATGATTATTGGTATGGTCATTAATAAAGAATGAAAGAATATTCTAAAAAATAAAAGATGTACAGTATAAGATAGGAGGAAAAAAATAAAAGAATACATGCTCAAACAGATGCATTTTATTGAAATAAACTTTTGAACATAAGCTTATTTCACAAAAGAGTTCTTGTTGCCTCTAGGCTCAAGACAACAAGCATGTTTTAAACATTACTCTAGATTAGCCCTAAAAAATACAAGGATCTCTTCCACAGTCCCCTTATTTAAAACACTTCCAAGTGCACAAGGGTTTGGAAACTTCGTTCTCTGATTCCCTCTTTGATTTCTTCAAGGAGTAGCAACTTTCTTGTCCCCTCTTTCAATTACCGTATTAACTACCTCATTAAAGTGATCAGGTTTTGATGGACCGTTGAACTTCACAATTCCCATTTTAATAAACCTTTCAACCAACTTTTTAAACACAGTACAGTTTTCAATGTAATACCCCGGTATTCCCGCATGGTAATCACATTTAGCGTTCGAGACATACCATTTAGGATATGGGGGTTGTAACGGCTTTAGATAAAATGGAGACACCATATGCGTGAAATAAACTTTGATATAGCTCCTATATCGCCATCGAGATTGGAGTAAATTTGAGCTTTTCAGAGTTGTGCCTTGGAGAGACCTGATCATTGGTAGTTACCGTCCTTGGTTGGTTCATTGTAATTGGCTCCGAATGGCTCTTGTTATACCTACCGATATTATTTACCCTCTTTTCCTTCCTCCTCAAGGCCTTTGAGGTCCATTCTCCTCTTTCTCTTGTTTCTACCAGCACAACCGATTTGGCTTGGTCATTATTCAAGTCAGAATCTGAACCCATTGGGAACTTCAACAAGGCCGAAGTATCAGCTTGACATAGGGGTTCAATAATGACGGGTCCTTCATGCAAAAGCGTATCTAGTTGAGTCGGGACACCTTTTGGGGAATAAATGATGTCTTCCTCATCATCCATATTGTTGACTACTGGCCCTCTCATTTTTCAAATTCCTCCAACTAGTAACTAGGTTAGCTGGCCTATAATATTCCTTTGAAATTCCCGCATTTGTTGTTGAATTTCAGTCAATTGCCCCTGGATCTGTATTTGCATTTGCTCTATTCTTTCCAATCTTTGTTCTATTTTTCCAGGTCAACTGAAACATTTTACCTAATTAGGGTCTTTTTGTAAAAGTCTAATGCAAATGATGCAATGTAATGCAAATGCATGAATGCAAAGGAAGAGAGACGTTAACTTTGAATTCAGTTACATTAGAGAAACTTTACTAGAAAATACATTTCTTTACACAAAACGGATCGCATACACGGCCTTGTCCCCATAGTCCAAGTGAAAACATCTATCTCCTTCTTCGCAAAAGTCAAATCTTGCAAACTTTTAATAGATGCCTCCTCTAGCTCATTTTGCTTAACCTGGACCGCGGCTCTTGTTCACTTGTTAGTCTCTTCAAGTGTGGTAATTCTCGAATAGTCTTTGTCAACTTCAATCCTTGGGTGATAAGGTTTTGTATTCCTTCACGGACTATCAGTCCTCTCTCGTTGTGTTTACTTGGACTATATTCGGACGACCGTATTATAATCCACTTTATCAAAAAATCCATTTTCTTGTGACCAACTTTTCCATTTAGCAATCGAATTTGAAATCAACACCTCCTTTCTATGATGTGAATGCAATACAATCAAAACAAAAGAAAACACGTTAGCACAGGAAAATAGATAACACAGAACACCTGTCCGAGTGACCACTCGGGTTTGGCGTGGCTCTATCTAGGGTAGGCTCTTAGGGCTGCTATATGCGATTTGGCTCTAAAGTAAAGGTACTTGAACCAGCAGATTCCTCGATCCTTAGCCATTATAGGCTCATACGGACCGAGTTCAGTTCAGGGGAATACATTTCCCTATGGCTGCACGGAGGTGAAAACCTCACGAAGACATAGGTACGGATGTATCCCGAAAGCGATTCACTATCCTGCATGGAGGTGAAAACCTCACGAAGGAGTAGCTTCTCACTCTCACTTAAAATGTGTGACCACAACGGTCATGCAATATGATGCAAATGTATCCTAGACATTTAAATCGTAACAAACATGTGACTCGACCCAAACAAATGCGATGGAAAAATCAAAATCAAATTTTAACTTTCAATAAAAGGGCATTAATGAATCAATTCTATGGCTTGACTCTCTTATGGTTCCCCAGCAGAGTCGCCAAGCTGTCGAAACTATTTTTTTGTTTGAAAAATCGGCCGACTTTAAAAATAAAAACGGAGTCGCCACCAATCTTTTTTCGAAGTGCGATTGGGCCACTTTTGAAAATATTTTGGTCTACGAATTTTAAGAAAACGGGCTCGGGAGTCGGTTACGCACAAGGAAGGATTAGCACCCTCGCAACGCCCAAATTGGCACCGTGTTGGTTGATTAATGTCCTTAATGTCAAAAATTAGAAAAGATTTTAAAGTATGAATTTCCAAAAAATATTGAATAAAACATAAGCAATCAAACCCTCTTATCTCGAGGAAGTAAATGTCACGCCCAGTGAGTTAGGGTACGATATTTCAAATCCCCGAAATTGAGCTTGTCCTTTCACTTTCAAAATTAATGTGTTTAACTCTAAGAAGGATACTGGGTTATTTGGGGTCTAATGAAAAATCGAAACCCAATAAGTTAGGGCTCGATTTCCCAAAATACCAAACACGAAATATTGCCTTTGTTTTTCAAAATCCTTATCTCGAGATAACGAAATGCCACACCTAATGAGTTAGGGCATGACAATTTTGAATTCTCAAGAATAAGCTTTTATTTAACTTTTAAAAAGAAAGTAATAGGTTCTTTAGACTCGAAAAGAGAAATCGAAACCTAGTAAGTTAGGGTACGATTCCTTTCGAACCTTAGAACACGAAGAGTTTGATTATTTTGAAACCAAGTCTTTGACGTCTCAAATAAAATATAATTGAAAAATAAATCATAATGGCCACATGCACAACGGAATAAAAGTTTGAAAAATAACGTACATAATAATAATGAAGGCAATAATAATAAATAATAATAGTACTAGCAAAAATAAAATGGTGTTAATAAAAAGAATGGATAATGATTATGAAAAATAGTAAAAATAATGATGAAAAACATTTAAAATAAAAAAACAATATTGATAATATAAATATAATAGGAAAAAATGTTAATAATAAAAATAATAACGAATATAAAATCATAGTAATAATATTAACATTAAAAAAATAGTTGAAGTAAAAGAAATGAAAGTATATAGGAAAAAAGACATAATAATAATATAAATGAATAGTAAAAATTAAAGTAAACCAAAATAATATATAATAATAATAAATTTAATTGGAAGAATACGATTATAATGATAATAACACATATGAAAAAAATAGATAAAAAAATATTTAATAATAATTTACTTAATGGTAAAATGGAAAAATAATCGAAAAAGGACTAAATTGGGTTGAAAACAGAATCTTTGGGGCCAATTTAAAATAAAAGGAAACCAATTTGAAAAAGACTAAAACGCGGAAGGGCCTAAGGTGCAAATAACCCTTTTATGCACAAAACGCGCGGATCCTCTTAACCCATTGGGTCGGGTCACGAGTCAGAGGACCAAAACGACGCCGTTTTGGCCTCTGACACCCAATTGCGAAACGATGCCGTTTTATATATAGTATAAAAGCCAATTTTTTGCTTTGAAACTTCATTTTCATTTCAGCAGAGAAGAAAGGGAAAAAAAAAACTCAGTTTGCTCTCTCCTTCCCCTCTTGAAGCCCAAGTTTTGGCCGAGGCTTCTGATGCCAAACCGTCACCGGCCACCGTCGTCGTCCACCATCGCCGCAGTCGCCAGCCACCGCGTACGGTGGCTGGAACTCCAAAAAAGGTAAATTTTCCCCTTTTTTATGTTTAGAACTTTTAGTATACGAAAAAAGAAGGAAAAAAAACTAAAAAAACCAAAATCGAATCTAAAATGAAAAAAAGGAAAAAGAAGAAGATAAAACTAAAACTAAAACCTTTTGTTTTTTTTGTTTCTTTTGGCTTTCTTGTATTGATTCAGTATAAAAAGGTGTATATTTCTCGTAACTACCACAAAAATCCCCTTTTACAATAATCGTTTGGGCTTTTATACATAAATACAACAACCTGTTTTGCTCTTGTTGTTTTTCCTTCTTTTCGCAAGTGGCGACGTGGGAGGCGCAAAGTGAGACGTGAGGCGTCTTGGCGTCAGGGAAGCTGCTGCCGGCGCAAGGGATTCTTCTAGGTTTTTTGAACTATTTTAGGGTGTTTGGGTTAAAACTTGTTGGGCTGCTATTGGGTTGTAAAAATTTGGGCTGGTTTAGTGTTTGGGTTTTTTATTTATTGGGCTAGGTTAAGGTCAAAAAATTGGGCCTTACAATATTTGTTTAATTAAATCCTCTTAATATAGTCTATCTGGATAATTAATTTGAAGAAATAAAGTAGAGTGCAACTTGCATATAAAAGGCTATGTAAGGCATACATTAATGGCCAGATTTTGTTGAAGGCTTGGAGGCGAACATAATTAGGTATGTCAATTTTCTTATTGGTATGCATTTTACTCTTATATGTGATATTCTCTGTTTCTATTTTATACTTAGCTTTCTAGGTGTTTATTTCCTCTTACATGTATTTCTTATTTTATGAGTTAGACGTCTCATTTTATCCGTCCAAATAAAATTGGTTGTCTCAATTAGAATTGGTGGACTAACTTTTGAAGAAGTGTCTGTAATTTACTTGAGTGCCATTAGGTATTTTTAAATCGGTTCATAGTATTCTCATGTAGTCAATTTCTATCAATATGATGTTTAAACCACTAATTTCTTAGTCTTGATTTTATTTCCTTACTACTTTATTGGCATTAGAAAATGCATCCCTATTATTTGGTAGATTAACGGTGTAATATCATTTGGATGACTTCAATTCATTCACTTCTCATTTTTGAACTTCTCATTTTTTACTTGTAGATATATTTTTTAATTAAACTTAGATCAGTTGGCATCTGCATTTTTGCGCCATTGTAGGAGAATGTGAGTTCGAGCATGTGTTTTCATCTTATTTAAGGGTGGGAGGAGTTATAAATAGTTCTAAGTTGTATAAAAATTAAACATTGAGACTTTTACTAATGGGTTAATTCCATCGGTGTTGTCAAACTATGACTTGTATTTTAAATTGATTCACAAACATCAAATCCTTTGTAGGTTTGCTATCATTTTGCATTGAATTCTATTAGTTTTTCTATCAAACTGAAGGCTTTGTCCTTTTTTAGCTTGTATCTACTCATTCCACATTTCTCTTGGCTAGTTCAACCCATTCCACTTCAAAGATAACTCATCACTTTTCATACATCCGATATAACCTAGTTGGGTTGTCTCGTAAGGCATACCGTAAGGGCTGTGCTTAACTCTAAAAATGAAGGCCTAGCTTGCCATTCATCATTTAATTCTTTGACTTCCAACGTGGCATTGTGGAATTTTCAAATGTATTTTCTTAAGGTTTCCTCTTGGTTTTGCGTGGATCGGCATTCAACTAGCCGATGTTCTTAAAACAACTCTACAACTACCAAAGTGTGCCATAAAGTTCCACTTGAGTTGAATGAAGTTTATGATAGAACCGGTGCTAACAAGTACCATCAACGCCTCGTTGGCCCCTTAAGTGTGGTGGAAATATTCTACACTAGACAACATCCGTGATGTTTCTCATGTTATGAGAGACCCGAAATGGTTTAAGTGATCGTAGGGCTCGCAAATCTATCACAAACTTCTCAGATAAGTTTACTTTGGCCAACACATGAATCTAGCGAGTTACTAAATGCCAAAACCATTATTTAAGTTTTGGAAAACAACGGATCGACTTTAAAAGGAAATATAGAGTCGCCACCGATTTTTTTGCTTAGTTGTAATCGGATCACCACATCAAATATTTTATCTTTAAAAATTAATTTGGCCGTGTAATTAAAAAAAGATTCGGAGTCGGTTACGACGAGGAAGGGCTAGCACCTCGTACACCCAAAATTGGTACCAAATTGATTAAATGATGTCCTAACATTGAAAATTTGAAAAGTTTTGAAAATGCAATTTCCTTGAAAAAGGATTGGAATATCCCAAATTTAAATGTAAGATTCACTCATCTCAAGGGAACAAAATACCACACCCAGTACGTTAGGATGCAATATCTTGAACCCTCAAAGGTGAGATCATCTTATAATTTCCAAATCATGCAATTAAAAAGGGTATTAAGTTATTTGGCCAAACAGAAAAATGCAACCCAGCACGTTAGGGCACAATTTTTCGAGTTTCCAAACACTAAATATTGCCTTGCTTTAAAAACTTTTAAATAAGCGATTTTAAAATTGACTCAAAATGCTTTTATTGAATCACTATTCGATAATGAGAAACAAAAATATAGTATCGAGCATGGAATAATAATATGTGAATACAACATTGTAAAAAATTGACAAAGATAACAATGCGAACATAAAATTCAAAATATGCAATACATATACAAAAGAATTTTAAAAAAGTTACAAATTAATCATTGAAATATTCAAAAGTTACCGTTTAAGTCATGTAGCCATTTAGTTGCTAACAATTGTCTTATGGTCGTTAACTCACTATCCATCACAGGGTAAACTACATCCAAGGTCACTCATCTATTACTAATTTTACACTTTGGTCTCTCAATTTAAAAAAAGTTATAAGTTAGACACTAAATTATCCGAAGGTGTTAGGGACCTCCTTCATAGTTGTATTCGAATAATTTTGCCACTGTTCAACCTCCTCTTTTAACAAAGAAAGACATTGAACCAAATCTTTCTCCCTCCTTTTTCAACTTTATGGTTTAATTTTCCTTGAAATGACCTGAAACTCTACTGATTTAAACTCGAAGCCCTAACGGAGATGCTTGCCAATCTCATCCATGGTCGCTGACCACGATATGTTTATCTTCTTAGCAAGATTTTCTCCTTGACCTTTTGGGTTGAGCTTCCTTCCCTCAGAATTCTCTAGCTAGCTCTGATTGGATCTAGTAAGTTTGAGTTTCCCTTTTTTTGTTGATATTTTGATTCTCTTTTCTCTGAATTCATTCTGTCCTTTTGCTTCTGTAGGTCATGTTTGAGGCTTGTTGAAATATGAGACTTTCTTCTCTTTTTTTTTCATATTTATGTTCGTTTTGATTGTGGTTCGAATAACTCGATTATGGGTTTTTTAGGGTTATGGTTTTTATTGAAGGAGAAATGGTAAGTGAATTAAGAACGAAGGGTTGTATTGAGTTGGTTAGAGGTGACGTAGGGCTGACAATGGCATTGCTTGTGTTTGGGGCTTAAGTTGTTGATACTGTTTGGATTATCACGTTAGAGGTATTGGTGCAAAGATTGTGTGAACAAAGTGTTAACTTGTAAACTTATTAATGGTTCAAAGACCAACTTGTAACCTTTTGAAATTAAAAGATCAAAGTGTGAACTTACTATTAGTTTACTTATCCCTACATTTCACATATGTTAGCAACTAAATGAGAGAGTGACCAACTTCTAACTTTAAAACAGTTTAATAACCAATTTATGAATTTTTGAAATTGAGTGACCCTTGTATAAATTTATTAATAGTCGAGTGATAGTATACTCTAATAATACATTTAAATTGACTTTTATATAAATTATGGCCTTAAAAGGCGTATACAAAAATGAAAGGATATTTTAACTACACCTGGTGAACCAAAATTTCCCCTTTTAACATATCGATAAATATGGAAAGTGCATTTATTATTTGACATAATGCCAAATTTAGTCCAAAATGTTTACATATTTTGATAATTTGGCTCTTGTTCTTTTTTTAGTTAAATTGGCCCCCTTCCTTTAAAAAAATAGAGTTCGATTTGACCATCAATCTTTTCAAAAGAGTTGAATTATTATTATTTCTTTAACATAAAAACTAACTAAACCGTTAAATTTTTAAATATGAAAGTCTGCATGACTATCTACGTATATTTCATACTACTTTTTAATTTTTATAATCTTATTATAATTTTTTCTTGGATTTTAAATTTTTTTATTTTTAATATTTTATAAATTTTAAATTATTTATTGACATGACATATAAAAAAATTAGTGTCATGTCAGAATGAAGTACAATAGGGCTGCCATATGGATTGCCATGCCAACATCGTTAAAAAAAATTAATGTTTTAGTCAGCATTTCCATTTATAAAAAAAGCACATTGATTCTTTTTTAAAAGTTTAAGGGTCAAATTTAGGTAAAAAAATAATAAGGGCAAAATTGATAAAAGATATAAACGTTGAAGGCTAAATTTGACATTATGCCTTATTAGTTTTACACATGTTGATTTATAAACTCATATTTATTAATTTCAAGTTTGCATTTTAATTTATATTTAATATGAAAATATCATATATATAATTTAATAAAAGTTTAATACATTTTACTTATCAATTAAAGGTGGGAATTACTCAAAATTTATTAAGGATGGGTTGAAAACTAACGAAGAACGAGGTGTTAAAGATTTTGAGAATTAAAATTTGGTAGGGAGAGTAAAAGCCAACTAGTTTTCATTCTTGCATGAGATGTAATTGAGTGAAACCGTAGATTTGTTCATGGTCGGGCCGTCGAATCGAAAAATGGTATAGTTTGGATAAAATATAGGCTTGATTAAAAAATGGGTCGGGCATCGATAAGGTTTTTGGTTTGGGCCGACCTAAATCAACAAAAAGACAAAGAAGATATGTTATTTTCTTCATTCATTCGCTTCTATTTTCTTGTTGTTTTCTTCTTGTTTTGCTACCATTCACTATTATGCTATTATTATTTTATTGTTATTGTTTGGATCTTGTATAACTCTTATTTTATTGTTAATTTTGTTATCATTTTAGAGGCATTTGTTTGTTAATTTACATATATGTGAGTCTTATTTAAGTACAAATATATATTTTTTAATTTATTTTCAATTTGGTGGGAAACATTTATTTTAATGTTTTTAGTATTTTTGGTGTATTATATTTTTAAAGAAAAAAATTATTTCAGATGGGCCAAGCTCGAGTTTGGGTTTTAGCATATTTTTCGGCTGAGCTTAGGCAAAATTTTAAGTTTATTTTTTCGACTCGAGCCTGGTAAACAGGCCTAAAATTCTGGCAAGGCCCTGCTTCACTCATGGACAAGTCTAAGTGAAAGTCACTTAGTTTTCCGTCTTCTTCTTAAGAGAGGTATGAAAATAGTTGATTTTTGCAAGCAAATATAATGTTAGATTTGGATAAGTTGCAATTTGACAATAAAAATAACAAAAGATTGGTTATGCACTTAGGCTTTCACTTACATATGTAGGGTCTTGCCTAAAGAGCTATTCTTCCATCTTCAAACACATATAAATGATTATTTGAGTCATACAACTCGCCAAGTAGTAATCTTGCATTCATACTAAAAACTAGATCACTCTATACTAAGTTTTTCCCTTAAAACTTAGTTGTAAAATCAAGTCACTCACTTGTTTTATTTACAAATATTACTTCCATCAATATGATGTTTAAAACACTAATTTCTTAGTCTTGTTTTTATTTCCTTACAACTTTATTGGCATTAGAAAATGCATCCCTATTATTTGGTAGATTAACGGTGTAATATCATTTGGATGACTTCAATTCATTCACTTCTCATTTTGAACTTCTCATTTTTACTTGTAGATATATTTTTAATTAAACTTAGATCGGTTGGCATCCGCATTTTTGCGCCATTGTAGGAAAATGTGAGTTCGAGCATGTGTTTTCATCTTATTTAAGGGTTTAGAGGAGTTATAAATAGTTCTAAGTTGTATAAAAATTAAACATTGAGACTTTTACTAATGGGTTAATTCCATCGGTGTTGTCAAACTATGACTTGTATTTTAAATTGATTCACAAACATCAAATCCTTTGTAGGTTTGCTATCATTTTGCATTGAATTTGTTAGTTTTTCTATCAAACTCAAGGCTTTGTCCTTTTTTAGCTTTTATCTACTCATTCCACATTTCTCTTGGCTAGTTCAACCCATTCCACTTCAGCACAACTCATCACTTTTCATACATCCGATATAACCTAGTTGGGTTGTCAGAAGGCATCTTGTAAGGGCTCATGCCTAACTCTAAAAATGAAGGCCTAGCTTGCCATTCATCATTTAATTCTTTGACTTCCAACGTGGCATTGTGGAATTTTCAAATGTATTTTCTTAAGGTTTCCTCCCGGTTTTGCGTGGATCGGCATTCAACTAGCCGATGTTCTTAAAGCAACTCTACAACTACCAAAGTGTGCCATAAAGTTCCACTTGAGTTGAATGAAGTTTATGATAGAAACAGGTGCTAACAAGTACCATCATCGCCTCGTTGGCCCTTAAGTGTGGCTGGAAATATTCTACACTAGACAACATCCAGGATGTTTCTCATGTTATGAGAGACCGAAAATGGTTTAAGTGATCCTGTAGGGTCCGCAAATCTATCACAAACTTCTACAGATAAGTTTACTTTGGCCAGTACATGAATCTAGTGAGTTACTAAAGATAGTGGAATATGAGCAGCATCTAGTCAAAATCATTATGTGCAGGTTGCTTCAATGCTGCAATGTAACACCCCTAACCCGTATCCGTCGTCAGATTAGGGTTACGGGCATTATTAAACCTAAATCCAAAATCAGAGCATTCAAATTGTACTATCACGTGTTAAACACATATCATGTGTATTATAGAAATTACACAAGCATATTTCATCTAATTACAAATCTCCCATGAATAAACTACACTCCATATGATCAATTCCGAGTAATAGCCGAATTGGTACATATGTAAAACATTCAACATTTAATTACTTATTCTTTAACCAAACATCCAAGCATATACCTAAGGCCGAATATATATATATATATATATACATACAAGGTAATATGCATCCAATAATCTAAATCAATGAAAAATTTCGTTATTAACATACTTGGCTTCTCGTGACTTCCATACAATTATTCATAGCTCGAGGTCACTTAAACACATACTAAGCAATTGACATAGGCTAGTTTCAATACATATGCACATAAGTCCCATTCAATATAAATAATTTACTTGTAACGAACCTTGTTATGGAACTTACTCTTTTGCCAAAGAAAAAAAATGAATTAACTTACAACTTTCAATAACTATACCAACCACATTAAAAATTTTTAGCCATGAACGAATGTGTATGCTAACTCTTCACAAATATAAAAACATTAAACTAACTCATTCATAATACTTTTCTTTTAAAACCTGCTTAAGCCAAATATATATAATGCACACACACACACACACACACACACACATATATATATATATATATATCATATTAAGCAAAACAAATCAAATCAACCAAATCATATAAATTTTGCCATACCCGAATACCCACAAATAAGTGCACATATAATAGCTCTTTAAAGCATCACCTTTAGCTTAACATCTTTACTACCCAAATAGACCAAATTCAACCATTTCACATAGTAACATCCATTCATTGTCACACAAACATACCTGTTCAAATCAAGCAACATTTAATTGAAATTTCATAATTTTATATATATATATATATATATATATATATATATGAACTCAACATGCTCACTTAATTCATAGTAGAGGTAAAGCCATTTTCACAAGGCATTATAACATCTAGTTCAAAAGATAAGCCCAAAATATTAGATTAGCCTATACATGCCATGGACTTAAAATTTATTTCCAAAAAGTAACAAAGTAATCGATAGTGTGCTTGACTTTGACAAGGATCCCTGAGCACGAGCCTCGACTTTAAAGGTCTATAAAACAAAGTAACAAACACCCCAGGTAAGCTTAAATAGCTTAGTAAGTTATAAGCAAAAGGTAAAGTGCACAACCACGCATTACACCATTTTCTTTTTAATTTATTCGATCTAACTATTGAATAATCGTAAAATTTAAAACACATATTGGATTAACATTCATCAATCTCATGCTCATTAGAACTCAAAACAAATGGACTAAGTATTCATATCCTTCATACCATATCGAAATAACTTAAATAAATTTGCACCAAGATGATAAACCATTATTCAATATGTACATACCTGACACTTTTGTTTACCTTTACTAAGTATTTCTATCCTTGAGCAAAAACCGATAAGCCGCACACACAGTGCCTTTCAACCGCTCTCGCACTCACAGTGCTCGGTGAATAAATCCGCATACACAGTGCTCTTCAACGGATCTCACACACACAGTGCTCGGTGAATAAATCCGCACACACAGTGCCACTCAACCGATTTCACACACACAGTGCTCGGTGAATAAATCCGCACACATAGTGCTCTTCAACCGATCTCGCACACACAGTGCTCGGTGAATAAATCCGCACACACAGTGCCACTCAATCGATTTCACACACACAGTGCTCGGTGAATAAATCCGCACACACAGTGCTCTTTAACCGATCTCGCACACACAGTGCTCGGTGAATAAATCCGCACACATAGTGCTCTTCAACCGATCTCGCACACACAGTGTTCGGTGAATAAATCCGCACACACAGTGCCACTCAACCAATTTCGCACACACAGTGCTCGGTATTTTAGCTCGCACACATAGTGCCATTATTTTATCTTCTCCTCATTACTAAATATACTCATGATTTCATTTCATCCAAATAAATACACTTAAAATTAAAAATTCAAAATCATCACACTTCTCCCATCACATAATATCACATTCGGCAACAACCATTATACATAATATGATATATATATATATATCCTCATTTTTAATTTCCAGCATCAATCACATTCTATTTTCACGTGTAACTATATTTGATACATATACAAATATTCAATCCACCCAAATTAATTCAAGCTTACATACATAATATGCATTTTATTCTCACTTTCGAATATAATAAAATATTTCCATACCACATTCGGCTTTATATAATTAAGTCTATTATTTCACTTTAGCATATACAATTCAACATTGAATAAAATTTGTATCAATCCAATTGCTTACAAACTTACCTTGAAAGTCGGCAATTTAAGCTTCCCGGCTACTCGTTTAATTTGGCATTTCCCCGATCCAAATCCTTTCCCCTTATTCCTTGATCTAAAAAAATTGCAAGAAGGAACTCACTCAAAAGAATTTCTTTCATTTTAGACCAAAACACATAGTTGAATAATTTTTCAATTTATCCTCGATTATTCATTTTTGCAATTTAATCAAATTTTCTCTAAGTACTAAATTTGCCAAATTTACCTATTTCTAGCTAAGGCCGAATTTGTCTTAAGCTAATTCAAGGCCTCACCTTTCCTTATTTCTAAAATCTAACCCCTCAACTATATATATATAATTGAAATTTAATCCTAAATGCTCAACCTAATCAAAATCTCCAACACAAAATATAGCAATCTAGCACATGAATTTTTTTTATAACCATCAACCATCATAAAGCATGAATTTTCATCCATGGTCGAATCAACATACATGATCAATAATAAAAATTATCACATGGGCTTGTTAGGCAAATGATCAACAATCACAAAAATGCAAAAATTATCAAAAAATCCAAGACTTAAGCTTACCAATTTTACTTGATGAGTGCCGAACCTTAAGGAGGTTTTTCTCTTCTATTTTTTTTGCTACATTCGGCGTAGGGAGTTCAAAAAGATGGACATGCAATGGTTTCTTAATTCTTTTATGTTTTTATTCCATTATACATAATTAATAATAATATATTATTATCACATTCCACTAACTATAATATAATATCTTATATTTACATCTATTCCATCACCTTGCCGTCCACTATAGTAGTAATAGGTATAATTGCAATGCAAATCCCCTTGATTAAAAGACACTTTATTATACTACCCCCAATCAAGCCAATGGCAATTTTACCACACATGTACTTTAATCCTTTTTCCTTAAATTAATCACCCAAACACAAATATTTATCTACAATATTTTAACACATGCTCATCTACATAACATAGATATCAAAATAAAAATAATAATAGAAAATATATATATTTTTCCATCCCGGATTCGTGGTCTCAAAACCACTGTTTCGATTAGGGTCGGAAATAGGCTGTTACAACTCTCCGCCCTAAAGGGATTTTTGTCCCCGAAAATCTTACCAATGAATAAGTGTGGATAGCGTTCTTTCATTGATTCCTAAGTTTCCCAAGTTGCTTCCTCTATCCCGTGCTTGTGCCACATAACTTTAACTAACGATATCTTCTTATTTTTCAACTCTTTTACTTCACGAGCTAAGATGCGAATCGGCTCTTCCGCATAAGTTTAATCAGGCTGAATTTCAATCTCTGATGAACTGATCACATAAGAAGGATCGAATCTGTAACGTCAAAGCACGACACGTGAAAAACATTGTGAATCTTGTCTAAGTCAAATGGCAACCTCAATCTGTACGCAACCGGCCCGATTCGCTCAATAATTTCATACGGCCCAATAAATCTCGGACTCAGTTTTCCCTTTCGACCAAATATAAGTATCTTTTTCCACGGTGATACTTTTAAGAATACTCGATCACCGACTTGAAACTTTATATCTTTTCGTTTCAAATCTGCATACGACTTCTGACGATCTGATGCGGCTTTTAAACTTTTTCTAATTACTTTAACTTTCTGCTCCGTCTCTCTGATTAAATCAACCCGTGTATCTTGCTTTCACTTAGCTCGGTCCAATATAATGGTGTACGACATTTTCGACCGTACAGTGCTTCATAGGGTGCATTTTGATACTCGATTAAAAGCTGTTATTATAAGCAAATTCAATCAAAGGTAAGCATCATTCTCACGTACCTTCAAACTCAAGAACGCAACACCTTAACATATCTTCGAGTATTTGGATAACACGTTCGGATTGACCATCCGACTGAGGGTGGAAAGCTGTACTAAAGTGTAACTTGGTACCCAAAGCATCTTGCAATTTTTTTTTCTAATAGCGCGATGTGAACCTCGGATCTCTATCCCAAACAATAGAGACAGGCACTCCGCGCAATCGTACCATATGTGATATATACAACTCAGCTAGCTTATCAAGTGAGAAATCCGTACGTACTGAGATAAAATGAGCCGATTTCGTCAATCTATCAACGATAACCCAGATTGAATCTTTCTTACTTGGCGTCAAAGGCAAACCTGATACGAAATCTATAGTGACTCGATCCAACTTCCACTCAGGTATCATAATCGGCTGAAGTAGTCCCGATGAAACTTGATGGTCGGCTTTTACTTGTTGACACACTAAACACCTTGATACATAATCGGTGATGTCTCGTTTCATACCATGCCACCAGTAATACTGTTTCAGATCGTTATACATTTTTTGTGCTACCCGAATGAATCGACAATCTATTACTATAGGCTTCATCACAAATCATTTGAATCAATTCAGGTTTCTTCGGTACACAGATTCGATTCTTGAACCATAAACATCCTTCCACATTTATCTGAAAGTCTGAATCCACACACGAGCCACAATGGCTTTTCTTTGTTTTTAAATCATCATCAACCTCTTGGGCTTCTCGAATCTGCTGCTCAAACAATGGTCTCATTTTCAACTCAGCAATGATCGCAACATCCTCAGTCATAGCTATATCCACATTCATTGTGCGTAGAGCAAAAAATGACTTTCAACTAAGTGCATCTACAACTACATTAGCCTTCCCTGGGTGATAATCAATCACGAACTCGTAGTCTTTCAACAATTCTAACCATCGTCGCTGTCTCAAATTTAGATCCTTTTGAGTCATTAGATATTTTAGACTCTTATGATCGGAATAGATGTGGCATTTCTCACCGAATAGATAGTGACGCCATATCTTCAGAGCAAAGACTATAGCGGCCAACTCGAGGTCATGCGTTGGATAATTTCTCTCATGTGGTTTCAACTGTCTCGAGGCATAGGCTACTACTTTACCCTCCTCCATCAATACACAACCAAGTCCATTTAAAGATGCATCACTAAAAATAATGAACTCTTTACCCAACTCTGGCTGAACGAGCACTGGAGCTTTCATTAACAATGTCTTCAGTTGATCAAAACTTTTCTGACACCTTTCAGACCACTCATATTTCACATCCTTCTGTAATAGTTTTGTCATCGGGGTTGCTATCATCGAGAATCCTTTCACGAAACATCTGTAATATCCCGCAAGCCCTAAAAAGCTACGTACTTCAGAAACATTCTGTGGAGGTTTCCAATCCAATATAGCCGAGATTTTACTCAGGTCAACCCGAATACCCGACGATGAAATAACATGCCCCAGAAAGCTGACTTCTTTTAACCAAAACTCACATTTACTGAATTTTGCGTACAATTGCTTATCACGCAAAATCTGTAACACTAACCTCAAATGCTCAACATGCTCAATTTCTTCTCGTGAATAGATAAATATGTCATCTATGAATACAACTACAAACCGATCTAGATACGGTCTGAATACCCGATTCATCAGATCCATAAAAATTACAGGGGCATTAGTGAGCCAAACGGCATCACCAAGAACTTATAGTGACCATATCTCGTCTGAAAAGCAGTCTTTGGTACATTCGATTCCCTAACTCGCAACTGATAATATCCTAACCTCAGGTCAATTTTTGAAAACACCGAGGCTCCTTTCAGCTGATCAAATAAATCATCGATACGTGGCAACGAGTATTTGTTTTTTACGGTCACCTTATTGAGCTGTCGATAATCAATGCACATTCTCAATGTTCGTCTTTCTTCTCCACAAATAGCACGGGCGCACCCTGGGTAGAGAATTCGGTCGGACGAAACCTCTATCCGTCCATTCTTGCAACTGAGTCTTTAATTCTTTTAATTTAGTCGGTGCCATTCTATACGGTGCTATTGATATTAGAGTGGTCCCTGGCACTAGCTCAATCCCAAACTCTACCTCACGAATAGGTGGCAATCCCGAACGAAGTGATTTTGTGAACCACACTGATAAAAAGTACGATCGAAAGATTTTTCCCAATAGTTTTGAAATGCCGTATGCCGCACTACTGACACTCAGGTTTCCTCGATCGAGCATTACCGACACTAGCCACCGATGTAGCTCGAGAACTCACTGGTGGCAGTTCTCGTATAGAAATCCCAGTGTTGGGTTTGGATCTGTTACCATCGTTCTTGAACTTCTTCATTGCCATCTGTAAAACTTTACCCGCAGATCTCTTCTGGAAATCTTTAGATTCAAGTTCAGCTTTTCGTTTTTCTTTCCCCAGCTCTTCAGCTTTACAAGTTTGTTCAACTAGTACAATGAACTCCTTAATTTCAAGAATGCCAGCCAAAAGCTTAATATCTTCATTTAAACCGTCGTCAAATCTCTGGCACATAGCAGCCTCTGATGAAACACACTCACGAGCGTAGCAATTAAGTCGCACAAACTTGCGCTCATATTCGGATACGGTCATACGACCCTGTTTGAGCTTGAGAAATTCTTTACGCTTAGAGTCTATAAAGCGCTGGCTTATATACTTCTTACGAAATTTCATCTGAAAGAAGTCCCAAGTAACCCTCTCTTTCGGGACAACTGACACGAGTGTATTCCACCAATAGTAGGCAGAATCCCGTAATAATGATATGGCACACTTCAGACACTCATTGGGTGTGCAGGACAACTCGTTGAAAACACGAATAGTATTATCGAGCCAACTCGCTCTGCATCATCATCATCCCCAGCTCTAAATTCTTGAGCTCCGTGTTTTCTTATGCGATTAATTGGGGGCTTATTTACTCTTTCTGGATTGACTATCGGGGGTACCACCAGTACTACAGGAGGAATGTTGATTCGGGGTGGTTGAACAATAGGATTGGTTCGTATGTATTGACTGAACCAGTCATTCATCATACTATAGAAGGCATGTCCAGCCCCCTTATTAGGATTACTCGCAGCAGGTCGAAATTCCTCTGGCTCAGGATCGGGCACCACACTCTCGACGTCATCATTTCTGACTCGCTTTAATTGGGATCCATCACTATATGGAAGAATTAAACACATTTCACTGAAAAAATCATCACACTATCGCATTATAAAACATGGCATGTATAGCTAGACTCACACGCGCTACGTTAGTCCGAGAACTGACTAAATCGTAGCTCTGATACCAATAAAATGTAACACCCTTAACCCGTATCCGTCGTCAGATTAGGGTTACGGGCATTATTAAACCTAAAACCAAAATCAGAGCATTCAAATTGTACTATCACGTGTTAAACACATATCATGTGTATTATAGAAATTACACAAGCATATTTCATCTAATTACAAATCTCCCATGAATAAACTACACTCCATATGATCAATTAGAGTAATAGCGAATTGGTACATATGTAAAACATTCAACATTTAATTACTTATTCTTTAACCATACATCCAAGCATATACCTAAGGCCGAATATATATATATATATATACATACAAGGTAATATGCATCCAATAATCTAAATCAATGAAAAATTTCGTTAATAACATACTTGGCTTCTCGTGACTTCCATACAATTATTCATAGCTCGAGGTCACTTAAACACATACTAAGCAATTGACATAGGCTAGTTTCAATACATATGCACATAAGTCCCATTCAATATAAATAATTTACTTGCAACGAACCTTGTTATGGAACTTACTCTTTTGCCAAAGAAAAAAATGAATTAACTTACAACTTTCAATAACTATACCAACCACATTAAAATTTTAGCCATGAGCGAATGTGTATGCTAACTCTTCACAAATATAAAAACATTAAACTAACTCATTCATAATACTTTTCTTTTAAAACCTGCTTAAGCCAAATATATATAATGCACACATACATACACACACACACACACACATATATATATATATATATATATCATATTAAGCAAAACAAATCAAATCAACCAAATCATATAAATTTTGCCATACCCGAATACCCACAAATAAGTGTACATATAATAGCTCTTTAAAGCATCACCTTTAGCTTAACATCTTTACTACCCAAATAGACCAAATTCAACCATTTCACATAGTAACATGCCATTCATTGTCACACAAACATACCTGTTCAAATCAAGCAACATTTAATTGAAATTTCATAATTATATATATATATATATATATATACGAACTCAACATGCTCACTTAATTCATAGTAGAGGTAAAGCCATTTTCACAAGGCATTATAACATCTAATTCAAAAGATAAGCCCAAAATATTAGATTAGCCTATACATGCCATGGACTTAAAATTTATTTCCAAAAAGTAACAAAGTAATCGATAGTTTGTTTGACTTTGACAAGGATCCCCGAGCACGAGCCTCGACTTTAAAGGTCTATAAAACAAAGTAACAAACACCCCAGGTAAGCTTAAATAGCTTAGTAAGTTATAAGCAAAAGGTAAAGTGCACAACCACGCATTACACCATTTTCTTTTTAATTTATTCGATCTAACTATTGAATAATTCGTAAAATTTAAAACACATATTGGATTAACATTCATCAATCTCATGCTCATTAGAACTCAAAACAAATGGACTAAGTATTCATATCCTTCATACCATATCGAAATAACTTAAATAAATTTGCACCAAGATGATAAACCATTATTCAATATGTACATACCTGACACTTTTGTTTACCTTTACTAAGTATTTCTATCCTTGAGCAAAAATCGATAAGCCGCACACACAGTGCCTTTCAACCGTTCTCGCACTCACAGTGCTCGGTGAATAAATCCGCATACACAGTGCTCTTCAACCGATCTCGCACACACAGTGCTCGGTGAATAAATCCGCACACACAGTGCCACTCAACCGATTTCGCACACACAGTGCTCGGTGAATAAATCCGCACACACAGTGCTCTTCAACCGATCTCACACACACAGTGCTCGGTGAATAAATTCGCACACACATTGCCACTCAATCGATTTCGCACACACAGTGCTCAGTGAATAAATCCGCACACACAGTGCTCTTCAACTGATCTCGTACACATAGTGCTCGGTGAATAAATCCGCACACATAGTGCTCTTCAACCGATCTCGCACACACAGTGCTCGGTGAATAAATCCGCACACACAGTGCCACTCAACCGATTTCGCACATATAGTGCTCGGTATTTTAGCTCGCACACATAGTGCCATTATTTTATCTTCTCCTCATTACTAAATATACTCATGATTTCATTTCATCCAAATAAATACACTTAAAATTAAAAATTCAAAATCATCACACTTCTCCCATCACATAATATCACATTCGGCAACAACCATTATATATAATATGATATATATATATATATATATATCCTCATTTTTAATTTCCAGCATCAATCACATTCTATTTTCACGTGTAACTATATTTGATACATATACAAATATTCAATCCACCCAAATTAATTCAAGCTTACATATATAATATGCATTTTATTCTCACTTTCGAATATAATAAAATATTTCCATACCACATTCGGCTTTATATAATTAAGTCTATTATTTCACTTTAGCATATACAATTCAACATTGAATAAAATTTGTATCAATCCAATTGCTTACAAACTTACCTTGAAAGTCGGCAATTTAAGCTTCCCGGCTACTCGTTTAATTTGGCATTTCCCCGATCCAAATCCTTTCCCCTTATTCCTTGATCTAAAAAAATTGCAAGAAGGAACTCATTCAAAAGAATTTCTTTCATTTTAGACCAAAACACATAGTTGAATAATTTTTCAATTTATCCTCGCATTATTCATTTTGCAATTTAATCAAATTTTCACTAAGTACGAAATTTGCCAAATTTACCTATTTCTAGCTAAGGCCGAATTTGCCTTAAGCTAATTCAAGGCCTCACCTTTCCTTATTTCTAAAATCTAACCCCTCAATCTATATATATATATATATATATATATATTGAAATTTAATCCTAAATGCTCAACCTAATCAAAATCTCCAACACAAAATATAGCAATCTAGCACATGAATTTTTGTTTATAACCATCAACCATCATAAAGCATGAATTTTCATCCATGGTCGAATCAACATACATGATCAATAATAAAAATTATCACATGCGCTTGTTAGGCAAATGATCAACAATCACAAAATGCAAAAATTATCAAAAAATCCAAGACTTAAGCTTACCAATTTTAGTTGATGAGTGCCGAACCTTAAAGGAGGTTTTTCTCTTCTATTTCTTTTGCTACATTCGGCCAAGGGAGGTCAAAAAGATGGACATGCAATGTCTTCTTAATTCTTTTATGTTTTTATTCCATTATGCATAATTAATAATAATAATATATTATTATCACATTCCACTAACTATAATATAATATCTTATATTTACTTCTATTCCATCACCTTGCAGTCCACTATAGTAGTAATAGGTATAATTGCAATGCAAATCCCCTTGATTAAAAGACACTTTATTATACTACCCCCAATCAAGCCAATGGCAATTTTACCACACATGTACATTAATCCTTTTTCCTTAAATTAATCACCCAAATACAAATATTTATCTACAATATTTTAACACATGCTCATCTACATAACATAGATATCAAAATAAAAATAATAATAGAAAATATATATTTTTCTATCCCGGATTCGTGGTCTCAAAACCACCATTTTGATTAGGGTCGGAATTAGGCTGTTACATGCAACCTGTTCAGCCATATTCGTTGCTTCAGGTTGACACCCTTCTGTCCTATGCTATTAGGTATGTTGTAGTACGCTTTATGTAGCTTTCTTTGTAAGGGCTCAATGGCGGAGGCTAAACTTTTATTAAGGATGACATGTCTTGTAGGTCGTGTTGTGGTTATTTGTTAATTCTGATGCACACTGGGAATAAAGCTCAGGTGCCAAGAGATTGAGGTGTGGTGTTAGCTGTTGCTAATTGCGAGAATGTTCACGACATACTATTGGTGTCAAGTGGTCCTGATGTGACCAGCAGGGCGCTCACTTTGGGGATCGTTGGATTTGAGCTTCGCTTGTGGGTAAGGTTGACTGTTTGGTCAGAAAATCCATGACTTTCGTGTACAGGTTTCCCACAAATGGTTTGGTGTTAAATGTTAATGTCATTTTTAGCTTGTAGATGGGTTGGATAAGTCTATAAAAAAGAAAGAAGAAAGTGAAAGGGCACTAGAGTTTCACCTCCAAAACTTCCTTCGATGCTTAAATCAATAATGATACAGATAATGAAGTTGGAAGGAATGGGTTTAGGCCAAAGGATTCACATACTCGACCATCTATAGGAATTCGGTCTTTGCCTAAGACTGATCGAGCAAGTAATTGGATCTAACGTTTTGTTGTTGACCTCTCACATTTTCAAGGTTGTTGAATTCTTCATACATTTTGTGTTTCTTTGACTGAGTTAAACATAGAGTCTATAGAAGTTTCTTAAATGTGTGGAAGAGGATGCTGAGTAGAGCATTGATGCTCTTATGAGGAAGAATCCCTCTAGGGTCTTGGTGGCTTGGGCTTCAATAGCCTATTTATTAAGCATATGAGTTGTTTACCCTTAACGAGATGATAAGTTTGTTATTATTTAGTTAGGTTAAATTATGTATATGAATTAAATCGATATGTTTAGATAATTTATGAAATACAAGTTAAAAAATTATAGTTACTTTTAGATCAAATCGAATGTTATTAAATTAAAATAGAAAAAAAAACCTAAAAGAAAAAGAAGATTGAATGATTTTTCATTTACAGTTCAATGTATAATTAATTTAAAATTTTCAATTAATTAATTTTATTTAGTTAAAACCTATTCTCGTCCTAATTGAATATCTAAGTTGGCATTTAAAATCCATTTAGACTGCCACGTAGGAATATTGTTAGAGTTTAACGGAGGAGTGATCATCTCGTAACAAAATAATAATGTAAATGATTAAAACGTAACATTTTAAAGATAAATAACTAAAATATAATTTGAGGGAAACAAAATGATTATTTCTATAGTTTGGCCTTAAAAATTTAAAAATTCGATGAATCGAATGGCTAAAGCGTAGTATGACCAATCAAATGCAATGCGATGCAAAGCCCGAAGAGTAATTTGCATACAAACGAAAAACTGTCCAACATGCTTTTTTATAAAAACAACCCAAAAAGTTTAATTAATTACATAAATGACCTATTTTTTTTAATTAAACACGTAAATGACCTAAAATTTACAGTGAAAGTTGGTGGAGCCAAAGAGTTTGGCGCCACCAACATGCCACATTAGCAATTTACAGTAAAAAGTTATTTTTTTAGTGGAACCATATAGGATGACGCCACTTGTATGAATGCTAAAAAAATATTGTGATTTTTAAAAGTATAAAGAGAGACTTTAGCAATTTTACATTTTATTGGTGGAGTCAAATTAATTGGCGCCACCAAATTTCGAAACTGACACCCTGCTACTTTGTTCTTTCTTTCCTTTTTTTTTTTTTTACTTGTTTTAAGTTTTGTCCTATTACTTTGTTCTATAACATCAAACATTATTTATTTTATTTATCTTAATACTTTTTTTTATTTACTTTTTTTTAAGTTTTCATTTGTCCTTATTTATTTTATTTATTGTTGATTTTAAAAACTTGAAATGTATATTTGAAATGTTTTATAATATATTTTTAATATTTTTAATATTATTTTAAATATTAAATATATTTTTAATAATATAAAACATTTAAATATTTTAAAGATATGACTTTTCAAATTTATTATTAGTTTTATATTATTTTAACTATATATTTTTAATTTGTTTATAATATTTTAAATAAAATATTAATTTTTAAAATTTTAAATTTAATTTAAAAACATTTGAATATATTTAAAATTAATTTAAAAATTATATTTAAAATTTTAAAAACTTTAAAAATATATTTAAATTATTATAAAACAAATAATAAATTGGAAAGTTTTGAATATCTTTAAAAATAATTTAAAATCATAATTTAAAATATTATAAAATAAAATAAAAATTTAAATTTTTGAGTTATTTTAAGTAAAAAATACATCCAACATCAACTGAATGAATAGAAGGAAATTTAAATTATATTTCCCTTAGACGAGGGTTATCACGTTAATAGGGGCGAAGCCAGAACAATTTTTTAGAGGGGCCGGATAAAATTTTAATATAATTTGTAAATGATTAAATTAAATTTTTATAATTTTAGGGGGCTAAAATGTAATTTTATTTTTACTAATTTAAAATTTTTAAAAATTTTAAGGGCCTAAATAGCAATTTTACATTTTATGGCTTTGCCCCTGCCCGTTAGTTATTTCCTCCTCCTGCCTCACTAGTTTCGTTAGAAGAAAAGAAAACTCAACCGTTTTTCTTCTTGATCTTCTTGGATATTTCCCTACATTGATCCCTTAGAAGATTGTTTCCGACGGCACCGCCATTGGAGTTGGACGAGGAAGTGGAGTAGAAGAGTTGGCCGGGGATCCTGTTGCTGCTCGAGTGGTGCCGGGAATGGATGCAGTGGTGAAGGTGTTTTGCATTCACGCCGAGCCCAACTTCTCGTTGCCTTGGCGGAGAAAAGCACAGTATGTTTCCACCAGTAGTGGGTTCCTGATCAGCGGGAGAAAGGTTTTAACAAGTGCGCATTCAATCGATTATTACGCTCGAGTTAGAGTTCAGAAACGTTGGACAGATACTAAGTACTTGGCTACTGTCCTTTGTATTGGAATTGAATGTGATATTGGTATGTTCAGTTCTTACAATTAAATTTCTAATACTGCATATGGAATACTATTAATGCTTCAGTTCAACGTGTTAGACTGTCGGCATAATAGGAAATTTTAATAATCGCACAAATCATATGTTGAAAATGAATGCCCTGTGTATAATGTAATGATTAGAATTATCGCTAACTAGTATCATTGCCCTCAAGTTATCTTGCCATGCTCAAACTAACGAGTAATTGCCATGCATTCTGTGGAAAGAAAATTGTTAATTTCTTCAAGTGGGGAGGGATGCCAATGGTTTCTTTTGCCCATAGCGGTGAAGCTTGTAACATTGACTGTTTGCTAAGTAGGTACTTGGGGTGTAAGGATTTTCTCTCTCACTCTCTCTCGCTCTCTCTATATTTGTTTCTCAATTTTTGAGAGGTAGAGTTTATTGTTTCAGATAAGAGTGCGAGTATTCTGTCAGTGTTGGCAACATATGCAGGGAAGTAGAAAATTGACTTATGGTTAATGGGTGCTGAATGTAAATTGATTTGGAGGTTATGCTTGGTTAATGAGAAAAGGATTGATGAAGAATTCTTATATGGTACAAGAAAAGGAGAGGAAAGTGAACTAACGTTGAAGAAAGAAGTGCTTAGACATTAGTCAGTATAGTATGATGTGAAAATAATTGACATTCTGGAGGTCATCTTCATGATTTCAGATAATTGCTTTTATTCTTTATTTGGTTGAATGCATGATTTGGTTTATGTGGTGAAGCAGCAATGCTTACAGTTAAGGATGATGAGTTCTGGGAAGGTGTGTCACCAGTAGAATTTGGAGAATTACCTGCTCGTAAAGATGCTGTAACTGTTGTTGGTTACCCCATTGGGGGAGATACAATTTCTGTAACAAGCGGAGTTGTTTCACGTTTAGATATCTTGTTTTATACTCACGGGTCAGCAGAGCTCCTTGGCTTGCAGGTTACATGATTTCTTTTCTAGCATTTGTTTCTCTGTGTTGCAACCGTAAAAGATTTCATATATTATGTATTCTGCATGATTATTTGCAGATAGATGCTGCTATAAACTCTGGGAACTCTGGTGGGCCTGCCTTCAATGATAAAGGCTATTGTGTGGGAATCGCATTTCAGTCTCTCAGACAAGACGAAGCAAAAAATATAGGGTACGTGATACCAACACCAGTCATCCAGCATTTTATCGAAGACTATGAGAAGAATGGACCCTATACTGGTAATTTAATTTGGGTCTTTTAAATAAAACTTTTTATACGTACTGTTCAATTCATCTTCTTCTTTTTTTTAATTGTGTGATGCATGTACTATTTGCTTCATTGTGATTAAAGTTTCATGGTCGCACTTTTATGCTAGGATTCCCTATTTTGGGGATTGAGTGGCAAAAAATGGAAAACCCTCATTTGCGTAAAGCAATGGGCATGAAACACGAGCAGAAAGGTGTTGAATATGTAGAGTTGATCCATGACTCGAATCGGGGTTTTGAAGTCATCGATATTTTGCTCGACTTTGATGGGGTTGATATTTTCAATAATGGAGCAGGTAAGTTGTTCTTTTGTATACAATAAATAAATATTTACGATTAACTGCTGCTATCTTCACAACTATGAACTTGATTAAGAACTTGAATAAATATCCTAATGGAAGTTGTTAGTTATGTCAAAAGTGGTAATACATAGAACACTAATATCTTGAGAACAGAGAGCTAACAATCCTATCAAGATTTTTATCAGGAAAACTGAAAACTGAAAACTATTCAAGTATTCTCTTTTCTAATCTGTTCAATCCTTCTACACATTTTTTCTGATATTGTTCTCAACGTTTTCTCAGTTCCTTTTAGGCATGGAGATCGCATAGGTTTTAGTTACCTAGTGTCACAAAAATATCTTTGAGGATAGTTCACTATTAAAGTCCTACGTAATTCTGAGATTCTAAATTTCAACATCAAACTTACATCACTCGGAAGGCTTATTCCGAAGACACAACCAAGCGAGACCTCCTTCATATTATATAATTGTAGAATGTGTTTACAACTGTATCTATTCCATATTTATGTTCTGAGGTATGTTGTTTACTTCAAAATATATTGCCTGTCACAATAATAATAAAATAATGCCTGTTAAAAGACTTTGAATTTTCATCAACTACATGGTAATAGTCAATTTGATTTTTCAAAAGTTGGTGACAAAATTGCTTATATGTGGAGTTTTCAAATAAACTATGCTGTATTTGTAAATTTTGCTCAGTATGGGGACAATTATGAATATGAAGCTCCAGTGAAGCTATCGGACAAACTCTTTCATTCAATGCCGCAGTCATCCGATGAACAGCTTGTTGTGGTGTCTCAGATTCTTTCATTATTCTCCTGGGTGTGTGTT
Organism: Gossypium rotundifolium; assembly: GCA_025506655.1. Classification (NCBI taxonomy): domain Eukaryota; kingdom Viridiplantae; phylum Streptophyta; class Magnoliopsida; order Malvales; family Malvaceae; genus Gossypium; species Gossypium rotundifolium. Next base: position 12,836,140 of record CP106728.1, on the reverse strand, counting down.
TGCATGCACATGTGCATGCCAACTTACTAGAGTGGCCATATTCTGCTGATCTGTTTTGACATTTTCTTGAAATTTTTTGAAGGTTCTTGCATCTGCTATCAATATTGGATATGAGGACATTGTTAATACTCGAGTTAGAATCAACAGGTCATTGGCAACTACATTAGATTTGATGAGTTCAGTTCTTTTATTTATCATTGATGAACACCTCATCCTATCTGAGTCCTTGCTCTTAATGGTAAGCCATTGAAGACTTTAAGGAGATTGGCTGAGATGGTAGAGAACTGTGATGATGAATTTCTAAAATTTGACTTAGAATATGATCAGGTCTCTCTCTCTCTCTCTCTCTCTTCATGCATGTAGTTTCCTACTCATGCTCTTGTTGCAGTACACGACTAGACATACATTGATGTTTGTGGTTTGATGCAGATAGTAGTGCTTATAACAAAGACAGCAAAAGCAGCTACTCCGGACATTCTTGCAATCCACCGTATACCATCAGCAATGTCTGTTGATCTCATGGCATGAAAACCAGGGACTTCATTAATTTATTTTTTTTTACCTTTTATTTCTATTTTTTCCTTTCTTTTTTTTTTTTGGTATGTAATTACATTTTGTAGAACGGTGCTTCTTTAGCCTAGCGTTCATTGCGTCTTGTCATGGACTACCTATAGAAACAATGATATCTCATTTTTAGAGGGATTAGAAAAGAAATTTTTTAAAAAAATACTTTTACAGTTAACTCTCACATTACAAATAAGGCTCTGTATGTAATTCGTTCCAGTGACTTGGGTTTTTAGGGGAACAGCTTATGCAGCTAGGCCACGAGATGGGATTGATTAAAATCATTCAATGAAAGCCTTGCAAGACTCGTCTCCCAATGGAAGTCGACCCAATAGCAAAGACTGGATTTTACTAAATAAATTTTCTTAAAACATTAGAAAGTAAGAATTGAGCACAATGCGATGGAGCGATGTTGGATCTGGGAAATTAGATAAAATGACTTTACAATAAAGTGAAGTCTATGTAAACGGCATATTTGAAATGTCATTAAAACACTTGGTTATGGATGAAGACACTAATTGAAATGTCACTAAAATGGATATATCATGTGTTTCGTTTTTATTTTGGGTGTGATATTATCAAATTTTAATATTATAAATTAGTTAAATAATTTTTTATAAAATATAATTACATTAAGTTTGTTATCTTGGTCATTCACTTGTTGGGAATTTAAGGAAGTTTGATTTTCACAACTAAATTAATTAGTAGATAAAATTATGATAAATCCAATTTGGAGGATTTCAAAACTAAATTATATTACATAATCATTACCTTTCAAAAAATAATATAAAAATAGGCAGTTAATATGTATTACACATATAAAATATACAAACTTAACTCGAGGACACAACAACAACAACAATAATGAGGCAAACTACATCCGGGGTTATCAACATTAGTAAAATTATTCTTGGATCACTTAATTTTAAAAAGTTACAAATTAATCATTGAATTATTCTAAAGTTACCATTTAAGTCATGTAGTCATTTATTTGCTAACAATTGTCTTATGGTCGTTAACTCACAATCCATCACAGGGTAAACTACGTCCAAGGTCACTCATCTATTAGTAATTTTGCACTTTGGTCTCTCAATTTAAAAAAGTCATAAGTTAGCCACTAAATTATCTAAAGGTTTCAGGGACCTTCTTCATAGTTGTATTCCAATAATTTTGCCACTGTTTGACCTCCTCTTTTGACAAAGAAAGACATTGAACCAAATCTTTCTCCCTCCTTTTTCAACTTTATGGTTTAATTTTCCTTGAAATGACCTGAAACTCTACTGATTTAAACATGAAGCCCTAACGGAGATGCTCACCAATCTCTGTCCATGGTCGCTTGACCCTGATATGTTTATCTTCTTAGCAAGACTTTCTCCTTGACCTTTTGGGTTGAGCTTCCATCCTCTGTAACTCTCTAACTAGCTCTGATTGGATCTAGTAAGTTTGAGTTTCCTTTTTTGTTGATATTTTGATTCTCTTTCTCTGATTTCATTCTGTCCTTTTGCTTCTTGTTTGAGGCTTGTTGAAATAGGAGACTTTCTTCTCCTTTTTTTTTTCATATTTATGTTCGTTTTGATTGTGGTTCGAATAACTCGATTATGGGTTTTTTACTGTTATGGTTTTTATTGAAGGAGAAATGGTGAGTGAATTAAGAACAAAGGGTTGTTGAGTTGGTTAGAGGTGACATAGGGCTGACAATGGCATTGCTAGTGTTTGGGGCATAAGTTGTTGATACTATTTGGATTATCACGTTAGGGGGGTATTGGTGCAAAGATTGTGTGAACAAAGTGTTAACTTGTAAACTTAGTAATAGTTCAAAGGCCAACTTGTAAGCTTTTGAAATTAAAAGATCAAAGTGTGAACTTACTATTAGTTTACACATCCCTACATTTCACATATGTTAGCGACTAAATGAGATAGTGACCAACTTGTAACCTTAAAACAATTTAGTAACCAATTTATGAATTTTGAAATTGAGTGATCAAAGTATAAATTTTTAATAGTCGAGTGATTGTTTACTCTAATAATAAATTTAATTTGACTTTTATATATAAATTATGGACTTAAAAGACGATACAAAAATGAAAGGATATTTTAACTACACAGTGAACCAAAATTTCCCTTTTAACATATCGATAAATTTGAAAGTGCATTTATTATTTGACATAATGTCAAATTTAGTCCACAATGTTTACATATTTTGATTATTTGGCTCTTATTCTTTTTAATTAAATTGGCCCCAATCTTTAGAAAAGAGTTCAATTTGACCATCAATCTTTTCAAAAGAGTAGAATTATTTTTTTAATATAAATACTAACTAAAACGTTAAATTTTTAAATATGAAAGTCCGCATGACTATCCACATATATTTCATACTACTTTTTAATTTTATAATCTTATTATAAATTTTTATGGATTTTAATTCTTTTAATTTTAATATTTTATATATTTTAAATTATTTATTGACATAACATATAAGAAAATTAGTGTCATGTCAAAAAAAGTACAAGAGGGCTGCCATATGGATTGCCATGCCAACATCGTTAAAAAAAATTAATGTTTTAGTCAGCATTTCCATTTTTAAAAAAAAAAAAAGCAAATTGATTCTTTTTTAAAAGTTTAAGGGCCAAATTTAGATAAAAAAAGAATAAGGGAAAAATTGATAAAAGATATAAACGTTGAAGGCTAAATTTGACATTATGCCTTATTATTTTTACACATGTTGATTTATAAACTCATATTTATTAATTTCAAGTTTGCATTTTAATATATATTTAATATAAAATATCACATATATAATTTAATAAAAGTTTAATACATTGCAATTATCAATTAAAGTACTTAACAAGAAAATATATACAAAATAGAAAATAAATTATATTTACTAGAAATCCTAATACATGTGCATACTTGTGGACACTACAAATTTAATA